>CAXAMN010007313.1:203670-230652 GCA_963970005.1 Durusdinium trenchii | reverse complement strand
GCTGATTCCGCCGGGTACTTTGGTGGCTGGCTGGCTGATTCCGCCGGCTACTTTGAAGGTTGCTGGCTGGCTGATTCCACCGCATACTTTGATAGCTGGCTGGCTGGCTGGCTGGCAGATTCCACCGGACTTGGATAGGTGGCTGGCTGGCTGATTCTCCCGGATACTGTGATAGGTGGCTGGCTGGCTGATTCCGCTGGATACTTTCATAGGTGGCTTCCGGCATCTCATTCGCGCGTACAGTTGAATCACTTTTCGCGTGTACAGACGAGGTGCCGGCCACAGTTCCCGTCTATTTTGAGTGAGAATGGTCCTTTACACAAGTCCCAGCTCCACGGGCCGTGGAGTTTCAGTGTACCGCAGTTAGAGGTTCAGAGGACCCCACCGCACTACCCAAATGCGGTGTGACTAGTTCTGGCGCACGCCGTGCTAAAACCAGAAAGAGTGGCGGCGGTCCGGGAAAAGCGAGTTTGAATCTGATCTGGTCGAAATGCGTTCTTTCAAAAATAGCTGAAAGTTCACATGTTCTTTACTTTTGGCACACACAGTTGGCTAATGAAGGAAACATGGACCAAACAAGTATTGGCGCCAAATGGTAAGAGGCGTCACAAGTAGTGTAGGCTAGTGATGGCTTCGGGTTTCGTTCAACAATACAAATTGATCCACTATATAATAGTCACATAACTAGTCACATTGCCATGCCACTGATGGCAAAACCCTTCAGATCCTAGAAGCTCATTTTGTCTGATGTTTGCCACGTGTCAAAAGAGCTCTGATGCGCGCTGTCCACGCAAACTGCCTTGCAGCTTTCCGACATGCTGGCGCATCGCAAACATGCTTCGCTGAGGCCGCTGTGGGAAAGCAAAGTCATGTTGTTGTTGTTGTTGGTTGTTTGTTGTTCCATGGAAACGAAGCTCTTGTGGGAGCGCAGCAACATTGGACAGAGCGTTGTTAGCAATTTCCACCTGAGCCGATGTTTTTGCGCGCGTAAAGGTTGATTGATTGATTGATTGGTTGGAACCCTGCCTCCTTGATCAACCCTTCGGGCCGAAAAGTGAAGCCATGTACGCGTCCCCCTGGGAAGGCTTCCTGCCAGCAAGGCAAACAACATAAACAACCTGAGAAGCGGCAAAACGAAAGCCAGCGTTTTTGCTTTCGAGTGTGCTTTCTCAGGCCACCCCCGCGAACCCCCCTTCTTACTCAGCTGGCGCAGGTATAGATACCCAGGGTAACTACAATTCAGTTACCAGGTATAGTACTTCAAGTTCCCTTTCCGTCAACCGCTCGATAACCTTTACACACGTACAGCAATCCACAGCTTTGAAGTCTCATTGAATTTATATAGGTGTGTAAGAGATATAACAACATAGCATTCATACAGACCCCTTTATGTGGCTGATTCCGCCAGCCGCCGGGTACTTTTGGTGGCTGGCTGGCTGATTCCGCCGGATATTTTGCTGGCTGGCTGGCTGATTCCACCGGATACTTTGATAGGTGGTTGGCTGGCTGATTCCGCCGGATACTTTTTAGCTAGCTGGCTGGCTGATTCCGCCGGATACTTTGATAGGTGGCTGGCTGGCTGATTCCGCCAAGTACCCGGAACGCAGGGTCAATATAAAAATCATGGAGGCCAAAAGAAATGAGTGAAATGCAGAGTGGAAAAATGAAATGTAACAGAGTAAAGGCACTGTTTTGGACACACGCCTGAGTCAAAAACGTACACTAAGGAAGGCGTGGGGGAGGTGGTGATGGGACCTCCGTGGAATCAGCCGGAGTCGATGCCGGTGGAGGAGTCCTGTATCGTGTAGCTTGCCAGAGATGACCGTGTAGGAGACCTCGTCCGTCGAGAGGACGTTGATGTGAACGATCCAAAGCTGAGGAAAGGGTGGAGGTAGTAGAACCACGGGAGGATGTAGTCCACGGTGTAGAAGTGGAAGTGGAGGAACCTGGAAGTGATGGTAAAGGGTTGGGATTAGGTGGTGGTGTGCGAGAGCGAGGGCGGGTAGGTGTCGGTGTAGTGATGGGTGGTGGTGTAGCCGGAGTGGCGGGAGTTGGAGGTGATTCCGGTGGAGAGTTTGAATCATAGTTCCGGTGTGATGGTCGTCGGGGCAAAAGAGCTTCATCATTTTTGGCGCCAAGGGCAAAGTTCTCTTCACGATTGCCCAAGGCGCGAATAAAGCCGTTGGGGTTGACACGAAACTGTCCATATGTGGTAGTTCCATCAGGAGCAGGTACAGCGTGTTGGAGAAGGGCAACGCCGCGAGCAATCCGACGTTGTTGAACATTGAACTCATGGACAGCACGACGTGTCTGGATGTAGATGTTCCGGGCGGAGATCGTCTCGAAGTGTTCATCGGGTGGTACATCTTGAGCCATCATAGGGTGGGCGCAAAGAGCCTCGGTCGTCCAAGCGGCAAGGCAAACCATCCAATGAAGCCAGAGCAGTTCGGGTTGGCGATGTGGTTGAGGTCGGACGTTCCCGGGCGGTGGGCTGACCGGAAGACGGTAGGGATTGAATACGGCCTGGCGTGGTGGTGGAGCCGTAGAGCCCGCAAGTAGACCCGTGGGAGGAGGATCCATGGGTGCAAGAAGACGGAAAGAGAGAAAAACGAAAGAGCAGGGACGAGTGCGAAAAAGCTGAGTGGAGAACGGCTGTGGTTGAAGTGAAAAGGTAACGGAAAGGTCGAAGTCGTGAAAACAGGGAAAGGGGAAGGGAAACGGAAAAAGGGAAACGGAAAGAAAAATGTGTGGCAACGTGTGGCGAAAGCTGTCAGACAGAGAGCACTTTTTGGCGTAGGAGCATCCGTGGAAGAGGGCAACTTATGGCCCGAATCTGAACTAGTGAGGTGACGAAGTCCTGAAGGAAGGTGATGCCGGACCATATGGATGAGGTAGAGGTGGTAGTACGAAGTCTCCGGGCAGCCAGGGTTGAGTCGGCAGTGCATGAGGTGGGTAGAGAGCAAGACGATGTAATAGTCTATTCGTCTGAACGACTTCGTCCATCAACCGTTCCGTGGAGGCATGTAGATCACGAAGAATCTGTTCCAAGTCCGGTGGGAGTCCAGGAGGAAATTGGGTAGTGTAGGGCATCTCAAGTAGTACCTCCAAAGAGCGAGAAATCGAATCCATAAGGGCGCGTCGGGAGATCAGGAGATTGATGATGCCCAACGGAGCCTGCTGAGGATGTGTTTCCATGGTAGTCCAAAAAGAAGCCTCCATCGTAGTGCGAGACGAGATAAACAGAGGGGCGATAAGGACGGGGTCAAAACGAACTTGAGCCAAACCAGGAAGAGAGGGTCGAAAGTGAAGTGAGAGGAGCCGAGACATGAAGGGAAAGGAAACAAAGTAGCGAAAGAGGCGTCATTTTTCCAAGGAAGATGGCGTCGGTGGCAGAAAATAGCGACATATTGTCGCAACGCTGCTGGAAGTGTATGGTACAATTGGACAAAAACCTCATAGTGGAATGTCCGCTCGTCGAAGGCCGTAAGAGGGCAATTCGTCCGTACTGATGAACAATCCAGCGTATTGA
Source organism: Durusdinium trenchii (assembly GCA_963970005.1). Lineage (NCBI taxonomy): Eukaryota > Dinophyceae > Suessiales > Symbiodiniaceae > Durusdinium > Durusdinium trenchii. The sequence continues at coordinate 227,123 of CAXAMN010007313.1, read as the reverse complement.
ATTTGACTGGACGAATTGCGGCATTTGTACCTGTGATCTGAACGATTCCTCACAACATCATAGAAGTGGCTGGCGATGGCGTCACAAGTAAGACCACCTGAGCGCACAACGTAGTGCTGGGCCTGGCGGGAGAAGCGCTCTCCAGCCACGAAGTACCGTCGGGAGGCGGAGCGGCCGCCAAATCCACATGCCACGTGAAGGGCGCATTGAAGCTCGGGGGTCGGCTGATCAATAATTTCAGGGTTGACCCGTTTGTCGGAGGAATGGTTGTGACCCGGATAGCAGCAGCGACAATAGAAGCCAAGGCTGGGAAAGAAGTCGGAGTCTCCGGTGTCCTTCCAAGAGCTAGGTCGAATGATGCCGTCAGTGAGGATCCCTTGCATCGAAACGCCCGGACAGTTGTGAACAAAGGTGTAGATGGTCTGATGTGGGGTCCACTGGAAATACTCGGTCTTGGGATAGTCCAACTTGAGGAGCAGGACGAGAGAGTTGTGGCGTGGAAGTTTTCCCCAAAGAAAAATGGGCGACTTCTCAAGGATCCGGGGTACCTGAGCGAGGGAGGTGAGAAAGTTCCTCGAAGTGGTCGCCCCAAGACGCGAGGGGGGCTGGTAGTAGAGTTGTCCACAAGAGTACTGGGTAGTACGTCAGGAGCTTCGCATTCTTCCCAGCTGTATGGGCGCTCAGAGTCATCGATAAGATGCTTGCGATACTTGTCGACGAGTGGGAGAAGTTCAAACCAGTCGTGAAAGAGGTGGTCGTAGATCTCACTCCAAAGGTCGCGAGGTCCGGAAGGGCGAATGTGAAGCCAAAAAGGTGTAGTCCAGATTTGTTTCTGAGGACTCAAATCGATGGCAATCTCAGTGACATTGCCCATGAGGTACACCAACTTGCCTGAATGTTCCATGGTGGTGGGGTTGGGTCGGCACCGAACCCATTGAAGAGACCATCGTGGAGGAGTTTCGGGTCGAGCTGAACGATGGGGAGATCGATTGGTCGATGCGGCTGTGAACAGGGAGATGGAGAGGTCGGCTGGTTCTGGTTCTGGAGCCGTTGGAGGGGACGGTGGGGCAGGTACTGGTGCAGGTACCGATGGCGTAGACTCAGGATTGGTGGTAAACGGTGGCGTCATAGGAAAAGCGATGGGAGGTGGTGTGGGTTGTGGAAAATAAAATGGGAAGGGGGGGTAGAAAGGACTGAACGAAGAGTGAAGTAGAGCTTGCTTCTGAAGTTGATGAGCAGCCTGCTGTTGTTGAAGTTGAAGACGTAGCTGCCGAAGTTCCTCCGCCTCAGCAGTGGGAAGGGTGGTGGGGGGTGGGACAATAGGTGGTGGGTGGAATGCCTGAGGTGGTGTGGTAGGTCGTGAAATGGGAGTGTTAGAGTCTGGAGGTGTGGGTTGTGAATGTCGACGATCGCCGGGTCCAGGGACGAGGACCAATCCTGGTGCAACGGAAGTGGGCCGAACAGACGCAGGTGGCGAGACTGGTTCCCTGCGTGAGGTGGCCCGAGGCGCCGAAAGTGAAGTTGTGTGATGACCGGAGCGACGATGGCCTCGATGGAACGTGCCGATGTCCTGGAGTGGTACGATCGGGAACGTGCTGGGGGGCGATGGGAGGAACGGTTGCGCTCCAGGGAGGTGTGCGCGTCGCAAGCTCCCGACCAGTGCGCGTTCGGGATTGGTGAGGTCGAGATGCTCGAGAGTGCGATCGGCGACTGTGGTCATGGTGGGCGTCACGCTGGGAACGCGACGTCGCTGGTGAGCGGCGTCGAGGTGAACGTGGTTGGCGAGAATGGGGAGAGCGGCTTCTGGGATGGGAGCGTCGCCGATCATACTGCCGTGTGAGGGGGGAGCGTGTCACCCGAGAAGTGCGATCGTCCCGGGAAGAAGGTGGTTGCCTGGGGCGGGGTCGTGGTGCGTACGGGTTGGGGGGTGGTGAACCAGTGGTGCGAGGGTGAGAAAGTGGAGGCCTGGGTCGAGGTGCTTGTAGCCGAGGTGGTGGAAAATGAGGGCTGGTGGATGTGTTGGCGGGGAGGGTGGAAACTGTGGGGGGTTGAGACGCGCGGTCGAGGGATTGGGATGGGGCAAGAGAGAGAGGGAAAATGGGAACGTGGAAGACGTGGTGTCAGAGGTGGGCCGGAAATTGGGTGGTTTGAGGCGGTGGCCTGATGGAGAGTGTCGCCGGTGACAGTGTTGGGAGGTGGTGGGGGTGGTGGATCTGGGACTGGGGGACCGCTGGCAATTTCGATGCCCGGTGGCGGGTTGATGGAAGGCAGGGCGGTGTTGTCATCGTCGCTATAGTCCACTTCTTCGTTGTTCGTGTGATTCCTGTCATCCCGAGATCGAGAGCTGCGGCCGGGTTCACGTCGTCGATGAGCTCGATGGGAATCCGGAGCGGAACCAGAGCTCGCCATGATGCGGAAAGGTAAGAGTAAGACCGAATAGTGTTGAAAAGGTCAAAGAGGACCTGACGTGCAAGTAGGGAATGATATGTAAGTAGGGAATGACCAAATGTGTAGTTGGAAAATGTAAGCAATCACGTCCTGGAAGCTGGAGCCAGTGGAAGACAGAAATGAATGTCCGATGGAAAAAAATCCACAAAGGAAAGTGTCAAATGGCGAATCAAAGCGACAGTGGAAAAGGAGAAAAAATGCACCTGATTTATCTTCCATCGCAAGAGTATAGGGTGAAACAAGCAATCTAAGATCGAGTCGAGCGAGGTCGAGAGCGAGACCGCGAGCGGATGTGCAGGCGGGTCCGAGATACGAAACGAGAAGACGGAGGTTCAGAAGATGGAGGCATCCGGTTGGAGGTGTTATGAGTCCTGGTAGTCCACGTTGGAGTCGGTGTAGAAGGAAAGATGGGAGGAGGAGAAGATGTAGAAAGAGATGCACGACCGCCAAAGTCCGTGCGGCCTTGAAGTTCAGCTTCAAGTTGTTCAGGACTGTGATGTATAATATGAAGGATGCCCAAGGCAGTGAGGAGCTCATGGGTGTAGTGAAGGGCGGTGTGGTTCACTCGAAGTGCGAGAAGGAGAGTGTTGTCCAGGCCTTCCAGTTGAGCTCGGAGGTGTGGGTGCGTCACACGATCCATAAGTGGAATGGTGCGAAGACCGAGCGGGCGATGTAGCATCGAATGGATCTGAGCTGAAAGCATGTACGAGTAGAAGTTCACGATGTAGAACTGCTTGAGCAACAGGTGGAAGTCCTGGAATCGGGGCGAGACCACAAGGCGGTGTGGGCGTCGAGGCCATGGCAAAAGAAGGGCGGGGAAAGACGAGGCGGATCAAAACGAGCGGATGCTGATGAGCCAAGGGTGGTAAGTAATAATGCTGGTCAAAAAAATCAAAAAAGGATCAGGGTCAGAATGACGTGTGTGGAAAATAATGAGGAGAAAAAAGAAAAGAAAACATGAAGGCATCTTTTCTGAAACCCGCAAAAGGTCGAGTAGGTGAGAAGTCAAACTACAATCGAAATCGTCGCGAGGGCGGTCGAGAGCGAGAACGTGAGCGAGAGCGTGGCATCCTCGGCAATGTCGAAGTGGGGAGCGAAGAGGGAGGAAGCGAGTGAGTAGTCTGAGGAGGAGATGGGCCAGTGGTAGTCGTAGTTGGAGTCGTCGACGGAGGAGAAGATGGAGAGAGGATCAAGCAAGGGAAACCAATGGATGAGGAATGGGGATCGGGGGAAGAGGCCAAGCGGCGAATGGGTAGTAGAAGTTCCAAGGCGGCACATAGTTGATCCGTGTGCACCAGGGTAGTACAAGTAGATCGTCGTATCTGTTCCAGGCTAGTCTCGAGGGCACGGTATCCCAAGGTCCTTGCAGGATCAAGAGAATCAAGTGCAAGGAAGAGTGTATATGAAGAAGTTCACGATGGAGTACGGCATGAGCTGCTGGAGGTAGGCCGGGAACTGGAGCTAACCCTGTAGGAAGAGTCGGCGGCGTTGTAGTCGATGAAGACATGGCGGCGAGTCGAATCGAAGCTGTGCGGGGGCGGAAAAGGGCTTGAGGTATAGATCGTAGGGTCGTAGGGAGGACTTAGAGCCGAGGAAGGTCGAAAACAACGGAAAAGAATCAAGGCAACGTGCAAGGTCACGATGTAACTAAATGCAGCTAAATACAAAATGGGAAAGGTGTGGGGGCTCATTTTCCGATGGGCAACTCAATGGACAGAGGATAATAAGTCTATGGATTCCTCGGATTCGAACGAGGGTGAGAACGAGAGCGAGAACGAGTTGTAATTGGTCGTATATCAGAAGCGGAAAGAGTGCGGTTCGAGGTAGTAACCACAATGCCCGGTGTAGACCGTGATGTAGAGGTCCGAGGTGGAGGGAAAGGTGGTTCATCTGGAGCGGGACTGGTAGGTGGCATTCGTCGAGTCGAAGAGGAACCAAAAGTGGAAGGAGAGGGAGGAGGAAGGCGAGGGTCGGGAAAGGTAGTGCGTCCACGTAGTTCTGCATCCAATTGAGCGGTGTCGTAGGTCAAGGTGTGAATCATACCGAAGGTAGTAAGAAGCTCCTGAATGTAGTGTATGCCGGTGTGAACGGCCTGAGTCGCCTGGCGAATTGCAGAGTCAAGTCCTCGAATCTGTACCTGAAGGTGTGGCGAGGTGATGTGGTCCAGAAAGGAGGGAGAAAGAATGGCGAGACGAGTCCGAAGGAGTAAATTGGTGAGAGTCAGTAGACCGTGTACGTGAAGAATTTCTCGATGTAGAATAGCCTGGGCCCTCATCGGGATGCCTTCCACCGGAGCGAGACCGGCAGGAGAAGGATTCATGGCGGGAAGGAGGATCGGATCAACTGAGATACTAAGGCTCCAACAGGTTCCAATGAACCTAGAAACTGGCTTTGACCGCTGTGGTCACCTTGTGCCTTGCCGGAATGGCTGGCTGACTTCGACCGCTGCGGTCACGTAAAGGCATGAGCCAACTTGGAATTCCAAAGATGAGACAAACATCCCACTTCTTGAGGCATAAGCCATCTACTGTCCGCTGCGGACATCTGCGTTCCCAGAGCCGGGGGAACATGGACAAACCCCCGTTCAACGGGTCCACGGGAGGCACTCTGCGGGCTCACCCCGGACTCTCACTGGAGAGACACACTTATGGATATGCGTACTGACTTGACAGCGGTGCCACACGCCGGCCTAGGGTATCAATTCCTAAGGGTACAAAGTAAGGAAACCTGAAAAGGAAGTGGAGGTCCATCAAGTTCAGCGTGGCCATCTAATCTAAAGGAGCCATCGAACGATCGACCGACAGAATGACGTCGTCCGCTCACATCTGCAAGTCAAAAACCAAAGCCCTATGCGTGACTGCAAAGGCTGGATTTCTTGTTCTAGTTACAAGCAGGGCCCACGATGAAGTTCCTCAAGTAAAACGCAGGTACGTCACTGGACGTCTCCAGTGATATCAGTACTGCCGCAGAAGCCTCCTCGTTGGACTGTCACTTCTGTGGGGTAGACAGTCCCCCTGCTGTAAAAGTGGAAGCAAAACCAAAACCAAAAAATCCGAAAGGATCCCTGTGATTCCAAGGGTTACACACTTAGGATAGGGTGTACTGAACTGAAAGCGGTGCCACACGCCGGCCTAGGGTTCCATTTCCTAAGAGAACCAGAACCAGTAAGGACCATCGAATCCTGGAGGTCTTAAAAGGAAAGGAGGCCAAAAGCGTAAGGTCGAAGACGACGAACAGGGCGAAATGACGACGATCGCTCAAGTCTGCAGCAAGTGAGGTTCTGGGCTTAGCCTCGTGCCATTCCGTTTGAAAAAGGCAGGTACGTAGTTCTGGCGTCCCAGAACTATATCACTGTGCGACAGATGCGTCTTCGTTGGCTGGAGACATCTGAAGCACACTCCAGCCCCCTGCTGCACAAGGAAAACAACTGTGAAGCTAAAACAATCCGAAAGGATCCCTATGATTCCAAGGGTTACACACGCACGCCTCCCCGAGGGGAGGCAAGATTTTAAGCTCCGCGCCACAGGTGGTGTGAGACTCGGTGAAACGACGAATCCCCAAGTAGTGGTAAGGCCAGGAACCTCTAGTAGCGTCAAAGAAACACCTAACACCTACAGTAATAGGAAGGCCAGGAGCCCCTAGTACTATCCCAAGCTAAGGTGCCGACAAGAGGGAGGGTAGGGAGAGACGAGAAAGAGGAGAGAAAAGAAAGGAAAGTGTTCTCAGCTACGACGCATGCGTCCAAGGACACACCAAAGGAAGAGAGGAGAAGGTTCCCAGCTATGACAAAAGCATCCAGGGACACCCAAGGAGGAAGGGAGGAAGGAGAGAGAGAGAAGGAAAGAAAGAAAGAGAGAGGGAGAGAAAGGGAGAGGAGAGAAAAAAAAAGGCAGGTGTTCCCAGCTACGAACAAGCGTCCAGGGACACACCAAAGAAAGAGAGGGGTGATCCTGAGTGTTGCATTCAGGAAAACCCCAGGAAGCAAAGAAAGAAGGGGGGAAGGGAAGGGGGAGAAGGGCTAAAGTCCCAACAGGTTCCAATGAACCTCAAAAATACTTTGACCGCTGTGGTCACCTTGTGCCCTGCCGAAGCGGCTGGCTGCTTAGACCGCTGCGGTCACGTAAAGGAATTCCTAACATGAGACAAAATCGGAGTTCTGGTGGCATGAGCCAGCTACTGTCCGCTGCAGACACGTACATCTCCGGGCAGGGGAGATAACGACGTACCCCCGTTCAACGGGTCCACGGGAGGCACTCTGCGGGCTCATCCCGGGTTGGCACGAGGCCAAACACACTTAGGATATAGGTGTACTGAACTGAAAGCGGTGCCACACGCCGGCCTAGGGTTCCATTTCCTAAGAGAACCAGCAAGGACCATCGAATCCTGGAGGTCTTAAAAGGAAAGGAGGCCAAAAGCGTAAGGTCGAAGACGACGAACAGGGCGAAATTACGACGATCGCTCAAGTCTGCAGCAAGTGAGGTTCTGGGCTTAGCCTCGTGCCATTCCGTTGAAAAAGGCAGGTACGTAGTTCTGGCGTCCCAGAACTATATCACTGTGCGACAGATGCGTCTTCGTTGGCTGGAGACATCTGAAGCACACTCCAGCCCCCTGCTGCACAAGGAAAACAACTGTGAAGCTAAAACAATCCGAAAGGATCCCTATGATTCCAAGGGTTACACACACATACAGAGACTCATATACACACGGACATAGATACACACACACAGAGACCCACACACTACCTCAACTCACTCGACATAAACACTTCGCACTGAACACTTAACAGATAACGCACACTCTGACTTCCTACGTGATGAAAAATGCTTTTGGGCCACTCGTCGTCCAGTTCTTTCGAACTTTTACAGCAGAGGCGTGTGGCCCTCTTGTCCTAACCACACGCAACGAAGCCATGGACAGCTCCGTGTACCTGCTTCAATTTTAAGTTTCGTGTTTCGTGTTTTGCAGACATGAGCGGACGCGCAAACAGAACCATAGAAACCCAATTCAATCACATTCAATCTTGCAACTCACTCGGGGCATCCAACCCCAACGCACCCCACAAAGGAGTCGACGAAACACAGCAAGAAACAAGTGAGCTTCCATTGCGAGAGCAAGACAAGCAACTCCGAAATGCAGCCTACCACATCCTATCACCAAGTCTTCTTCTGTAACGGCTTCCTTATCCGTCCTTAAGCGCCATTGTTTTTAGCCACATCGCAGGCACCTGCTTAAAACGAGCAAACTACTTTGGCCTTCACGGGTCGCCGCGATGGTACGTGGATCCACGCCTGCAAACAACCGTTGTCTGGCTGACAATCGCTGATCTGTTGGTTTCAACAACCATGGTATAGTATAAACTAAAATTACCCCGGCGAGAGACCCCAAGTGTGAGGTCTGGAAGTAGAGATCTAGACGCGTTGGGGTCCATGGTGGTGATGATAGTGGGGATCGTGGTGCCGGTGGTGGTGAGTGAGTGAGTGTGAGTGTGAGCGTGAGTGAGAGGGCATACTGCAGGCTCTTCTTGCTACGCTTCATGGGCTCTGCTGGCCTTATCCGCAAAGTTCCACCGGCTGATAGGCCAAAGCGGAAACATGTAGTTGTCCATGGCTAGCAAATAGGCACGGCGCCTGCGAGCCACTTTGTTGAGCCTCCGCGAACTGCTTCTGCCTTTTGCCAACACTCCCCTGGAGACCATGGAGTCCAGCGCATGGAAGAAGCGAAGATGCTGCTGGGTTCGAGTCCGTGCCCGCCTCTTCAAAAAGACGGCTACTGCCAAGAGCTCCAACTCATTGATATGGGCTTCCTGGCGCCATGCATAGGACATGATCGTCCGCCATTGCCATCTCATGGCTAGATAAGGTTGCTCATGCATCTGTCCATCCACCTCGAGGTACGATCTCACATCAGAACCTCGGTAAGTTGCCTGCCTCAACAACGCGGCCAGGTGCTCTTTCTCCCGGCCTTTGGCCATAAAGCTCTCCCTCAGCGCTAGGCTCTCTGCCATCGGGCCTGCTACATCCGGGTCTGCCAACCGGTTGGTAGCTAGGGCCATTTTTTCCAGGAAATGAGCTTCCCTGGCCTCGGCGACTGCTGCATCAAATTGCCCATCTTTTTTTAGTTGCTCGCGCACAGCTCGCGCATAGGCCACACACATCTCCCAGGGGTATTCGGCCTCTGAGTGAGAGTGGGAAAGTGAGTGTGAGTGCGAGTGTGGGTGAGAGTGAGTGAGAGTGAAGGTGGGTGTGAGTGAGTGTGAGTGGGAGAGTGGGAGAGTGAGCGTGAGTGCGAGTGAGAGCGAGTGTGGGCGAGAGTAAGTGTGGTTGAGAGTGAGTGCGTGAGGGAATTTGAGTGTGAGTGAAAGTGGGAGAGTGAGAGTGTGAGGGAGTGTGAGTGAAAGTGGGGGAGTGACAGTGTGAGGGAGTGTAGAGTGGGGGAGTGAGTGAGAGTGAGAGTCTGTGAGAGTGAGTGTGAGAGTGAGAGTGAGTGAGTGAGGGTGAGGGTGAGTGTGAGTGAAGGTGGGTGCGAGTGAGTGAGAGGGAGAGTGAGTGGGCGTGATTGCGATGGAGTGTGAGTGTGAGTGGGAGAGTGAGAGTGAGTGATTGTGTGAGGGAGTGCGAGTGTGAGTGAGAGTGAGTGTGTGAGGGAGTGTGTGTGAGTGAAAGAGTGAGCATCTGAGAGCACAAAGTACTGCGCCGTCGAGGTTCACCAAGTGCTGCGCCTGCCACGAAATCTGCGCTTCGAGGTTCACCAAGCACTGTGCCTGCCACGAAATCTACACTTCGAGGTTCACCAAATGCTGCCTGCCACGAAATCTGCACTTCGAGCTTCACAAAGTGCTGTGCCTGCCACGAAATCTGCATATCGAGGGTCACAGAGCGCTGTGCCAAATCAATCTTATAGCAAGAATTTGTCACGAAAACACGGCTTCGGGGCAAGGGCCTGAAAAGCAAATCCCACTGGCATGGCGCAGCAAGATCATCCTCCACACTTCAACATGTTACATTGCTACGCTAACACTTCAGGCTTCCATGGAAACCTCATCCAAAAGCATCCCCCAACAGCAGGGCCTTGCCTTAGGGGTCATTCCATCGGTTGCGAACGGTTGCGGTTGCGAGCACGAAAGTAATGTCACGCGACGAATGAGATGGGCCATCAAATGAAATAATCAGATATAATCAGTGCGTCGCGGAACCTGAAGCCAAGAAGTTTGTGCAATGATCCAATCGTTGCTATTCCTGGATCTATGACTTGGCGTAAAACTGCTAATTAGCTCCGGCCAACTCAGGGAGCGTTCAAAAGTGAAATTAAATTGTTCCGGTGAACTTGCTGATACTAGCTTGCACAGTTGACGCGAAGGCATTGACGGCGATGAGACACGATGAGTAAGCATATTCTGCTGCATATCTGTAAACGTGCTTGTGCTTTATTTTTTTTTCGTTGTTGCTGTTGCTGCTGCTGCTGGTGCTGGTGTTGTTGTTGCTGCTGTTTTTTGTCGTTGTTTTGTTGCTCCTGTGCATGCCCTGACAACACCGGAAAGCCATGTGCAAGTCGCATCGTCAAAGGACACAACAAAATCCTCAGTGTATACCAAAGTCGTCACCAAGGATAGTCACAAACGAAAGTGCATGTTTTGCAGACCTGTGCAAAGCTACATTTTGCCGCGCCTAATCTCTCGAGCGCGGTAGAGTTGTTCCACCAAGACCACACGCACCAACCTGACCAAGCACACTGAGGAGGCAGCCCTTTGGCCTCCAGTTCATCTGGAAGCCTGTGTGGCAGCCTTAGCTGCCAACCAGCGTCAGTTCCAAATCCAACGCAAAGTTGCTAGCCTATTGACTTGCTGAATACGTTAAACGCGCCAAACTAGCCCGAACACATCTGAGGACAACAGGAAAGCAAGCAAACGCATCGACAACATTCAAATGAGGGGCGGGAGCTGAGGGGGCCACAAAGGTGAACAAAACATATCGCGCGGAAAAGAGAATCTTGACAAAGGGGACTTTGATGAGCGGTAAGCGCAATAGCAAGCAGCGCTGGGATGCTGAGCCAAGCAAAAACAGGATGGTGTCAGGAAAGGATGGTATCAAGAATCTCTGGCGTCATGCCACACCGAAAGCCGAAAGCAACGCCAAAAAAAACAAAGGACTTTCCAGTGGGCTAGCTGCTGCAGGAAACAATGCCATGCATCAAGCAATGCTATCTTCACACATGTTCACACTACATATCCAATACCATCAACTACGTCAGGCGCCAGCTTGGCCTTGGCAAAAGTAGGTCTAAGCAGGTCGAACGGACGCAAATACGCAGCTTCAGATCAAGAGTACTTATATAATTGGCGGCTGAAGGAAAGTAACCAGAGGAAAGCCAAAAAACAAAGGCGGTCACAGGCAGCCACAAATCCGTCAGGTGAAGGACGCCCCCTGTTGTTTTCTGCTCTGCCTGGCAAGGCTTTTTGGCTAAGTGCCCCAGCTCCTCCAGGGAAAAACACAAACAAGCTTTGCTCAACCGAGATCCAAGAACGGTGAACAACAAAATGTCCCCGCCAACACCCTTAACACAAACACAAAAGGGCGCAATGAAATTGTAGCCTCCTACAAATACCATCTGCGATTTGCAGCGTGGACGAAGGCAAAGATACCCCCCTTGAATGAGAAGCTGGCTGCAAAAAGGTGCTATAAAATGTACAGCCACCTAAACTTCACTATAAAATGTTAAACCGCTGGATTTATAAAATGTCAAGACGCTGCAAGCCAACTTCAGCATGGTGGAGCCTGCTGCATATAGGTATTGACCCCCTGCGAAAACAACCAAATACTAAGGAAATCATTTATATACATATATACATATGCAAGAAGAACGCCTTCTTGAGGTTCATTCAACGAGAGTAGATTCATGAAGCATTTGGGACCGAGGGACGAAAAGCTCTTTTTGAGCCAATCGCATTCGCCATTGCCGTCGTTGAGCGGTCGTGCCATACCCCCTCAGCTTGAGAACTCCGGCTGCCGTGCATGGTAGCGGAGCCTGCGGGCTCCGCCGCCTGAACTATCCAGGGAAAGAAGAAGTTGACACGTCTGTGACCGCTGCAGGGCCGTTGCAGAACCATGGTGGACCGGGGTTTTGTTACAAGTTGAGAGAACAAAAGAAGGAGCGCCAATATGGGATGGCAATGCTGCTACATTTCAGGAATACTCCGAGCTTGCACAGCATTGGGAGCGAAGTGTTGCACATCACAAGCGGTATCTATGTGGTCCTCGACTACAGTCAGAACTGACAGGGACAGCTCGTCGTTTTGTGATGGCTATGAAGCCAGGCTGGATTTCATATGCAGGGGGCAGGGGGGGTACATCGTTTGTTGGACCATCTCAGGAAGCACCTTGGACAACCACAGTTGAGTACTTGGGGAAGTACTTCAAGCAGTGTCGTCGGAAGCGACATGAGTCCATGAACGATTACATCACCCGAAAAGGGGAAGCCTATGCTAGGGCATGTCAGACACTACATCGTGTTTCCAGTCGCTGTGCCGCTGGGCAGGCCCAAGAATCGGAGGTGCCGCCTCAGCTGATTGGAGTGGACAGCAGCATGTCAGATCAACAGGGTCGCACATTGGCATGTCTGGGGGATCCCAGTCACAGGAGAATGAGGGTGATGAGGAGTCTTTTCATGATGCAGAAGAGTCATGGGATCACTATGACTCATGAGGCGCTCATGATTGGAATAATGGCTCTTGGGGACAACCTTATTCCCAAGACTAAAAATGCGCAGGACCTCAACCTGGGAGTACGGCGGACCAGAGTCCGCTTGGGAGAAGGGCCAAGTTTTGGCTTTGGAAATTCTTCCAGTGACAGGTGCATGTCGACGGCATGGTTGAATGTGCAGGCTGGAGGCCGCGGAGGTGAACTGAATGTTCATACTTTAGACCGCGGTTCCAGTCCAATTTTGTTTTCGATTGAGACTTTGAGATCCCTGGGAGCACCCATTGACTTTGAACATGGTTTGCTTGATTTCGAAAGCTTGACCCCTACTCGTGTCATTCATTTGGAGCGCTCTTGCACGGGTCACCAACTGCTGCCTCTGTGTGATGACTGGTATTCACAAGCCACAAAGGCTACGAGTCCAGTGCCAAGTCTAGACCAGTACATCTAGCGACAGCTCCTTCCTGATTTGACGCCCGCCGGAGAAAGGAAGGGGCTTTGCAGCTCAGCGGGCACAGAGGCAGACCTGATCTCTCACCAATCCCCAATTGTGAATGATGACGATGTTGATGGTAATGTTTTGAAAGTGAGTTCGTTTGATGATCAACACAAATCTCGAAGTCACCAGCAACCGGAGGAACGCACACAACCACAGTGCCACACAGCAGCACACCCTCTACAGCTCAAGCTCCAACCACCTCCATCGATCCCTCCAGTGACCGACATGACATCCCCGATGACCAAGACCGAGATCATCGAAGAGTTTGCCCGCCTGGGAGAGCTACCTCCCAAGTCGTGGAGTCACACCGAGTGTCTCTTTCGAATGGAGGAACTGCGAGCTCAGGGTCTGACGGCCAATCCTCGAGCCAAGTCCAAGACACCTTTGCAGCTCAAGATGACTCAGTTGAATGCTGTGTCTCGGAAGAAGTGCGACTTGGTCAAGTTCTGCCAAGAACTCCAGGTTCCCTTGTCGGGACACGAGACCATTCCTATCCTTCAGAAAAAGGCAACCCAAACCTTGCTCGAAGTGCGAGGCTACGGGAGCGGATCCAGTCGGATTCGGCACCCACGCGGCTCTCAGCTACCAGGAGATCAAGATGAGCGAACCAAACTATGCACAATGGGTGATCACCACCTTCAACGAGTAGATGACCACTTGTCCTCGGCTGGCTCGCTTGGCACAGTGGCTGATCAAAGAGTCCCAGAGGACTCAAAAGCCCGAGTCCATCGAGATTCAAAGCCAGCCTCCAATCCCAAGGAAGTGCTGGTGGAGAAGGGCTACATCAAGACCTCCAATGCAGCCAAGGCCGCACCCTCAGCGATCTCCAAGCAATCCGGAGCCTCCTCGAGCAACATGACAGGAGTCACCTCGACGGTCTTGAAGGCAGGGCAGCCAGACCTACCTTGCAAGAAGGCGAGTCCTCCGAAGACCAGAGCTTCGAGATAATCCCGAACCGAAGAGTCAGTGAATGCCGCGGCTGAGGGTGCCCAATTTGAGGTGCACTCCACCTCCACACTTCCAGACACTTTAGGCGGAGACCTTAGCTCCGGAGATAACTTGTTATCATATGCTGTTCGTGAACTAGGAGCCCAAGAGCAAGTCATATTGCTGGCAGTTGCATGTGGAGAAGATAGCATTCGCAAGCACCATTGGTGAGCTCACGAAAACTGAAGTGTCAGCCCAAAGACTTTCTATTTGGATTGATTTTGATATTTCCACTGGTAGGGGCGTGAAAGGTGTTTTAGATCGGATTGACAGCTGCACACCTGAAATCGTGTGGCTCCCCCCTGAAGGTGGACCATTCAGTGTGATGCAAAACATCAATCAACGGACTGATGAACAACGCTCAGACCTGGAGCACAAGAGAAAACAGGTGTTGAAGCAATACATGGGCTGCGCAATCATATACCAGTACTGTGTGCAGCGTAGTGTCCATGTCGTGTGGGAGCTTTCTCAATCACGTCAGGCATGGCCCCTTCCTGTTTTGCAAAATTTGGTGAAAGATATCAACCCTACTTTGCAGTGGTTCGAGGTTGTCAAGTGAACCTGCGGAACCAACAGAAACAGTTGATATCAAAGGGCTGGAAACTGATGACCACACATGAACCTCTTGCCCTGCGTATGCATCTGCCATGTCGATGCGCACCTGGCACATATCATGCACGTTGTGAAGGTAGTGTCACACGTAGCGCAGCCTTTTACACACATGAGTTCGCGTTGCGAGCGTGTCGAGAGATTTTGAGGGGAGGGGGCAAGGAACACTGGGTCAAGGACCTGAAAGGAAAAATGGTGGGACAAAACTCTCTTGGTTTGGGGATGGCTTGTGTTTGCGAAATGGTTAAACATCATGGACCCCAAACGTCATGTGGACATTGCACTCAATCCCTCCAACTTTATTTTCTGTATTCGGCCACTGGCCATGGATCCCTCCAAAGCATGATTCATTCTTTGAAATGAAAGGGAGTCTCGTGGCGGAAGCACCATGACTGACTTCTGGGGAGATACTGGCTGAGTCCATCCGGACCTTGAATCACAGGGAAAGTGTCAGAGGATTCGCACCCGTTCAGTATGTCCTGGGCCGTGCGCCCGATGAACATGGCAGGTTCTTCACCCCAGCTCGTGACCTTCAGACACCAGGAGAACTGCCCATGGAAGGAGACCAAAATCTACGACTGTCTGCTGAAAAAGCATTTTTAGACTGGATCGCAGCTGCACGAATCCAACGTGCAACTCATTCTAAACATCGTCGAGTTTTGGATTTTTCAGCAGGGGACCTTGGTTTTATTTGGCGGAAACAGCTGACAGGTGAAGATGCAAAACAAAACAAAATCGGACAAGGCCGATTTGTTGGCCCAGCTCGAATTTTGGCAGTTGAACAGACAAGAGATGAACAAGGCCATCTTCAACAAGGCAGTTCAGTGTGGCTCGTACGAGGCAGGCGGCTCTTGAAGTGTTGTCCAGAACAGTTGAGACATGCTTCCGAGCGAGAGACCATCCTCACAGAACTACATGACCCTCGTGAAACACCCTTTCCCATTGCGGAGGAATCAGGCAAGAATGACTACGAGGATTTACAAGAACAACCAAGTGAAGCTGAGTGGCATAGAGCCAGCAATCCCCTACATGAATGGCAACCATCATGTCGGGTTACTGGAAAACACACTCCGGCAGAGCCCGAACCTTTGAGCCAGAAAAAGATGCAGGGGAGAAAACACACCACCGACAGAACGAAACAGAAGCAGAAGTCCTCAACAGCAGTGAACAGAACCTGGTATACCATATCGAGATTGAGATGCCCAGCAGCAAAGCAGGTTCCGACAGGGCGCTGAAGGATCTCCCCGCCTTTTTCGTGGGAGCCCTCAAAAGAAGAGCAGTGGAAATCTCAAAGCGCCGTATGACTCCAGAGGAGAAGATTCAGTTTGACCAGGCCAAGGGTACAGAAGTGTTCAATTTTCTAGCAGCAAAAGCATTTGAAGCCCTTCCAGCTGACAAGCGATGCCGCAGAGAAGACGCAGTGAACATGAGGTGGACCCTCACCTGGAAAGTCAAGGATGATGGCACTCGAAAAGCCAAAGCTCGTGCTGTCCTACAAGGGTTTCAGGACTTGGCAGACATGCCAGATTCAGCTAGATGTTGGAGTGGTCTGTGCTGCTGGACCTTAGTGAAGGAAGGGAAGCTGCGTGGGATTGTTTCTGGGCACGTGGACGATGTCCTTTTCTCAGGCAGTGCCACGGACCCTGTTTGGGTGGCAAGCGAAAAGGCCATCAAAGATGAGTTCAAGAGCGACTGGGAGGAAGGTCGCTTTGTACAGTGTGGTGTGTTGATAGAACAGGAACAAGATGGATCACATACATTGTCACAGAAGCACTATGCGGAATCCATACCTGCAATCAACATTCGAGCTTCACGAAAGCGATAACGAAACACACCAACTGATGACTTGGAAAAGACACAACTGAGGGGCCTTCTCGGTGGCATTAGCTGGTATTGTCAACAGGTGGCACCGCATTTTTCTGCTGATGTCAGTCTCCTTTTGACAGAAGTGAACCAGATCACCGTGGACACATTGTTTCGAGCTAACCGTTTGCTCGACCAAGTCCGCAACATGAAAGAACAAAAGTTGAAAATACACAAAATAGATTTGGGCAAGCTAGTTTTGGTTTCTTGGGTGGACGCAGCCAACCAGAACAGGATTGGTGGTGGCAGCACCCAAGGTGTTGTCATTGGTGCAGCCTCCAAAGAACTGCTCACCGGTAGTCGGCATCTGCTCAAGTCCAGGAGCCAGCGAGGCGATGGCAGCAGTGCACGGAGAAGACTTGCTGTTTTTCTGTAGGTTCCAGATGGGTGAGATGCTAGGTCCCCCCTTCAGAATGCAGGAGCCCAATTCCCTTGTAAATCAGATCCCTGGCTGTCTTGTCACAGATAGCCGCAACGTGTACGACAAAATTCGAACTGAGGTGCTGAGTCCAAAGGGAGCTGAACGCCGTGTCGATATCACACTCATGCGTATCAAAGATGCATAAAACGTAAATAACGTCATCATACGATGGGTGCACAGTGAAGCACAGTTAGCCAACGGCTTGACTAAGGGCAAAGAACTGAGGCAACTCATGCTATATTGCGACATTGACATGGATCAATGCTGGCGGATAGTGGAAGACCCAACCATGTCATTGACAAAACGACGCCGAACTATGGGCCAATCACCACTGGAAAACACCGCAATACAGAACACATATACCCACGACCAGTAGAGATTTGCGTTTTTCCCGAGAGCGCCTGCGAAGGGTTCTTCGTAAAAAACATCTGCAGAACTACACCTCCTCTACATCTTCACATCTTTACCTCTGCACAATCACGTTCTCACCTCTATCTCTGCTCATCTTCACATCTGCACATCTACATCTCTGCTCATCTTCACATCCTCACATCTACATCTCAGCTCATCTTCATCTTCACACATCTACATCTCTGCTCATCTTCACATCTGCACATCTACATCTCTGCTCATCTTCACATCCTCACATCTACATCTCACATCTTCACCGCTCGCTCTTCTTAACATTCTCTCTTAAGGCCGGGGGCAGTGCCGCCGGACCGCCACGAAACGCAACCCTCTTCGGAGATCGTGCGTGTCGAGTGCGCGAAATGCAGGCGAGAGTGCGATTTGGTTTTGTCGCGGGCAACCCTCTGCGGAGATCGTGCGTGTCGAGTGCGCGAAATGCAGGCGAGAGTGCGATTTGGTTTTGTCACGGGCAACCCTCTGCGGGGATCGTGCGTGTCGAGCGCGCGAAATGCAGGCGAGAGTGCGATTTGCCCCGGTCCGGGACAACCCTCTGCGGGGATCGTGCGCGTCGAGTGCGCGAAATGCAGGCGAGAGTGCGACTTGTCCCGGTCCGGGACAACCCTCTGCGGGGATCGTGCGTGTCGAGTGCGCGAAATGCAGGCGAGAGTGCGATTTGTCCCGGCCGCGGGCAACCCTCTGTGGGGATCGTGCGTTGAGGGGGAGCTGGAAGATGAGAACTGGCGACTCTGTAGTACAACTTTAGTACGCGGAGCAATCTGTGGAGCTGGAAGCTGAGAACTGGCGACTTTGTAGCACAACTTTAGTACACATACTAACGTCACGATGACTCTCTTGTGGCAGCCACTTATGAGTAAGCAAAGTAGCTAAAATTTGTCAAACTCTCAAGAGAGCCGGGTGGCGCGAGAGATGACTCAGCCGCGAGAGATGACTCATCCGCGTACTAAAGTTGTACTACAAAGTCGCCAGTTCTCAGCTTCCAGCTCCACAGCTTGCTCCGCGTACTAAAGTTGCACTGCACAGTCGCCAGTTCTCATCTTCCAGCTCCCCAGATACTCCGCGTACTAAAGTTGCACTAGAAAGTCGCCAGTTCTCATCTTCCAGCTCCACAGCTTGCTCTGCGTACTAAAGTTGTACTAGAAAGTCGCCAGTTCTCATCTTCCAGCTCCCCAGATACTCCGCGTGTACTTCACCTTCATGACAAACGATGTTCGCTTGGAATACACGAGTCGCTTGTCATGATCGTGACGTCGTTTACTCTCAGGTCGCCCTGTTCGTGGAAACTTCAGTGTGAAATGTACGTTCTTCAGTTCTGTTTGAACCTCTTCAGTGTTGTACTTGCGCAACTAAGGTTGACGTTGCGCTGCCGTTGCATCGACGCATCTACGTCTACACCCCCTCACCTCTCTACATTTACATCTTCACACGCTCACATCCGCAGATCTACCTCTCCACCTCACCACGCCCACACATCTGCACATCTATATCACATCTGTACATCCACTACAGATCTATATCGCACCTGCACCACATCCACACTGTCACTCCTTCACATCCACCCTCTCTTTCTCTCTTTCTATACATCTTTTCGACAGTGCTGGACAATTACATGTCTCGCTCTCGGGCCAACCGTCGTCTAGTTGCGTGTGTGCTTGTTTTTGTTGCTTTGTTTGTGCTCCAGGGAGATGTGGGGAGATCAGGTGGCATGCAAGAAGAACACCTTCTTGAGGTTCATTCAACGGGAGTAGCTTCATGAAGCATTTGGGACCGAGGGACGAAAAGCTCTTTTTAGCCAATCGCATTCGCCATTGCCGTCGTTGAGCGATCGTGCCATATCCCTTCAGCTTGAGAACTCCGGCTACCGTGCATATATATATATATGTATAATGATATAATGCATTGACACTCTCCCAAACCCTCTTCGGAGACTCTCTCGGAAACCTTAACCCCGAAAACCTGCCTTCGTGGTCAGGATCTTGGTTTGCGAATTTACAGGTTCTTCGTTTGTTGCTTCCGTGAATGCTTCGACCCAGTCTCCGCAATAGCGCCACACAAACAAAACAGCAGCCTGACAAAAAGATTCATGTGTTTTGCACATCGACAAAGTGAAAGCCTACGCTGTCTATAAAACGTGTTGAGCCGCAAAATAAGCAATCCATCGCTTGTGTCTGCTTCAGAACTTGGTGTTTTACAACATGTATTGACCCTCTGAAATATGATCCAATTGTGTTGACCCTCTGCTCCAAAACCGATGTTTTATGATGGCCCTCTAGTTTGGGCCTATAAAATGCATGGTCGGAAGACATTTTACAAGGGAACGAGATTGACGTTTTATAGTGTCTGATTCTAGGGGATGCAACGATTGAATGCACACACATGGAACAAGCGTGGCAATGGTGGATCAAACGCCTCACGGATTGCGCATCAACCCTGTGCATGCGTTAGTTTTGTCACTGCCTGTTGGAGGTGCGGACCCCTACCCATGCATGCATCATACTATGCGACGCCGTGGAACAAAAACAAAAAGGCAAACCTACGAAGCTTTTGGCTTGGCGCTTTCTTCCTCCTTTATTTACTTTTAATCTCTCTCTCTCTCTCTGCATCTGACCGCTGTAGACTAGGTTTCCCGCGTCATCCGCCCCAAGGACAGCAACTCCCTGCCCGCCTGGCACTTTCACAACAATCTCTGTCCAAAGGCGATCGCCAGCAGCCACTCACCACATCATACCTTTTTCTCGCCTCCGCTTGAAGATGTGCTTTTGGCAAACAACGCAGCTCGTCTGGCCTCAGTAAATCTCATAGCCCCGCAAAAAAGAACAACCTACGCAGTGGCAGCGCGTAGCATGTAGCACAGTTGGTTTATTATTGCAACTGTTGAGCAAATGCACTGGCTAGGGCTACATCAACCCGTCAGCACCCCCGATCACAAAGGACAGCCGCGCGCCACCAGCCTTGGACATGGTACAGGCATCATGGCATTGGCTCTGGCCTCTCTGTCATGCAGTGGCGCCTCCAAACGATCAAATACCAAATCCGCAAACTCCTTCAACAGAATGGGCCCAAAAACGCACTTTTAGTGCAAATCGTCGTGCATTGATTCATTCGCACACATTTTCGAGTTGGGTCCTCTGAGTTGACTAGCAAACCCCTCTCATCCAGAACCTTGGTTAAGCAGCGCCCTCTCGTAATGAATGGAGAACGATAGCAATTTAGAAGCCCTGGTAGAGGTACTAACAATTCTAATGTAGGTGCCTTTCCTGAGTAGCGGTCAAGAATTGGATGCTGCACTTTGTTCAAGGCCCTCATCAATTGCAAGGAGCCTTTGTGGAATATTGTCTCAACCTCCAGTGGGCATCTGTCTGAGTGTGACTTTGCGAATTGCCGTTTGTCCCAACCCAAAGCACAAGCCTCCACCGCCGGACTGCCACTGCGCAATCGCTTTGCCTGGGCTGAAAGGCGGGGAGGAAGTTCATACGTCAAACCTTCCTCTGAATCAAAACCGGAACATGAAGTGGACGGCAAAGGAGTGATAGTGGATGAGGAGGGACGGATTGGATGGATGGCGTGATGTGCTGTAAGGATGTGTGCTTGTGATGTCTTTTAAATAGGAAGATGATGGTGATGATGCCAATGATGAATGAACATGACGTGACTGGTGTTTGCAAGGGCTGATCTATATTCCATATATACCAATATAGTCTATAGTTTCATATACAAATTGCCCACAAAGTTTTCTCCTGGCGGTGGTCGCTGATGCGTCTGTTGGCCGGCATTTCGACAGCTTATAATAGTCTCGTGCCAACCCTGTTTGGTATAGTCTAGCTGTCCGCTCTTTGTCCGTGTCATCATACATAGAAGGTTTGTCCGTCCGCAAGGTTTCCCCAAGCATGCCTATGGGTAAAAAATAGGGCAATTGTTCCGACCCCTGTTTGGGATAGCCGTCCGTCAATTGGGGAACATATGTGATTTGTCGCAACGGATTCACTTCTCGACCAGTTTGTTCAGAAACCAGTCTTAGCACATATTCGTTGGTCTTTCTCTTGGGTTCGCGACAAACGTTTCCAATCTTAGTACTGGTCTTAATGTTTGATTTTTTTGGCATGCATTGCGACGCGCTCGCAGTTTCGAGGCCACAAACCAACTTGCATTGAACTTCAGCAGCTACGTGGACACATGGTTTCCAACCAACGGCGCAGTTTGCAGCTTTCCTAACACAAAGGCCTGTGGTGAACTTGTGTTTTCTGACAAACACCCGCCACTCAACTTCAAACCATGACAAAATAGTTGCCTCAAAGCGTGTCACTTTGCGACAACAACCACCCGCACCAGTGGCTCTCCGAGAGAAGGTTAAACAGCATCTATAACCCGAGAAGGGAAGGGACGAAAGCCAGCCTCCGCAAGAAGAGATCAATGTATATCAATATGGTCATGAGGGTGTGAACGTGAGACCGCGTGGGAAGCGCTGGGAGGCATAAGTCGGGGCCGATATGACAACAGGTGGGGGGTGGGGTGCCCTTTTTCTTTTGGATGAAGGGGCGTTTTGAAGAGAAAAAAAGGGCACCCCGAAGTCACCGAGGGGCGCTTGTCGGCAGTTTGTTTCTCGTGTTTTGTAGATGGACTCATAAACCTGGTGTGCTGTTACGAGTGGATCGTATTGTCATGGGGGAAGTCGACATGGCGGTGATGTCTACTGCTGCTCCAAATAGGAAGCACAAGATATACTGTGGGTTTTTCCTTCGACTTAAGGGTGTTTTCACGCTGAGAAAGGGCACCCCTAAGGAATCGACGGGCGCTTGCACGCTGTTCGTATTCTTGTCCTGTAGATGGTGGTCCGATGTTACAGCAAAGTAACATCGGGCAAAGAGTAGCTTTGGTATGGGGTGAAGTCGACATGGAAGCCACGCTGACAGGTGGTAGAACACAGAAAGCAGAATACATAGCACGGGGGGCGCCCTTTTTGATCGTGTGGTTCAAGGACGCTTTCGAGCTGAAACAAGATGGAACCCACGAACCCGAATGCAAACACGATCGAAAAACTAATATGTCCAAAGGACACTCTTGTAGGACACTCTTGCGGGACACTCTGTAGGACACTCTTGTGGGCCACTCTTGTAGGAAACTCTTGTGGGACACTCTTGTAGGACACTCTTGTAGGACACTCTTGTGGGACACTCTTGTGGGACACTCTTGTGGGACACTCTTGTAGGACACTCTTGTGGGACACTCTTGTGGGACACTCTTGTAGGACACTCTTGTGGGATACTCGTGTAGAACACTCTTAAGGGACACTCTTGTGAGACGCTCTAGTGGGACACTGTTGTGGGACAGTCTTGTACGACACTCTTGTGGGACACTCTTGTAAGACACTCTTGTGGGACACTCTTCTGGGACACTCTTGTAGGACACTCTTGTGGGACACTCTTGTGGGGCACTCTTGTAGGACACTCTTGTGGGACACTCTTCTGGGACACTCTTGTAGGACACTCTTGTAGGAAACTCTTGTGGGTCACTCTTGTAGGAAACTCCTGTGGGACACTCTTGTAGGACACTCCTGTGGGACACTCTTGTGGGACACTCTTATAGGACACTCTTGTGGAACACTCTTGTGGGACACTCTTGTAGGACACTCTTGTGGGACACTCTTGTAGGACACTCTTGTGGGACACTCTTGTGAGACACTCTTGTGGGACACTCTTGTGGGTCACTTGCAGGACACTCTTGTGGGACACTCTGAGGAAACTCTTGTGGGACACTCTTCTAGGACACTCTTGTGGGACACTCTTGTGGGACACTCTTGTAGGACACTCTTGTGGGATACTCTTGTCGGACACTCTTAAGGGACACTCTTAAGGGACACTCTTGTGAGACACTCTTGAGCGACACTGTTGCGGGACACTCTTGTGGGACTCTCTTGTGGCACACTCTTGTGAGACACTCTTGTAGAACACTCTTGTGGGAAACTCTTGTGGGACACTCTTGTGGGACACTCTTGTGGGACACTCTTATAGGACACTCTTGTAGGACACTCTTGTGGGTCACTCTTGTGGGACAGTCTTGTGGGACACTCTGTGGGACACTCTTGTGGAACTCCTTGTGGGACACTCTTGTAGGATACTCTTGTGGGGCAGTCTTGTAGGACACTCTTGTGGGACACTCTTGTGGGACACTCTTGTAGGACACTCTTGTGGGATACTCCTGTAGGACACTCTTAAGGGACACTCTTTTGAGACACTCTAGTGGGACACTGTTGCGGGACACTCTTGTGGGACTCTCTTCCAGCTCCCCAGATACTCCGCGTACTAAAGTTGTACGACAAGGTCGCCAGTTCTCAGCTTCCAGCTCCCCAGATACTCCACGTAATACAGTTGTACTACAAGGTCGCCAGTTCTCAGCTTCCAGCTCCACCGGACAAATCGCACTCTCGCCTGCATTTCGCGCACTCAACACGCACGATCTCCGCAAAGGGTTGCGCGCGCATGGGACAAATCGCACTCTCGCCTGCATTTCG
>CAXAMN010007313.1:117105-191797 GCA_963970005.1 Durusdinium trenchii | reverse complement strand
CGAGGCAGATGCCAAGGCACCATGACACACTGAAAGGCCGAAACTTTCCAGACTTTGTTCTTCCAATTCTGTGTGTTCAATCCTGTTTTCGCTGTTTTGGCAACATGCTTCGACAATGTGCAGGTGGAGTATCTTCTTGCAGACACGATCCTATTTGGAAAGCGCTGCGAAGCAGATACCAAGGCGCAAACGGTGCGCTTTCAATGTCAAAACGACCATAAACGAAACGTGGACCATTTCCTATGCAGTTGGCTGTGTCTCTATATGTTCAGTCCTGTTGTGCTTTTATGCAATTATCGATCGACCGCTGCAGGTTCTTGGAAACATCGTTCGACCATATGCAGGTACGGCATTGTCTCAATTGGAAAGCTCTGCGACATAGATTCCAAGGCGCAAATGATGTGCTGACAGTGACAAACAAAATCTTTGGTCTCCACTTTTACAGACGGTTATGACGTCTTTTGCATGTAATGCTCTTGACGATGCCCAGGTTCACGCACACGACCTGCTTTCGTCTGCGCGATGAAAAAGAGCTTGGCTATAGGGTTTTACGTCGGCAGAGCGATGGGGTTTTACTTCGGCTAGTTGTGGCTGTACACACATGTCTGCACAATACCTCGTACATCCGTCGTGCACATTACTCTCCCACACCTCTCTCCCACCCCTCTGTTGTACTCAAGCATGTCCACCGCGCAATCGAGGCCGAACCCCGATTCCCGCAACCAATGCGGAGCGCACGGCTGCAAGGCTTGGAAATAATAGACTTTGTCGCGGAGTGTCCAAAGCGGAATAAGCATCCGAAGAGGCCTCAACCTCCAAAGAAGGCCGTGTATATATATATATATAGATATATATACCCTCCGAAGAGGGCTCTGTACGCGCAACCTCCGAAGAGGCCTTTATATATACACCCTCCGAAGAGGGCTCTGTATGCGCAACTTCCGAAGAGGCCTTATTATTCGCCCTCCGAAGAGGACTATACCCCCCGAAGAGGGTTCAATATAATCCGAAGAAGGCGCCCTCCGAAGAGGGTCGGCGCGGTGACAGCGGTCACGCATCTGCGTGTCTGTGCAGCTGCGCAAAGCCCGGCCTCTGTCGAGCTCCGCTTCCCCTCCATGGCCAAGCTGCGCTCAGTATACATGCACGCATAATACAAGGATGAACCTGGCTTGTACCCGGCCGATGAATTTGGAATTTAGCACTTTGGTCCAATCTTCCTCGCTCATGTATTCAGTGGGTGTAGTCCTGCATACACCGTCGGCTCATGGCGCAAACACAACGCCCGCGAGGTCGAGCCAAAAAGACTTCGAAATGTGACAACTCACCAATGATACAAAAATTTCAACAAAGTTGCACCAAAAACATTGAAAGCAAGCCGAGCTAACTTCTCTAACTTCTGTTCATTCGTTTTCGTAGAAGTTATAACATAAGTCATATCTTCAACTTGACAATCAGTTAACTACTGCAACTAGGGTTTTAACT
This sequence comes from Durusdinium trenchii, assembly GCA_963970005.1. Lineage (NCBI taxonomy): Eukaryota > Dinophyceae > Suessiales > Symbiodiniaceae > Durusdinium > Durusdinium trenchii. The sequence goes on along the minus strand of CAXAMN010007313.1, from coordinate 190,315 downwards.
TCCACTGACCGAGCAATAAGTTAGCGAAGTTAAAACATATGTCGCAGAAGTTAGAACATACGTTATCGAACTTATAACTATAGTTATAACTTCCGATCCTCCTCGTAGGACTGGCGTGGATCGCCCCCGAGTGCTCGGGACCGGGATGGACCTTCTCCTCCTCGCGATCGTGATCGTGTCCGAGATCGCAACTGAGATCGGTAACGTGGACGTGACTATGATCATCGCCCGTCGTGATTCGCAGTCGGGATCACCGCTGCAGCAGAGATCGTTCCAGGAGGGATCGCCGAGGGCAGCACCATTCCGAAGTCGCTATACTCCAGACGATTCAGTCGCTCTCGTCGTGATCGCTCTCCTGTTCGACCAGAGTCTGAACACACCACACCTCGCTCAGAGACACAGCCTGGTTCTGAAGCTGCTGGTCGCCCTCTACATCTTCGATCCAACCCACGACATCCTTCTGATCCTGCTCCCGACGGGCGCACCGCAACACAGGATACTACCACTCCTACACGCCCTGTGACACCTCCACATGCATTTCCCACCGGCCATCCTACCTCTTCCACTCCCTTTGCCCTGACGAAGCTCATGAGCTACAGCAACTTCGACAACAACTTCAACAGCAATCTCAGCCGCAACAACCTTTCTTCATTCCTCCACGATTCGCGCATTCCCTTCCACATTTCTCCTTTCTTCCTCCCACTGGATTTGACTACACTATCTCCCAACAGTCTTCGCCTGCACCTGCCACCACCGCTCCGGCGCAACATTCAACCTCGCTGGCTCCTTCCAACACAACATCACCGCAACTGGCTTTGGCGCCAGATACTCCTGACACGGGATCAGTCCCACCACCTCCAGGAGGACAACGCTTTCTACCTCCTTCCTCGTCGCTCCACACGCTCCACGGATACTCCCCCTGCCACTGGTACACGACCAACCTTACCACGGTGGAACATTCGTTGGAGGGACACTGTTCCCGACACACATTGGAACGTCAACGTGATGCTGTCGTTTGTGATCAAATTGAATTTCGCTTGAACCTTGGTCCTCAACAATAATTACAATCACTCCCTTCTGGCTTCACATCAAGGATTGTGGTACTGAGAATTTCTTCCTGGCCATTCTTCACCATCGCTTCACGGAATGGGACCGACTTCTTCATCTACTGGGCACTTGGGATGAAGGCTTGAACCCTGTGGTTCCACCGGTGCCAGTGCAGAAGACAATACTTGACAGCCTTTTCCGGCTTCTACCTTCCGTGTTCAAACGGCTTCCATATGCTCAGTGGCCCAATCATCTTCGAGGTTTTCTGCAACTCTTGAGTCAGACCGACGGCATTATGGAGCGGCAGCCTGTTTTTGCACTTCTCATCATCCCGAAGCATCGTCGATCGACACTTTTACTGAAACTGCGCTTCACTCCGCCTCATGTTCCCAACTGCGCCACCACCTACACCTTCGTTCGCAACTGCCCAGGTGGTTCCCTGACTGGGATCTTGAGTGAAGGTTTTCTTCGCCCCATGGATTGGCGCAATGCTCAGACCATTCTCCAGCTTGGGTTTCTACTGTCGCTGCTGCTATTCTGGGCGTGGGGGTCATGAAGATGGTCGCGCGGATTCCAGCATTCGTCTTGCCTCTGAATCTCTACACCGCCTGTATTTACGGAGGCAAGTCCTCACAAAATCGGCCTTGCTTCGTGGCAGGACAGTGTTTGTCCCGCAATAGCCAACACTTTGCGGTTCCACAGGGTGGCCTTCAAGTGGACAGTTTGGCCTCTAACTTCTATATGATGTTGTGAGGAACAAGGGTGATGGACGCTACAAGTGCCGCAGCTCAGTGAGTCATTTGGAATATGCTGGAGCCTTCATCAACAACGAAGACCTTTCCTGCTTCAACGCTACTGTGGATGACTTCTACACATCACCCTGTTCCGGTCTTTCTTTTTGGTGCAGCGTCTCGCCCTCCCTCGGAGCTACGACTTTTCTGCTCACGTTGACCACAGATCTCTTCCCTTGCAGACACGAAACGTTTCCAACTCTCTTTCTTGCGGATGTTACTTTTACCTCCTATTTCTCTGCGGTTTGATTCTTGGGACTTTGACATGATTATCTTGATTTCCTGTTCTATGTTTCTGCCTCGCATCACTGGGTCGGATTTATTAGACCCTTGCGCTGTCATTTTTCTGCTTTCCAGTAAATCAAATAAACAGTATTCGTCACTTTCGGTTTCCCATTTCCCATGGAAGATCCCTTCTGGTCAACTTTGGAGATTCATCCGGGTCGCGCTCCACTGGGTCTCATTGCCTACTTGGTGTCGCAACGCACCTTACTTGACACCACTTCCATCCACTTCCCACTCCCTTGAAGTACTACCAGAGATGCCCTATGTCGTGGACACGCCTGCCGATTTCCCAGATGATCTCACCCGATTGCTTCGAGATTTTCAGGACACTCGGATGAGCTACAGCACGCCAATCGCCTTCTACATCGCATTGCCCTTTCCCCTCCTCATGCATTACCTTCCCAACCTTGGCTTCAACCTGGGGAACACCGTTTGGACCAGGATTGACCACTTTGCCACCTTCGTAGTCGATTCTGTCTCACTTAGGTCTTCCTTCTTACTCGCTTCGGCCTCGCAAAAATCGCTTTGCTGTGGTGGTAGCCTTTGAGCTTTCTGTTTTCACCTGATATTTTACCTTTTAGTTTACCTCCGCTCTGTATTTGTAACCTTTCTCGCTTTTCAAACCTTATTTCCATTTTTACTGCCTTTGCACCAAGATTTGGACTCACACTTTCTTTCGCGCAGCCCTATTCACCCGAGTTGATCTTGATCTTTGTCTCCCCCGCTTTCGCTAGTCTACGACATGGAGCATCCACCACCTGGATTGCTGGCCTCATCTACGGCGCCACCTGCACGACTACCAGGATGTCAATCGTCCTCACACAAATCTCCCACAAGGCCCGGACTACATGGCCCAGTCTGACTCCAATGATGAAGCCCCTCCTCCACCAGCACGGGATTCTGCCACTGGTGTGCTGGCTGTGGCTGTGGATCGGCGTGTTGGTTTTGCGGGCGCTGCTGCCGATGCTGGTGCAGGTTCTTACTTCTCATTTGCGTGGCTCTGGATCGGCGTTTCGTTTTGGCATGTTTTGGCGGTGCTGGCTCTGGATTGGCGTTTCATTTTGCGGGCGCAGCTGCCGTTTTGGTGCTGGTGCTTTCGTTTTTCGGGCGCAGTTGCCATGCTGGCGCTGGCGCTGGATCGGCGTTTTGCTTTGCGGGCGCTGCTGCCGTGCTGGTGCTGGTGCTGGTGCTGGATCGGCGTTTTGTTTTGCCGGCGCTGGTGCCGTGCTGGTGCAATCGCTGGCTCTGGCTCGCTCTGGATCGGCGTTTCGTTTTGCGGATGTTGCTGCCGTGCTGGTGCTCGACCAGGGATGACGCCATGTCACGCCCAGAATGACATCATGTCATGGGAGGATGACATCATGTCATGCCAGGAGCGACATCATGTCATGCCAGAAACAACGTCATGTCATGCCAGGGAATGACATCGTGCCATGCAAAGGGCTGACATCATGTCATGTCCAAAAATCACATCATGTCATGCCAGGGATGACAAATCTATACGCCCGCTATCTGGGGTCTATGCCGGTGTGATTTAGACAATATCTCACAAGGTTTAAAAACTTTTTCTTGCTCTGTTAACGTATTGCAATTGAGAAGATTCATCGGCAGTTTTTACACATACACACACACACACACTCGCGGATAGATAGATAGATAGATAGATAGATAGATAGATATTATGCCAGCATAGACCCCAAATAGCAAAAAGACTTTTTCCGGCAGCGCCAGCAGCAACGGCGCCAGCGGGGAGCCGCACAGCAGCGGCCCCAGGCGCACACAGGAGCGGCACCCTGCAGCGGCACCAGCACCCAAGCTCACCCAGCTCTTCCTATACTTCAAATAGGAAACGCAATAGCTCGCGCTATCTAGGGAATTGCGCCAGGAAAATGACCATTCCCGCAGCACCAGCAGCAACGGCGCCAGCACTCCCAAGCACACAGCAGCAGCGGGACCCTGCAGCGGCAATAGCACCCAAGCTTGCAAACGCACACACACACACACAGCTCTTCCTATACTTGAAGTAAGAACCCAAATAGCTCACGCTATCTTGAAAACAATACAAAAAGCGCTCCAGAGTACTTAGTTTAAAAAAGTAAAACAGGAAAACAAATGTCAACAAACATCAATAAAATCAACAACTTTAGTATTGGATTTGTTTGGGTTTCAGTAGAAGGAAGGGGTCAAGCGTTTGAATCAAAACCAACCTGTCACAACCTACTTTGATCACGCGAGAGCATGTGCCCTATCAAAGCACCTGTTCCCACCATCCCTTCCCACTTCATCATTCAACCATTCCCGGAAAAAAGAACAAGGTCTAACAGAACCCGGAGAGCCCTGAGCCCTCACAGAGTTGACCTTCACCATAAATATCATGTTGGCCCGATGAATCAGTGAGGCGACGCAAGCCCAATGTTGTCTCCCAAAACGAAGAATCACATTCACAGCAGCTCTTTTTTGCTGCGTCTTCCCTCGTTGCTTGAAAGAGATGGAATCACCTGACTCCTGCTGAGCCGTCACACAAAATCTTGCCTTTCCAAAAGATAATGTCAGCCATAGCCCTTGAAAGATTGCAGTGCATCTTGGGACTATGGCCAAGCTCGCGCAGGGGAGCGGGGCCCGCTCCGCTTGTAGTATTCGTACCAGCGCTACTAGTCCTACTGATACTAGTCCTACTACAACTACTACTAGTCCACCAACAACAACAACAACTACTACTACTACTACTACTGCTGCTGCTACTACTACTACTACTACAACGACTGCGACTGCGACTGCTACGACTACGCTTGCAGCGCCTTCTACGGAGCGGGCCCCGCTCCGCTTGTAGTATTCGTACCAGCGCTACTAGTCCTACTGATTCTACTACAACTACTACTAGTGCACCAACAACAACTACTACCACTACTGCAACTACTACTACAGGCTCGAAAGCGCACACATGCATCTCTTCCTGTACTTGAAGTAACGAACCCGAATAGCTCACGCTATCTGGGGAATTAACATGCAATATACAAGTAAGACGTGTACGTTTGAAATCCGTAAGAATTAAAATCGAAATAAATATCCATAATATTGGAACATTGTTCCCCAGATAGCGAAGCTATGGGGTTCTTACTTCAAATAACAATGAATTGCCCGTGCGCGGTTTTGATACAGGTTGCTGGTGCTGGTGCTGTGAGCTGGCTGTGCACGTGGTGGAGACAGGTTGCTGGTGCCGGCGCTGGTGCTGGGTGCCGGGTGCCGGGCGCCGTGGAGACAGGTTGGTGGTGCTGGTGCTGGGTGCCGGGTGGCGGTGCTGGTGCTGGGTGCCGGGTGCCGGTGCTGTGAGCTGGCTGTGCACGGTGGAGACAGGTTGCTGCTGTGCACGTGGCGGAGACAGGTTGCTGGTGCCGGTGCTGGTGCTGGTGCTGTGCCGGGTGCTGTGAGCCGGCTGCGCGCGTGGTGGAAACTTGCTGGCGCTGGTGCCGGGCGCTGGTGCTGGTGCTGGGTGCCGGGGGTGCTGGCGCTGGTGCTGTGAGCTGGCTGTGCACGTGGCGGAGACAGGTTGCTGGTGCGCCGGGCGCCGGCGCCGGTGCAGTACGCGTGCGCGTGGTGGAGACTGGGCGCCGGTGCTGGGCGTGGCTGTGCGTGTCGTGGAGACAGGGCGCCGGGTGCTGGGTTTGGGTGGGCGCCGGGTGCTGGTGCTGGGTGCTGGGTATACTGGTGCTGCGTGCTGGCGCTGCGCGCCGTGAGCTGGCGTGCCGGTGCTCGGTGCTGGTGCCTGCTTCTGACAGTGAAGTGATACCAACCGCCGCTTCTGACAGTGAAGGGTAACAAACCGCCGCTTGCACCAGTGAAGGGCGACCAAGCGCCACTTCTGACAATGAAGTGCCAGCAGTCATGGGCCGCATGAACTTATGCACGCAACATCATCATACGGTGTTGTCGCTTGAGCGATCTTTGTCTATTGGCGCTCTGGGGTATTTACACTCTTCAGGTTCTGTTTTGGCCGACAGCTGTGTCAAAGGCTGTGCTGTTTGCGCCCATACTTATTTTGTACGTACAATGTTCTATGCGCAACGTGAGGCTCTCAACCGACCATTGTTTCAGCGTGTTTCAGCATGCTACATACACAATATACACAAGACTGCTTAACGCCTTATCGTTCTGCAGATCGTTGCTTCAAGCATGCTACTAAGTCAATAGTGGCGCTGGATACTGCTTGGCCTTGGGCCAATGACTCTTACGGGCTTTGCTGTTTGCGCAGATACTTTTGCGCGCATAAACTTTTACGCGCAAGATCATACGTTGTTATTCCCCAAACAGGGATAGCTATGGGGTTCTTGCTGCAAAAAAGATTGAGCTGGCTGCGCGTGCTTTCGAAAGGGTGATGGTGTTGGTGCTGGTGTTGTAGTCATGGCTGCTGGTGCTGTGAGCTGGCTGAGCGCGCGTTTAAGACGGGCGGCGGCGCTGGTCGGGTGCTGGCGCCGCTGCCGGTGTGGTCATCTGGCAAAGCGCACCGGTGCTGGTGTCAGCTGGCAAAGCGCACTGGCGCTGGTGTCAGCTGATTGTGCGCGCTGTGGAGGTGCCGTAAGCTAACTGTGCAGGCTGCGTACATTCTATTTTTGTTCCAGCCAGTCACATGTCAACAGGTCGTGGGATTCTGCCTGGCTACCTGGGTCTATGCTGGTGTTATTTTAATTCTTTTAATTCTAATATGACAAACCAACGTTTTGTACGTAACAGTAGTGTTGTTAAGAATATTGTGCTTTAGAAATAACTTTGTAATGTAATTCGGGATGCTTTATTCTCCAGATAGCTGCAGGCTATAGGGGTTTAACTTCTAAATGGTGTGACTCTGGATCGCCGTTTTGGTTTTGCGGGCGCTGCTGCCGTGCTGATGCTGGTGCAGGGGACTGTGGCGTATACATTCTTCTTGTTTCTCAAGTGCTGTCTACCTCATTACATTGTTACAATGACCGCCAATCCATTAACATAAAGATCCGACCCTGTATGTTACAGACAGAAGAAGCGCAGTCTGGAGTGATTCTCTAGAGACCGCGAAGCAAAGCCGAAATGTATCCGATCTGTTGTAAGACGTAAGACCTGCCGAAGCCGCTGACAGCATATGTACATGCCAGGGGTGCGCAAAAGAACACCGAGCCATTGGATTCAAGGCGGCCACGTCAAGTTCCCAGCAGCAACAAAGATGTCGGTCCCAGTGTCCAAACAAAGTCTCATTTGCAGCCTTCTCAGCTCAAGAATAGTGCGGTCAAAAGTGCCTCTGAAGAGATTCAACTGAATGCACGAGGAGCTAAGGGAGAATTAATGTCAGTCCATGTGTCCAACTGCGCAGGGCTTGCATTCGCATTTCCAGTGGAATCACAGCTGGTCAGCGGGATGCCCGCCTGAGATCCACCTTCTCTTGATAACACTGGCATTGGAGACAAGTCACCAATGGGTGGTATAGCGCAGTCCATCGCAATAAGCACGCGGCATCTTGCAAATGCCAGGGCTGACAAACTACGGGCGAACCACTGAAGCACTACTACGCGAGCACTCTCACATGTAGCTGTTGGCCCTCATCAACAACGAAAGGCATGATCACAAGCTGCCCCTCCAGGCTTTGAGCACGGCCCAGCACCGAACTTATGCACGTGCTCTTGGTAGGGGCGCCATGCCACTCAAGGCTGCCAAAAGCCCGCAAGGAGCACCAACCAAGTAAAGCTGAACAAAGCAAAACAACTGCATGAGTCATGTGCGCACTTGTACAGACTTAACTGAACCATCAATGAAGGAAGCAAAGGAGATAGTGCCAGAAAAACCTTCCCGGAAAACATCCACAACGAAGAACATGCATGGCGTTGCAACAGCTCCCGAGGTTCTGCTTGACACAGCCGCACTACTGGTAAGAGTCGGGCCCACGCTAGGGAAGTGATTACCAAAAAAAAGCGTAACGCGTCAACATGCATCGGGCAACCCCCACAACTCTCAACTCACAGCAGCCTTTCCACATGAACATGCAATCGTTCTCAGGGCTGCGCTATGTGCACGGAAATTCTGCAGGCAAAGCAAGTTATTGCTGCAGTGCTTGCCTGCCTCCGGTAACACTGCACATTTCATGACAAACAAATTCAACAATAAAGAGTGCTTTGTGATTCTCTGTGATTTGTTGTTTCAGTTCACCACTGGTGCTGTGGGTCCGCTACGCTCCTGTGAGCTGTGGACCTTCCCATTTCACAACTGCACACTTCGCATATGGCCGTTCTTGAGCCTTCTTTGTTAAGCTGTAGCTTCTGGTGACGTGAAACGGACTGGCAAGCACTACTACTCATTATCGCAAAGATCCTTGTTGGATCAGGTAGACCGGAGAGAGTGTTCTTGATTAATGGTTACGAGGATGGTGGATAATGAGCAAGTAGGACTAGGGTATAGTTGCTAGTTGGTTAAGGCATTCTCTAGGAGGTTCCTAGCGGGGAGAACTCGTGCCCCAAGGAGCTGCACAAGTCTCTCACAAGAGTTATTCGCACCTTTGCCGGTGTGCAGCATGTCATCAATGAACACCAAGCCATCGAGAAAACAAGTGAAGTATGGAACCATGCCAAAATCGCTCATACTTAAAGTGGAGAAATTGAACAAACGCACACATTGCAGTCTACATGCATGCAGTTTTATAACATATTATGACTATATATGTGTAAATAGCGGAGTGTCCTACTATTGAAACGCAGTTGGCGCACTCAAAGTGTTTTTTTCTGTGTTGAAATTCTATGACACAGCGGCGGTTGGAACTTAGATGTCTTGGCACTTCTCTTTTCGTTGTCCCCGGGTCAGCTGGACATGACGTAATCTTTCAGGTGCAAGTGCCCAACCTCACTCCTTGGGTTGAGTACTGGCTACTGCGTCCGTTGAAGCCCTTGCGCCTTCTATGCTGAAAACGAGTGATGGCAGCCTGTGCAGGGAACAGTGCAATGTAATTTGCCCCCAAGTGATCCGAGCCGAGCCATCGGCACAAATGCTCCACGCACGCGCCCAAGACTTCTCTGCTGGAGATACCTGGGTGCAAAGAAAGGAACGGACATGACCTTCTGTTGTCAAGCACGATGGAAGGCATCCGACTGGCATGCAACTGCCGCCACCTCCGGGCATTTAATTAGGCGCGAAGTTTCTTTGTTCATTCCTCAAGCTGGGTCGAAACTTGTTATTCGCCCCAACGCCAACATGCTGATATGTACAGCGAAGGCATGGTGTGCATTGGCTGCTGCTGCAGAAACAGCCCGAAATGAACTTAGCCCGGAGAGAAACCAATCTCAACTTCCAACTCGCCCGATTGAATATCCTGTCTGACTCAAGCACATCAGAAAATACACCGAACAAACAAAACACATCAAACCGCTGGGTAACACAAAGAAGAAACAAATACAGTACTCCGGTTGTCCTGCAACTGGTCTCGCACTAGAATGGGTTGGTTGGCTCGCCCATGAACAATCTTGTACAGCGGTATTTTCATCCGACCGAGAAAGTCTGATGACTGCATCATGTCTTCATCCCAAACTTCCAGGAGTAGCTGATCCTCGGCCATCCTTGGAATGAAGCTTTTTGGAAGGAGATCTGGAGAAGCTGTCCAATCAAAATTAAAAACTGCTAATCTGCTAAATTCTCATGAATTCCTGACATCAAACCCAAACATACCAAAACTATTCCAATCAATTATGCCAGCATAAACCCCAAACAGTTTCATTTTTTGCGTCAACTCCTTGAATTCCAATGTTGGTGGTAATGTCGGTGATTATATATATCCGTACAGACTCCAGGTGTTTTGGAACAGCATGTAAGCAAACAATGACTGACAACACTAGTTCAATAGTTCCTGATTCATGGGTCACATGTGCAAAAATGGAGTGGTTTACGTCATGAGAAAATCGAGGATGATATCAAATTCGAAACGCTGTATCACTGTTGCATTCATAGCCACACAAAAACATAGCCAAACAAGGCGGTGGAGAAAGGGAAAGCGGGACAAGGCTCGGACAAAGAGGTGAAAACAAGGGCCCACGACATGGAAAAGCAGGACAAACAAACCCGGAGAAGGTCTACACAAGGAGAAGAAAACAGGACACCAGGAGGAATCGCCAGCATGGGCAGGAGGACACCAAGAGAGAACAGCAGGAGGACAAAAGGAGGACACAGGGTTTGCGAGCGCAGCACAAGGACAAAAGGAGGACACAGGCAGCACGAGGACGAGTAGGACCAAAAGAGGACAACAGGAGGACAACACCCGGACACACGGTTCAGGGGCGCGGCCAGAAACTGCGGCCAAAGCAATTCTTCCTAAGAGAGAACCCAATGGCCCAACGGTAAACTGTTTGGGCAAAAATGCAACTGCTGGTCCAGGCGCTCGATTGGAAAAAGAAAAGGCGATGTGTTCCATCTGGGGTTCAAGTCGTTGTTGATTGTGTGTGTGCGCTTTTGCTGCTTCTCGCTTTGGCTCTCCAAGCGTATAGTTACATAGGGATCTGAGACGTCCCCAAAAAAGCCAGTGTCAGTATTGATCAAGTTGTACGCGGCAATGACACGCACAGAGAGAATTCCATGGCCCTCGCGTCCATCTCGGTCGCGGCTCTGTGAATTGTATCGGCTCTTTGGCAAAGACTGCCAGCTAAGCTGACCTGGCTCTGCTTGCCGCCAAGCGGGCGATTGGACCTCTGTGTCGTACGACTCGTAGAGGCAATCGAAGTCAATCAAGGCTTGGTTTGGAGATCCGTCCAAAGGCTCACGGAACGGCAACCTCGGAAAGCAAAGCTGCAAAAGGTGGTTGCAACCGAAAGGCGGTCCTGCCTCTGCTACTAAGGACTACTAAGGTACCTGCCGTTTCGTTGGATTCTTGGCTCTGTGCAAAGCTTCAACTATTCTTTGGATCTGCATCTGGGTGCGCCCCAAGAAATGTTGAGAAAGATGCTCTTCTCCCCGTGGATTTGCCCAATCCAGCACGTTAAGCTCCAACACATCCATGAGCGAGTTGATTTCAAACGTCATTGGTGGCGAGTTCCACTTGGGATTGCTATCCTTGGGAATTGTCGCCGTGAGTTTTTCTTGTGGTGCTCTTGAAGTGCCTTGATCACTTCTGAGTGGAACCTTTACGGCTGGACTTGGCGTTCCGTGCAAACCGGAACCAACACTGTATGCTAACTGTGCTGCTCCATTGACCCACAGTGTCAGGACACCAATGCCTCTGCCTGTCACTCCTGCAAGCTCCTTGGAGCCTTCAGCAAACGAAGGCAAGCGAGCCAAACGGGCTTGCTGAAGCGGGCGCCGCAACTTGGTCTCTGCCATCTGGTCTCCTCGTCCGGGCAACCAGCCGAAGAAAGCATCATCCTTCCACTGGTCAAGCCCGGACGTAATGTCCTCTCTACCACGAATCTCCGGATGCTGGTAGCCATGTGCAACATGTTGATTTGCACTCTGAACATACTCCCGATGGTCGTTGAACCTTCGCACAGGGACTTCAGAGAATGATGGCAACGACATGAGATGTCGAGCAACCTGGGCTTCCTGAAGAAGTTCAATGTTCCCCTCAGTTCCATTTCCCTGGCTTGGACGCATCCAATGGAATGGGTCATTCTTCCACGCATCGTTCACCTCTTGGGCTGTTGCTTTGCGCTCCGCTCGGTTGAGATCTCGCCGCCATTCTGAGAAGGGATCGTCTTTCCACTGCCTTTTGTCGATGATTTCCTGTCGTGGGTAGTATGGAGGCGGCCCTGAATAATCCTCGGCTCATCTCGGCTCCAGGGTTCGGTTTCACAATTGCTTTTGGGCCGAGCAGCATATTGTCCGAGGTGGCAGGCCTTGGTCAAAGCAAGCAATTGGACCAGTGCAATGAAGCGGACTTTTTTCAATTCATTCCAGTTCTAGCAGGGAGGCCTTTTTTGTTTTGTATTTTAGAGTGGCCGCAACTTACACTTAAAAAACACATTCTATTTTATAGTCACCGCCTCGAATCCGATAAGCTGAGCTCATGGCCAAAGATTCATACTCGTTGACACGACGTGCCTGCCACAAGGCTGCTCATGCTGCCCATTTAAAGGTGCATTCCTATTGCATGTCCTATGTGAACATGCACATGTACATGTGCGTGCATAGAATATTTCTCACAGACTTAGACTGTTCATCCATGTTGATCTGGACAGTTTACAAATAGTTCAATAGTTCATCTCATCAATTCTTGCAGCCTCGCCAACCTCGGCCAGCTTTAGTTGTTCAGCAGGGCGTGCAACAGCTTCCGGGCCCAAACCTGATCACAACAAACAAGAGTTAATGGAAGCTCATGAAGGCTCACTTGCAAGGCTTCGGATTTAACCTGCGTTGCATAGCTTGCACAGCCAGTAAGTAGGTTTCTCCCAGCCGAACCTTTAAAGGATGGCAATGGCACCTCGCATACCAAAAAATGCTACTGGCGACACCGCCCTCATATCACTACTGCAGTGATGCCAACACTATATAACTAAACTACTGCTGCTTCTAAAGAAACTTAAGAATTCTGTATGAGCCCGATGAGTCCGGCACCATATTTTCCTTCTTCTTTTTCTCTGTGAGGGCGAATTGTTGGAAAGGCTTCTTGGCAAACCTAGGCCAAACAGTCTCCGGGTGCTTCAACTCGGTGCTAAGGCTGGTGCACTAAACACATCCTGAAAAACACAAAGCGCATGATTGTGAGAGGGACGGCTGCTGACGTGGAGGCCCATACCTGCACACGAGCATCTGTGCTTGAAGTCAGTATCAGCTGCTGTGCAAGACTAATCTTTTTACATTTGTTTACGTGTTTTGGCAATACTTGGTCGCTTGGCCGGTCGTCGCACAGCAGCTGAACTTCAATTTGAATTCGAGCGCGCTTACCGTCCTTGCACTTGTACTGTGCCGCTGCTGATTTGACTGAATGGACCGGCGGAAACAGGGCTCCTCGCGAGGAACTTCTTCATGCAGCATCGAAGTCACCTCAGCCACAAAAAATCAGAAGGGCCGAAGGTCAAAGTGTGCAAGAAAAACATGAGCTTTTGTCTGTTTCTCTCCTTCCTGCTTCCTTTTCCTTCCGCTTCCCGTTCCTCTTCCCTTGTCCTTTCCTTGCCTTGTCTTCCCGATTTGTGGCTTTTTCTTGCTTCGTTTGGCATGCCCTGTCCTTGCATTGTTCTTCCTTCCTTCCTTCCTTCCTGCCTCCCTCCCTCCCTCCCTCCCTCCCTCCTTCAACTGACTTCAACCTTAGACACTGAAACTTGTATGGAAGCTTGTAATAGCCCAGGGGTCTGCAAATAGTGGAAGCATGTTCTGAGGCACTTGCTGTGTGAACTTCACCCGGGACAAGGCTCCTTATGGGGACGTCAAGCTGGCCCAAGCTGTCGTTTGCATGCCAGTGATTGGAGCTGAACACCTGCGTGAGGAGAAAGAACCATCTCCGGCATCCTTGCTCTCAAAGAACTCATTTTCATGATCTTGTTACCTCTATCTTTGCAACAAGGTATCCATCAATTGGTTCAAACACCTCCAACTTCAGCACAGGGTCCACATCCTCTGCCAATTGGAAGGCAAACAATTGCGAATCCCACACGGGATTCAAGCCTGAAAAGGAGAGTGATGTGAACGATTTTGAAGGCAGCGTCATCAATCAGAGCCTGTTTCTAGAGTTTGGGAATTCTAAGACCACGGCTGTTTTCGACTACATGGGTTTTGACATCTTTCGATCCAATTCTTGCTATGGCAAATGGATCCGAAGCATCGCTGGGCAAAATGCCAAGGTCAGTATTTCTAAGATCGTAGGCGCGCAGAATACGCAGTAGGACCTTGCTTCCTGTCAGACTGCCTTGCATGGGTCCCGGGCTGGCACCTATAGGGAAGTACGTAGGGATATGCTCCTCTTTCTGGATGAAATCAGGTAAGACTTGTCGACCAAGGTCTTGCTGCAAATCTTGTGAAGCAAGCTCATTCTTAACAGTGTTGTCTGGCAAAGCCTTTGAATCCTTTGCCTTTTTGGCCTTTTTTGGTTTCTTTCCAACACTGGAATCTGCCGGACTCATCTGGCCATAGCTTTGCAATCCCTCTCCGAAAGGCATTTCAGCTTCTGGACTGTGAGGAGCTCGTTGACGGCTTGGCGGTGAAGGCATCAAATCAGCCATGGCATTTGGACTCAGAGTGCCTTGTGGTGGCAGTGTGCCAGACCCAAAGTTCTGAGTACCCTGCGGAGGCAAAAGCGTAGATCCTGCAGTCCCTCTTCCGGCTGTTGGCGGCAAAAATATGCCCGGAGTCTGTGGGGTCTGGGGTGTATCAAGGCTCCCTCCGCTCGGAAAGTGCTCTGGCCGGTCTGCCTCGCACAATGTGCATTTCAAAGCATCTGGTTCATTGCGCAGCGTGCACTTTTCACATTCCCATTCCATGGCGTCACCACTGCCCCCCCACCTCTAGAAACTGGAGCCGGGTGGGAACGGTCAAGGCCCGGCTTTATGCAAACACACTGACAAGAAGAACAACTAAACATTATTGTTTCAGTCGGCCACTCTGGTTCTTGCCAATTTTCAAGAGGTCTCTGTAGCCAATTTTCACCTTAGGCCTTAGGCGTTTGCTTCACCTGCAATACATCCAGGGCGGCCAACCAACCTTCGATATGGCCATTCAAGGCAAGGCTCTGAATGCATCAAAATTCATCAAGGCATCAAGAATCCAGCAGCAACAATTTAAATGCCTGCACCCGCCGGGCGTTGGATTTTCTCGCCATCCAGCTTCTGACCGAATCGGAGCAGCATACATCAAGCTTTCTATATTATGTATATATATAAATATCATGCAGCAGTTCTCACAAACTACAGTTCTTGTTGCTCATCTTGGTTTAACCTCAATCAGCTTGAGTTTGTTAGAGTACAAGGTTGGCATTGTATGATGGGTATTTCAATATGAAGTGGTGACAGTGTGATCAGCTCTAGCGATGACAGCAGAGATGTGCTGATGACAGCGCTTGGGCCACACCGTGGAGATTTTGTTAGTGTGGTGACATGGCAAGGGCACTGCCAGAAAACATCGAAGCGACAAAAAATGCTGCGCCGCGCTTTCAACACAGCCACTGGCCATGGGGCCCTAAGGGCCTTCCAGACTGTTCAGTAAGGCAGGGCCGTTAAGTTCCTATGCAAGTTGCCGCAGCCTCCGGCCGAGCACCAAACCGAAAAAACAAACACACACACACACATATATATATATATAAGTAACAATTGGTGGCTTGATCACCATTCAAACAAATCTGCTTTCAAAGCAGTAGTTGGTTGGAATTCAGCATTGGCATCCGGCACTGCGCCAGTCATGCCTTTGAAGTCACTGGCCCTAGGTTTGGGACATTCACGAGGAAATACTATGTGCAACAAATCTGCGAAAGCTTGGCCATGGATGAGGATCTTTCCGCCATGCTCCTGGCATTTTTGGAAAGTGCGAGTGCCAGAGTTCCCAAATTTCCAAGGAGACACAATGACAATGGAAATCGTGTCCTTCGCTAGCTGTTCCAGCTGGAAGTGCATCTCGGGCAGGTCAAATCCACTTCGCTCGCGGATAACAGTTGTGATGATGTTTAATGGATCACCTTGATCTGTCATCAGTGCACGCTCAAGACGGCTTTTGTGGACTTCGCAACTGTTGGGGCAGCACAAATCGTAGAAGCTGGTGGTGCCATCGCAATTGGACGGGCCGAGCATGTAATTTGGCATCAAGACCAGCTCACTTTCAAACGGTCCTTCCAATGCCCCTAGCTCGCGCAAATACTCCACAGATTCTCTGAACAGGTCTCCTTTGGTGGCTGTGGCTGTGCAAGTGCAAGATGCAACAAAAATCCAAAACACAATCAATTTTTGTATAACGGGAACACTTCCCGTCCTCCATCTGCAGATCTGAGGTGGTTCAATTTAACGCGGCCCTCTTGCCCTCCAGGTAGAGATTGAACCGTTTTTCCATATCCTGGTGAACTTGCCATGGCATGGCGCCGACATGGGAAACCCCTGGTCACTAGTCGCACCACGCGCCGGTTTTGCAATGTGTAATTGATTGTTTCTCCCTAATTTATCATGGCCCCTCCACTGTCGGTGGGGAGGGGGGTGGACACCGTCTTATAATAGAACTTATGTTTGAGGCAACCCCTCAAGGAGACACTCTTGTAGGAGCGCTCTTGTGGAACACTCTTGCGGAAAACTGTTGTGGGACACTCTTGTGGGACACTCTTATACTCTTGTGGGACACTCTTGTAGGAAAGGCTCTTGGTGGACAGCTCTTATGGGACACTCTCGAGCGACACTCTTGTGGGGCACGCGCTCTTGGAGGACACTTGTCG
The DNA here is from genome assembly GCA_963970005.1 of Durusdinium trenchii. Lineage (NCBI taxonomy): Eukaryota > Dinophyceae > Suessiales > Symbiodiniaceae > Durusdinium > Durusdinium trenchii. The sequence goes on along the minus strand of CAXAMN010007313.1, from coordinate 173,860 downwards.
GAGAAATTTGTGGGACACTCTTGCAGGACACTCCTGTTCAACACTCTTGTGGGACATTCTTGTGGGACACTCCTGCGGCGGGGACGAACACTGCTGAGGGACACTCGTGCAGGAGACTCTTGTATGACACTCTTGTGGGATACTCTTGCTTTCTCCAAAACTCACGTGTCAAGCCTCCAAAACGAGCGTTTTCGTACGAGACTTCCTCCAAAAGTCAGGCGTCAAGTCTCGAAAAGAAGCGCTTTGTGCGTGTGCCGCAATGCTTTTGCTGTTTGCTGCCACCTTGCGCTGCTGTGCTGCTCTCATTGTTCCACTCTGACAGGGGTCGTGCAGGTCTTTTTATACTTGCAATTTTCGAGGCATGCAGCATGCAGAAATAACTAGAACGCAATATGCAAGATCTTCAAGCAAAAGAACACTACAGAATGGAATAACATGTGAAAACATTGCTGCTGAAGCTACAAAATAATTGGCTATATATACGCATTGTATTGCGGATGACATACTACAATAGAGAAAGTGTTTGTTGTTTCACTATACATTGATATGCAATGTAAAAAGTGTGGAATGGACATCAAGCTACTGACAGTCGAATTTCATTTTGCTTCATCCATGCAGATTGCAAGGACTTGAACCAACGTATTTATATACTATGATTTCTATTAAAAGACTGTGTCTCTGCGGGCCTTCTGGGGGCCACTTTTATACAGAATTCAGCGTTTTAGTGGGCTTAAGGTCCCCCAATTTGTAGTGCAACTTCTTTCGAGAATCGGGTATAGTAAGGGTCACCATCTTTCACGTTCACAAGCAAAATCTAGGGCTTACATAGCATCATAATGCGTAATGCGTCATTGCTGGGTGAATATGCTCATCGAGACGAGGCTGCACGAATGCGTATTGTCTGGGATGGATATATAATCCTCAAACGAGCAGAAAAAACAGATGGACAATGAACATGGAATAAGAACACGCTTAATCAGACAAGCTTCATGGCACATTGATCCAGAGACCTCAACAAACCGCAAGTCCACATTTCCGAGCTAGTTCCAAACATGGCCCACATCGTCTCATCTCGGAGCCTCTTGGAAAACAAGCAGCACCGCATCGGCTGCATTGGCAGCATCATCAAATGATACTCTCTTCTTTTGGTGAATTGCGACCTTGCCAGCAGCTGCAGCTCCCGCAGCAAGACTTTGCCAGCGTACCCCATTCATAGACTTTTACTCCGTTTCGTGCGTTACCTTTGGGTTCAAAAAGTCTTGAGTACTCTTTTCACTCATTTGCACTGCTTGTATGCTTTTCCCAAAGTCTGCAACGCACAATTCCTTCTGCCGTTCCTGCAGCCTGAGGCAGGTTTCACCGGTTCAGGGAAAGCCCGTTAAAATGACCAAGGCCCGCTAAACATGCTAAACTATACGACTATTGCACAAACAAAGCCCGCCAGTGACAACCGTATTTGATTGATTTTGGGTGTTGTCGGATTCCTGCATTCGCTAATGTTAGTGACCTTCCCATTCAAGCTTGTGACTCGCCATGAACTTCTGGGCATCCACCCTCTTCCATTGTGAGAGAAGGAATCCATCTCACATAGGTGTGCCTTTGGGAATGTACTGGTGCTCAGCACCCCATTTGGCAACTCGCAAGCCCTAAACCGATCGGTGTAGTGGGCACCAGCTAGTCTTGCAGGGGCGGTGGCGGTTGCTTAAGAGGCGTTCCACTTCTGTTGCCTGCTCAAGTTTTGCAACAGCTGTAAGTGATGTGAGCAAGTGCAAGCAAGCGATCTCAGTGTGTGTGTGTGTTTTACCAAGTGGACCAAGTGCCTTTGCAACGCCATAGCATGTGAAAAGGTCGGCCATCATTGGAGCGGTGTCAGCTCCACTGGAAGCTAAGGATTGAGATAGAACCGTAGACGATCATAGATGGGCAGGGCTGGCACAGAACTGCAAGATCTGGCGAATGAAAGCTCACGCAAATGAGCTGAGGCGTGATTTGAGCTCATCCTTGCTGCAAGTGTGACTCCAGTGATGGAATTACAGTATTGCATCCGGCCGATCATCGCTAGGCTCCGTATGCCAATATGCTTGGGCGTCCGGAGGACATTGATGGGCAAACTAGTTGCCTCTTTACCACTCGTGCTGTGATTCCCCTGCTTTTTTCCCACCGAGCCTGTTTTTGAATAAAGTCTTGGATCTGCGGCCAGCCTGGCAGTCCATGAAGTGACGGCCAAAAGGGACAAAAAAGTCATGAGAATCATGAATGATTCATGGTTGAAGCGGGTGACGATTTGCTTGGCCTCCATAGATTCGAGAAATGGTTTTGACCTCTTCAGCGGCCTTTTCCGAGGTGAGTGCCTCGAATTTGCATTGTGTTGCATCTTGCAAGAGGAATGCTATATAGTATATAGTTAGTTATCTTGAAGTGCTTCAGGGCGCATATCCACTGTCATTCTTTTGGCTGACATAGACATAGTGAGCCATGAACACCTGCTCAACTGCAATTCAGTTTTTCCCCTACTGTCTGTCTGCATGCGGCCCCTGCCTCAAGAACTGTCACAAGCCCTGCAAGAACCACAGGCTAGGACAAACGAACCCCTCCAAAGAAGCACGACTTCCTGCTTGCAGTAACATGCGCCCTGCCTTCAGGGCTTGTTGCATCATCTGGCTTTAGGCCATGTATTAGCCATGCTTGCTTCAAGCGTTCTCGCTGGTCTCCATGGATCAAGTGCTCCTCAGTTACTGCCCCATTCTGTTCGACAAAGTGCGGTCAGAATGAATCAAACTAAACTGGTTTGGCACGTGTGCAAACCAGCATCCAAAGTTGCAACAAACACTGCAAGCATCTTCAAATCCAGGCCATTCGGCGCCTTGCCTTCCATGACCTGAGCCCAAACCACGCTAACACGCACAGTGCAGTGCAGTGCAGTGCAGTATAGTATATATAAATATAAACACATATACCTGCACATCGGTGTATCGCAGAATAAATATGAATAGAAATGCCCGTGGCATACTTACTTGCTGCGGGCATCAATGAAGCAATGAAGCGCAGGATGTGCAAGCAATGCTTATGGCCAGTGGTCATTATCTAAAAAAACGGTTGGGTGATCTAATTCGCACGTTGCACCGAGAGCTGCGCGATATATCCTAGCCAGTTACCCGCGTAAATAAAGTATTTGCAACACAGATTGCACAGACTGAAGTTGTCACAGCAAAGGTGTGGGCACAACATGTCCCAAACCTTAAATGTTGGCATTTGGACATGTGGCTCGTCGTCAGAAATCGGCGGAAGTCTCGAGCGGAAGTTGCGTTGGCATCTTGATGTTGTCTTTGGAAGTGTTTTTTCTGCGATTGGCTTTGGCATGGCTGCGCGATGCGAATCTTGCAGCGCAGATTTTTTGGCAGGCATAGCGCTTTGTGGACTTTGCGGTGAAGATTTTGTGGCAGGCGCAGCGCTTTTGGAGGGCTTTGAAGTGCAGACTTCCTGGCTGGCGAAACATGTTGTGAACCTTGAATGCAGATTTCGTGGAATCTTGAGGTGCAGAATTCGCGGGGCGCGGCCAATGTGCTCTTATATGGCGGAAAAAATAATGCCCCGGGCACAACGTTGGTGAAAACCGAGAGAGGCCAAAGCCCGAGCCACCTCAAATAGAAGAGGCAGAAAAAGGCAAAGAAAAGGAAGAGAAGGGAAGGAGGCAGTGGGAAAGAGGCAGAAGGGAAGGGGGAATCTGAGAAGGGGGAAGGGGGAAGGAGGTAAAGGAAAGGAAGGCAAAGGTAAAGAGAAGATAGAAGGAAAGGTGGAAAGGGAAGAGGAAGGGGAAGGAGGCAGAAGGGAAGGCAAAACAGAAGGCAGAAGAGAAGCTAGCGGGTTTACCTAGCTGCCGGAACAATACTAGAGCAGCCACGGACAATGACCACGGGTGTATTTATGTTGCTTTTCTCTTCTTCTCGAGGGAGGGACAAAGAGCGAGAAAGAGTGAGAGAGCGAGGGAAGGAGGGCGGGCGGGCTCATGTGCATTTTGTGCCAAATATAAATATATATATATATTCTATTTGAAGACCTGTTGGTGAGCACGTTTATCAACCCCTTATCTTGACCTATTTCTTCTATTTGTCCCCGGAACCCTGCTACGGGAGGAATATGCAGCCTCCTAGATTCTAGTTGAAAATAAGTTTTGATATCTTCCATAATAGTTTCCCGCACTATACCTATCATCAAAAAGCTGGTGTGGGTTCAGCTGTTCAGCTGCCAACAAAGTCACGGCCCGAAAAATTGGCAGCCGGTGCAAGTTGATTTGCCTATCAAAATGTTCCGAATCAGATGGTGGTGATGGTGGTGGTCCAGGTTCAGAAGCGAAGGTCTGGGTCCAGAGTTCTATGTCTAGAGGTGGAGAGTGATGCCTAGAATGTGAAAGCACACGCGCACACTGGCCCTCTTCAACCAAAGAAAACTTTAAGCAATGCCAATGGCAAATGTGACAAATGCATCATTCATTTGGCCTCGCCAAACAAAAAAACACCTAAAGTGTTCGAAGCCGCCCAAGTACACAGCAGCATGCAACAGCCAGTTACCCATCCAAGCGCCCATCGAAATTGGCCAGCCAACGACCGCAGTATTCGACAGAATCGGCAGGCCAGTTATAGTAAGCACATCTATTGTAGAAAAAATTGTTTGTGCCAATCTTCTAGTTGAAAGGTATGGAAATTTGCCGCTGGGACGGTTTCAAAAACACAATGTCATTGCATACCTGCTGCCTTCTGCAGCTTGTTTGGAAACCAGAAATTACCGGGAAGGTGCTTTTGCCATTGCCTGCAGAACTACCGCGTCCAAATATTTTTTGGTCACTGCAGATTGCAAAGCAAGGATGCATCAATCAACCGTTTGCGCGCCGTGTGCCTGCGCTGGTTTGTTGTGCAACTTGAGCATCGTCATGCGTGCGTGCGTGGTGCCCAGCCTCCAAAAGATGCCCAGCCACTCGGCTTCGAAGCGCCTCCTACACAAGCGCGAAAAAGGCAAAAGTCAGACCTTTCCTCGGGGGATAAAGTAGTACACGCCACACGGAAGCCTAGGCGAAAAGGGTCCCTGAGTAAAACGAGAAGAGAGGAGTCCAACAATTGAAGTCTCATACAAGTCCCTAACACAAACCCCAAAACAGGTTTAACATTTTAGGTTTCAGCAGTTTACCCTTCCAACTGGCTACCGGTTGACTAATATTTTAAGCAACACTCAGTCCTAAATCCTCAAAAATCCAAACACAAGAGACTTGAGCTTTGTCCCAAGTCAATCCCAAAGCCGAGCGATTTTTTCCCAGTTTCTCCAAAAAATAATGCCAGTTTTTCCAAAGTTTTTCCCAAAGACCGAGCCAGTCTTTCCCTAAAACCCAGCCAGTTTTTCCCAAAGACCAAACCAGTTTTTCCCAAATGGAGCGAATAGATAGTCTATATTTTTGTATCATCAAATAATAGTATATGTTCTATTTATATAGCTAATTTATCTACAAGTAGATTTTAAAGAAATCTATTATTTTACTATTTGAGGATGAATTGTATGAAGGATTTACCTGTTGATGTGTTGAGTAAAACTGTTTCTTATAGAATTGGAGAACCTGAATATGTGAAAAAAACATAGTGAAGCATTGAAGAGAATACAAAACAAACATAAAATATCAAGACTTGGTCCGAAAATAGACAGAAAGATAAGACAAAGAAACACAATGTATATAATTGAGTATTGTATTATGAGAGAGGGAGTGCCATTAAATGTGCAAAGTATAGGAAACATCATAACAGAAGAAAAAGAAGAAGTACTATCTTTGATTTCTGAAGAAGTAGAAGAAGATAATTTAAATTTTAGAGTTGAACTTGCAAAACTCCCAGATAAAGAATATAGAGACAATGAATCTAGTTGTAGAGAAGTTTGCTTCATGAATGACTTTGATGAATATGTAGATGAAGACCATATAGACGATGTATTGAATAAAGCAGATGAAGAAGTAAATACCAACATAGAAGAAGACCAAGATAAAGATAGTATACTAGGAACACAAGCATTTCATGTTAAATTAATTATTGAATATATTTACTACTAACATATTTATAATAATATCTAATTATTAGAATTATTGATTTGTAAGATCGGATTATTAAAGGTTACGGGTTTATCTTTATTGTTGTCTGCCGTTTTGTCTTATATATTGTTCTTTGCTGGGTTTGTTTTGTTTTTTGTTGTTATAGGAAATCTTGGACAAGACATTTCAGAAGATAATCATATTTATATGTAATGGATAAATTTTGTAGATACTGTGTTAAAGATTTACCAATTGATCATTTTGAAGATGGATTGAAAACTTGTAAGAAATGCTTGGAATACAAGAGAAATAACGACGAAACGTATTTCCAAAGATATTATCAAGAGAAAACGCAACAACCGTGTGTATGCGATATATGCGGCTCTGCCATGAGCTGCAAATCAAACTTGGCAAAAGGACAAGAAAACGAAGAAGTGCCAAAGGTGCTTAGTGTAAGTTCATTATGATTTTGTGATGCAAGAAACTATCATAGAATTATATAGTGAACTTCCGAAAGATAGAATATTTTTTTCATTCGTAAATGCGATTGACACATATTCCATCTTTTTACCTCCCCAGAGGTGGGTTAAGAAATATAATATTTGGTTCACTGTACTTGGTCCAGCTGAACGACCATAGTCGTTCCTCTGCTGATATGGGGAGGGCGACCTGATTATATAGTAGCAATTTCACTTTGAGAATAGGAAGCAGTAAGAGATAGAATATGTTCACAATGAGAAGCCCCAAGACCTATTGATTTGTTTTTTGAAAGCACATGAAAATTGTGGTTTCCTCCAAAAGCCCGCTGCCAGAAACCAGGGATTGCCTCTGCTGATATGGAGGGGACGACCTGATTTTATAGCAATTTGGCTTTCAACATAGCATAAAATAGCACTCAGCAAGAGATAGAATATGCTCGTGGTTTGTTTGTTGCGTGTTTTGTTGGTTTGCCTCCACAATTTCATCACATTGCACAGGGTCAAGATTGACCGACCATTGATCATTGCAGTAAAGAAAAAACTGCCGCAGTCGGCAGCATGTCGGTCTTTCCTCGTTCTTCTCTTGATTCATTCCGGGTCTTGATTATTCCATCTCTTGATTGGTTGTTTCTTGATTATTCCATCTCTCTGTTGCCCTCAGGGTGATCGCGATTATTCCACCTCTGTCATTCGCAAAACAATATTCCATCTTTCAGGTGATTACTATACTATAATCTAAGTACTTTTAATGACTAGATTGGAAAAAGAAAAGGTATTGGAAAATATATTACGACGTGGAGGATGGCTTTGGCTCGGTGAGAGACTTATATGAAAAAGCGAAGAAGGTTGATGTAGGCGACATGGTTTCTAAATGGATGAGGTCACAACCGAAAAAGCAAACTAGAAACTACAAAAACTATAATTCCTACACAGCTCCGTTCCCGAAGTATGAATTTCAAATTGACTTGATGGATGTTACAAGCCTGTTGAAAGATGTAGGTAATGAAATTAAAGACCAACCAAGATATGGCTTATTATGTATAGATAAATTCAGCAAAAGGACAGAAACTGGAAGTCAATGGAGTGAAAGAAAGTATAAAGTAATACTAGTTGGTCGTGATATGATGAATAATAGATATTATTATAAATTGGATGGAATGAGTAAGAAATATAATAGGCATGAATTACTATTGGTTGATTAGTAACTGTTTTTCTTTCTTCTGTTTTCGCCTTTCTCTTCTTTTTGCATTTATTTTATCTTTCTCTCTTTGGTATCTTTTTCTTTATGTCTGCATCGTTGCTTCTTTGTTTCCTTCATCGAGTATACGCTATTATTCATTATATAAATGAAACAAATCCTTTTCAAAGTCATTGCTGGCATTCTTTCTCTTTTCAGTGTTGAATTCAATGAATGGTTTTAAGAAGTGTGCTTGTTTGAAACTTATTGCTCTATGGACATTTTAAAGACGAAGCCCGTGTTGCAAATAGAATTTCAATGCTGATATGTGTAAAAACATACTTCTTTTTATCCATTACATTTAATACTAACTTTTTTTCATCACTGGCATCTTTTCCAAAATAAACTTTATGTAAATCCTTCTGGACTTTGAAAGCATATTCTCATTGATACTCATGATTTCAGGTGCTAATGGATAGTCTTTATGTAAATCATGTAGTTCTTTCGGATAACCTAAATCAACTTCTAATATGTATCCTACGTCATCATCATCACTATATTTTATTACTCTCTTTTCATCCATTCTACCGTAATACCATTTAAAATCACCATATGGCAGCTTCTTACACATTGCTAATCCGTAAAGGTTACTAGCATCTAAATAACTTATGTATGATGAAGGTTTAGATTTATCATAACCTTATAAATGTTTATTGTTGGCTTCTACTTTCTTAAGGAGCACTGTGTCATTCCTCCTCTTAACCCATGTTCAATCATCTCATACATTTCTTATGTGTATTTGTTGTAGTCTAACTCCTGTCAATGATAAAAAGGCATTCCAAGAATAGTTAGGTAAAGTGATATAGTATGCTGGGTCTAACCCATAAGAGTTTTAATAGTTCAAACACATATCCCCAAAATTGTCCAAAACATCAGTCAGTAAATATACATCAGCCGTCAATACAAATCATGATATTCACCAAGCTTTTTAATGTTAAAATGTTTCCATACCATATTTGCTCTGGTGTAGTCTTTGTCAGTTATGTTTTCTTCAAATAATTTACTGTAAAACTATTCGTTCTGTGGTAGTTTTGTTACACCGAATTTCTCCCATGAGCTCATGTAGTCATAGGGATACACACCCTTATCAGTCAGCAAGTTCAAACCAGTTTTAGATTTGATATATAGGTTGGTGCTTGTATATCTGAAACGAGTTTCCCAATCTTTAATTTTTGATTCCCTTCATATTTGTTTAATCTAACTAACTTATCCAATGACGCAGTTAAGAAAGCGAAGCTGTCTTTAAACTGACAAGCACCAAATGAAAAGGTTATGCACTTTTCAACTTTTCACTGCTTTGTGCTATTACATCTATTCTTTTGTTTTGGTTTAGTTCTATGTTTAGTTCATGTGCTTTTGCTATGATTAAGTGAGCGTCAAAGCTTTTAAGACTATAAAAGCAAATAGGGATTTAAACTACCTAAATTAATAATCCAAATTACATTTTACATGCGCTGCGCGTCTGTATTTGCCTGTGAAGTGGCAGTGGTCGCGAACCTTTTCATCGTCAGGTTCAAATTTCTTACCGCAGATGGAGCAGCCAAACGATAATTTAGACTCTAATTTTTGTTCGTTCGTTAATTCATCCATCGGTTTTTTAACATTCACATTATCAAAAATATCTTTCTTAATTTCAGTCAGTTTTTTCTACAAACTGTTTCATACAGTCCTCACCTCTGTATGAATACGGTTGGCATGTATCATCAATCCTGCTTACTACATTTAACATATAACCACATGGTTTATGTTCCTGATATATGCCTTTTATACCATTTGTAGAGTTATTCGTTAGACATTCAAAATCACCATAAATTACAAAAGGACAAGGCAATTTAGTATTATGCTTTTCAAAAACTGTATAAGTGTCTTTATCAGGCATCTTTGTCTGTTGTCCTTCTGATGCCATACATCTGTTTTCAAGATGTTTCTTGTATACCTTTTCGGATTGAAAGGGATTTAAACAGTGGTGGCAGTAAAACTTTTTATTGGTACTGCTGTGGCAGTTTAATAATCTACATTTATTTTTGACAATACATAGTGATAACTATTTTCATCATAGATTTTTAGTAAATCAATTTCGTATTTAACATTTCTATTTTTAGTGCCTCTATGCAATATAATCTTATTATCATTTACAGTAAGCAGTCATCGGGTTCAAACACATTTATTGAACATGATTTATTGTTCTCTTCAAATCTGTCAATGTCCCTATTGCCAGTTGGAAAACGTACACCATCCCAGTTCAAAGTATAATCTTTCAGCGTATTATAGTGGAACATTTCCTCCGGGTGATGTTTGCTTATTTTGTCATAGACTTTGGATTGAATACAATATTTGAAGCATTTCTTTTTTTTTTAAATGTCGGTACATGCCTTTTTTAGTTTAATCCAATCTATTCTGGTACTTCTATGCATCTCCCTGCTTTTGTTGGGCCATATTTGTCATAGCGAACAGTTATTGATAAAATCCTTTTAAATCTTAAATTAGATGTTGAACCTTCTACATTTGGTATTTGTAATCGGATTTGAATAACACTATCTTCTATTGCTTGTGTCAGTTCATCCTCATTACTAATATTGAAGCGGTTTGATGGTAGGGATATACAAGTTCCTGACTTCCTAATTCATGTCCTCCATCGTCATATTCAGGTTTTTCAAACAATCCTTCCATTTTTATGTTAAGTTTCATGCTACTATTATTCCTTAAGGAATCTGATAGTCTTTGTTTTTGGCGCGCACTCATTTCTAATCCCCTTTCGCCTTGAAAGTGTTTATTTTCTAAAACTATTGAATCAGCGCATCTTCTCTCTGACACTAAATCTATTTCTTATGCCGTGTTTGGCCACTAATTGCCTAATCCTTTCTCTATTTACAACACACGTTGCCTTTTTCATAGGATAACTTTTGTATTCATTAGTTTTCTTTACTGACAATAATTTTTTGTTAAACCATTTGATATGGGTTTGTCTTTGTTGTATCTGAATTTCTTCTCATCTATTATTGACTTTAATTCTCTTCTTCCTTTTTGTGATATTTCTGCTTCAATAGTATTCAATAGATAGTCTATAGTTTTTTCATCATATAATAGTATATGTTATATGTTTTATTTAGTTAACTTATCTGTAAGTAGGTTTTCAAGAACTCTATTATTTTCTTCTTTGAATACATACTTTTTGAATAGAATAGTCATTTAAGTATATTAGTAGGATGGATTGTATGAAGGATTTACCAGTTGATGTGTTGGGTAAAAATGTTTCTTGTAAAACTGGAGAACCTGAATATGTGAAAATAAAGCATCGTGAAGCATTGAAGAGAATACAAAACAACAAAATATCAAGACTTGGTCCGAAAATAGACAGAAAGATAAGACAAAGACACACAATGTATATAATTGAGAATTGTACTATGAGAGAGGGAGTGCCATTTAGATTGAAAAGTATAGGACATCATAGCAGAAGAAAATGAAGAATTAATATTCTTGATTTATGAAGAAGTGGAAGAAGATATTTTTATTTTAGAGTTAAACGTGATATTGAAGTCCAAAGCAAAACTACCAGATAAAAAATATGGAGACAATGAATCTAGTTATAGAGAAGCTTACTTCATGAATGACTCTGATGAATATGTAGATGAAGACTATATAGACGATGTATTGAATAAAGCAGATGAAGAAGTAGATACCAACGTAGAAGAAGACCAAGAGAAAGGTAGTATAATAGGAACACAAGCATTTCATGTTAACTTAGTTATTGAAGATGTTTACTACCAACATATATCGAATAATATTTATTTATTATAATTATGGATTTGTAAGGTCGGATTATTAAAGGTTAAGGGTTTATCTTTATTGTTGTCTGTCGTTTTGTCTTATATATTGTTCTTCGCTGGGTTTGTTTTTGTTTTTTCGGTTGTTATAGGAAATCTTGGAAAAGACATTTAAGAAGATAATCATATTTTTATGTAATGGATAAGTTTTGTAGATACTGTGTTAAAGATTTACCAATTGATCATTTTGAAGATGGATTGAAAACTTGTAAGAAATGCTTGGAATACAAGAGAAAGAACTATGACAAACATAAAGATAAAGTGAATGAAACACGCCGACCTGAATAAAAAGAACATGAAGAATATAGAAAAAGAAACAGGAACAAACACAAAACTATCGCGATAAAGTTGCCTTTTGTAATGTATGTAATTCATCAACGACGGCGCAATGTTATTCAAGACGTTTAAACCCAGAGAAGCATAAACGGAATTTAGGAACGGTTGATGGATAAGATTTTGTAAAATGAACAAGGTAATAATGCGGTTGACTGCTATGATTTTGAAAAATGAGCGAGGTAAGTATGCTTTGACTGCTATGGTGTTGAAAAATTGAATGAGGTAATTGTGTTTTGATATTGTTGAGAAAAATGACGCACTCAACAATATTTAAACTGATTTTTTGGACTGTTATGTTTTTTGCGTGTGGATATTAACCTGCCCAACGTGAAGTGTAGGTAGACTATCCTCTCCCTCGATGGCGCGCACTTGTTTTCCGCTTGCTCTACAGGAGTCTTGAGCCAAATATTGGCGTGACACGCTTGCAATACTCTGTGCATATGTTGGTATGCTGTGGCTCCACTGCTGTTGACACCCCGCTTTCAGCAATGGTTACACTTGCAATTCAAGGGTAGTGGACTATGTACAGTGGGTTGCTATGATCTGCCGCAAGTCCTACCAAGGTAGAGTGTAACTACACAGCACTGTTGAAACTAAGCCTAAGCGGTCTTTTACATATACAGCTTGCATTCCAATCTGCTGGCTATACAAATTAATTTGTGAAAACTGACAGTGAAAGATGCCTCGTTCAGAGTCCACTCAGTAGTTCGTCGCCACGAGGTAGATTGAGCTTTGCAGCTTTTTGACTGTAGAAAGCTCACTTGCAGATACGCTTACGACCGTCAAGGATCATGCGTAGTGCGCTGATCTCTTTCGACAGAGGTTCAGAACTAGTGAACTGAACTTGTGTGGTGAAGAATCATCCGCAGTGCGTTGACCTTGATCTAGCGTCTGGTATCATCTTCTCCTTCGTCAGAATATTCATGAATATTCATCATTATCATCATGATGATCTCCCTCTTGGTCACCGTCCCACTCTTGCCAATCTTGTTGAGCGGTTCTATAGGTGTGAGGTCTGTGTGCTTCCCAGTCTGCGTTGTTCCATTCTTGATTTGTCCAATGTCCTGGATCTTGTCGAAGCCTTGGATCGGTCCAACAGCCACCCCGGAACTTTGCGGCGTAAATGGCTGGGTCTGGATTCTGTGGTTGCTAGTCTCGAGCATAGTTGTCTGTTTGTTCCCATGTTCGTCGACCTGCATGACTCTAGATCTTTCCACTTCCTTTTCCTTTTCGATGAGGTTCTTGACATTGTTCTTGAGTGCGTCGGCTTGATGAAGCTGCTTCAGATGGTAGGTGTTCAAGTTCAGGGGCGATGCTAGGGCGATTTGGCTTCCATTTGCCTGGCGCGACATGTTTCCCATAATCTTGGTATTTGTCCATCAGCCTCTGTACTTGGTCTCCTTCTAGCAAGCTATTCCAACGGTCAAATGCTCTTCGATCTTTGTGCTGGGTCATCTCCTCCAAGGTCGTCTGTGCTAATGGCGGCAAGGTGACTTTTGCTGGATCCATCACTTGAGCGGGGAAACACGAAAGGTAGAGACGGACCGGGTAGCCGTCGGGACCTTTTCTGGTGAGGGACTGTCTCCGGTGTTTCAGGAACGTTCCCCTTGGTCAGTCATGGATGAAACCAACAAAGCCAAGAGCACAAGAAGGCTCAAGAGGAACACCGTTGCGATCAGATTGCGCCACCCGGCTCTGCAGAGAGGCTGTGTCGCGTCGACGCTCGCTTGTGTAAATGTGTGTGAAAACAGGCGCGCGTAAAAGTCGCAATGCGTAAACGCTCGACCAGCTATGGTCCCACAGCTACACGCACGGTGTCAGGATTACAGGCCTGCACGCGTTGCGTCGAAGCCGCCGGTACTGCCAGGGATGGACGTCACGCTATGGTGGGTGGCTGATGGGAAGAGTGCGTAATAGTAAATAGCTGTGTAGTGGTGCTCCACGATGCGGTGAGATGTCGCCACGCGAGGGTATAAGGTTGAGTCGAATGGTGCTCCGCGAAGCGAGAGGTTTCTCCACAGGGCTTTGCAGAGAGGCTGGAGGGCGCAAAAACAATTCATTTATCAATGAATCATCACATGGGAGATGGGGGTGTTAGACATTGATCTACCAATCTTTAGTCTCGAGCAGGCTCTCAAGCCAGTCCCTTTGCTTCGCAAAGCAAACTCAAGGTAGTCCTTACCAGGCTACCTTGCGTGACTAGGAGCATCACTCTGTCTCATTTGTTGTGAGGCCTTGAATGCATGACATCCAGCGGATCGATGCGTTTGTGCATGTCAGTGCTGTTCAGGTCGCCCCTAAAGTGTGACGCTGTAGATTGCGTTCGCGCATTTCTTGACCATTCTTGACGTTGCATCCGGTTTGGACTTCTTGCTTGACTCTACCATAGCTTGAACAGCTCCCGGCGGTGGGCGGTCACTTTCTCCAAATTCCTCTGTGAATGTAGCAGGCGTGTACCCAAGGCTATTGCTTGTAGCGCAAATGTCCCAATCATCTGTTCTCCACGCTTCATCAGGAGTAATACGTTTTGAGTCTGCAAAAGCTTGCATCTGCTCTTCCGTTCAGTCCAAGACCACGTTGAAAACTCCATTGGTGAAGTCTGACATGAAGTCCAGCCTTTTCCTCATGAATTGCTGCTTGAACTCGGCAAAATGCCTGTCTGGTGGAATGATTTGTACATGGGCTTTATCACTTGAGACGTGCAGCGTATGACATACCTGTCCATAAGTCCCGATGATCCCTTTCCCGTATCTTGGCATCCAGCTTCGTCTTGCGAGTAGAAAGGTACTGGCTCTGGATATCTACACCATCTTGGAAGTTCATGATTGGCAAGATTTTCTTCAGGGTCGAAGGCTCTAGGTCCAGCGTCCTCATAATCTTCATCATGGACTCTTCCGCTTTTGGATCTGGATTCATGATCTTCTGTCTCAACTTCCTCAATTACCTTGTCTGAAGACTTCGGAAACTCAGCTGTGCTTCGATAAATAGCGTCCAGTTCATCAATGACTTCCTCAACCTCAGGAGCTTGTGAATCTCGGTCGTAGTCGACTTCGTCAGCATCAACAGATGGCGTGAAAATGTCTTGACCTTCCTCTTTCTGCGATTCTGAGCTTTTCTTGAGGCTATCGATGTGTTCCTGGCTGATTTCCTCATCATCGTCGTCAATCTCGATCTGAGACTGCAGTGCAGTCTTGACCACATCCACCTTCGCTTTGTCGATGCTTTCTTGCCCTTGTTTGTCGGGATCATCCGGTCGCTCCATCTCAACATCATCTACCTTTTCCACCTCGTCGTCGTCGATCTCGATGACAGTGTTTGTGGACACGGTGTTTCTGACTCCGCAACTAAGGAATCTTCCGTGGCAATGTAAGCATAAAGTGAAGATGTTCGATGTGACATTCATGCATGCGTGGCATAGAATGTTGCCGTCGACACTGCTGTAACCTTCACAGGTTCTGGCGATGATTTCGTTCCACGGCTCCATTTTTGTCTTTCTGTGGTCGCCATCATTGACGATATCATCTAACTTGCGAATGTTATCATCTCTTCTTGTGCATCCAGCGACAACTTCTTTTGCCTTCTCGAGAATTTGGTTCTTTGTTGCGATCTTCTTTGCGTGTGTTCCTGGTGTGACGAGGTGGTTAGTAACTCCTTTCGCCAGTAGTCTTTTCATGTCTTTTCCATTCTTTGACTGGCCCTGGGTACCATGCTCTTCTGACGTTATCCCATGGTACCTCCTTGAACACGACTACATATGAACTTTCGGCAAGACGTGCACCAAGGTTCTGTAGATAAGCAATTGGTACGTATAGGGCTGCTGGAACAGCGTCTGTTGGGACCTTTGACTTCAATACTGTTGTTCCGATTCATCAGTTGCAGGAACAGACGTGATTGGAGGAACCATTGGAGAAGAGTCAGAATGGAAAGACATCCAGTTCACCATGAAGGACCCCGAACCTGAGCATGATGTGACTGACTATTGGCTCAGAGGGAACAGGGATATCGATCGGCGCAGCATGAGAACGGTGCACTTGCCTCACCTCTGCCCGACATGTCGGACTGAAGATGTCTCAAATGAATGGAACGAATGTGGAGTCAATGCAAGAATATGTGAGAACTGCAATTATGTGTTTTGGCGTCGACACAATGGGATGTACACAAACGCTCACGAGAAAGACCGCATATGGGAATCGGCTCTTCGAGTCAGAATCATGTGGGAGTCATGTCCAGATACAACCGTCAGCGTCGACACCCAAAGAACAAGAAGCTCAACCTGTGCCCCCCGAAGTAGATCCTATGAACCACAAGGAAGGAGAAGGGAGATCGGTGTCGCCAACGGTTTCATGGACAAACCCACCGCATTCAGGACCATTCTCGACCAAGGAGAACAAGCCTTCGTCTTCTTCGTGGAAGCAAACTTATGACAACGTCCGAGGAGTGAAGAAGAGAGCTCAAGAAAAGAATATTTGCCTTTGTTGTGCATCAGATGCCAATTCATTGATTGGATGTGACAATGAGAACTTCAAGAAGGAAAAGCAGAACATCCTAGAGTGTTTTGACCACATCGAGAAGATCCTCAAAGTCAATTTCACTCAGCATGACGAGGTGATCACCAAAAGAGATCAAGCCGAAAGAGAAAAAAGAAGAGAGCAAAGACTGCTAGAGATGATGACGAGGATGTCGAGATGGAGGACATTGACTTGCCCGAAGAAACCGCACAATTGGGTGAGGAGTCGCTGACCCCTCAGACACAGGACAGCCACAGTCGAAATCATCAAGCAGCAACGATGACTACAAGAAAGCCGTCGAATCCATGAAACGCTCATTCAACAATGCCACAACCATTACAAGATTCAATGTACCCGTGGACCTTTGTACGATTGTTGACGAACTGGAGGGAGGCGCATTCAAAGTCACCAACAGAAGAATTGACGCATCTGGACCACCAGACGTCAAGTCACCCGAGGAAACTTTGACCAGGGCACAATCAGCAGGCTCCAAGCTTCCGAAGGTGGCAGACCTAAAAGATGATTCAAAACAGGTACACAAGAGTGCATACAAGCAGATTTGGCTAGATTGCGATCGAGGTAACATTGAGATCATCCCACAGCATGGCACTACCTTCTGCATCAAGAAATGGAATGGTGAAGAAGATCGGACCAGAACGAGATACATGGAACCACCAGTTCTCGAGCGAGCACACTATATTTCCAAGGACACAGACGACTACGCCACGGTCGATGGAATCAGCAGGAGACCCAAAAAAAGCGTTGAGACATCAGACTGGGAAGGCAGACGTGGTCGGTCGCACAGGTAGACGCCATGACCTTCTTCCACGCAATGAAGGAGGATGGGTGAACATCAATGACGTGCTCATGTATGGTCATATTTTCAATGACAACCCCAATCGGATCGTCAGGGAAGCAGAACAAGGAGGTTATCTGGATGAAGTCATTGCGACAGTCAGGCTATATGTGGTACTCAAAGAAACTACAGAACCGTGTCAGATTCCAGATTGCCGCAGTTCGCATTTCCATCAGTGAATTAGCAACAAAAGGAATATTGGGAGGAGAACTACCACGCGCCGAATGGTATGAGATACTACAGGGAGCATGACAGAGGGTTGTTTCCCGTAGCAATGTGGGCAGCGTCATCGCGCAATAAAGACATTCTTTGAGAACGATGTCGTCCTTGACCCACGTCTCACATCACACGACATTGCGGATCCCATTGCCATGCAGCTTGGAGGAAGTTTCCATGTGACGACCCTCGGAAAGATACCATCGATAATGAAGCATGGAATCCTACCTGGTGGAGACAAGGGCATAAGGGGAAGTTCATTTCACCCATTTCGCACCCTGAGACAGGAGATCGACGTTGATGTACTTGTCACGATCTGCCGGAGACAGGTTGCCATAGGTGTCATCTTCCGCGATCTTGTTCCACTCTGCTACACGTTTGGGATCCATAGCACACAAAAGTAGCAATCTCTCCCTGCATAGCTTTTTCTTGATGACTGCCCAAATGCAATTCTTTGATGGACCGATGAGCGAGGATGATCCCGGGGATCCGGCTAATGTCCACACGCATCTCCATACTCTTGACTTGTTCGTGGCAATGACGTTCAAAGTTCTGGCTCGGAGGATAAGTTCAACAAGGAATTGACGACTGTCGACTCTTCCTGCTCCAAAGAACTTACTTGTCGATGCGCATTCAGCGTGATTGGTCTGACCAGGCGGCTCGCAATCTTGCTCACAACTTCCACGAAGTTCTGGATAAAGTTCTTGAACGATGATTCAGTCAACTTCACAGCCCCTCTGCGTGGATACATGCACCTCATGCGTAACCAAATGTGGACAGTAGTACCGCCGACACTGTTGCCTTTGTTTGACGCTTGAACCCAAGAATGAGAACACTGATTCCAGGGTGTCGATGATGTCTGAATGCGAGTTGCCTGCCACCTGAAAAGTTCTACAGCGCTGCAAAAGCATCACGTTCTGAAGTCCGAGGGCAACAGTGGTGCGCCTTTTCGATGTAGTAGCCTTGGTGGTGTAGTCGATGCCGGTGATGAAGAGCATAGTGTTCTGACCACCTCCTCTTACCTGTCCACCCAAATCATCATGAAGCATCCCACTTTGGAATGTAGGTTTTTGATCGCTTGTTTGGCATCCTCAGGAGGATCAATGACTTTCATCAGCATCAGCATGGCTTTGGCATTGGGGTATTGATGACAACGCTTCCTCTCGAATTCTTTCAGGAGCTTCGCGTATAGCTTCGTCCAGAACGGATCATCTTCATCCATCTTGGTCTTCAAATATTGATCTGTGACCGGTTGTAGATTGAACCTGACGTCAACTGATCCTCCCATTGTCACCTCCACATGGTATGCCACGCGACGCAAGTACAGTCGCCATTGCCTTCCAGGTATCTTCGCCCTTGGTCCTGCAATAGGAGCTGGTGCATAAAGATGCCTGTCTTCCGACCAGAGCATGAATTTGATATTGTGACCATCATAGTCTCTTCCAAAATCTTCCAAACATTTCGACGGACACGATCCCCTGTGGCGGCGCCGAGGAATACCATTCTTCTTCTTTGACAACAGGAGGCGGTTCCGGCGCCGCTTTAGGCATGGCCTTCGATCTTCGGGTATCGGGTCGCGCCTTTTGCTGTGGTGGCATGGCACTGTCTCTCTTCGGCGCGTTGTATGCGCCTGGAGGTGCATTCCACTTCGCCCATGGATCGTCCTGTTCCCACGGTGGTACAGAACTTGATGAAGCATGGGTTTTGCTCCCTTGGGCTGAATCTGGCGGCGCCGCTTTAGATTTCCCACGCTGCCACACCGGAATGTCATATTGAGACGAATCCACTTCTCCTCGTTGTTCTCGACGGACTTTCTCTCGTAGTTCTTCGTTCCAATCAACTCCATCTCCTCCATAGGTTCTTGATTTCTTGAGGCTGTTGAACATGTGCGCCCATTTTGGAATTGGTAGCCCTTGGTCACTGATCTGTGGAGGTCCTGTTTCGATGCCATCTTGGAACGACAGAGTTCGGCCGTGGAGAGGTGGCGCTCGGCAAGGAACTGGTTCAAGTCGCTAATGTAAGTTGCTTTGTTCTCGATGTCCCGCTGGTTGCCCGACTCTGCTCCGCACGCGCAATATCCAAACACCCGTAGTTCATCTGGGATCTCCGGAAAGAAGTCGTGGAGGTTCCTGAAAGCTTCCGTCATCATTTGTCCATAAGGCCTTTGAAATGACAATCTGGTATGTCTTGACCTGTACTCATTGAAGCATTTCATCATGAATTGTATGTACTGCCTGCAGTTCACTGCAGCCGCTACTTCAATCCTCTTATCCTTCCTGTCATCTACAATGGCCTGCGCAACGTCGACGATGCTGATCTTGGAATCTGGACAATTTTGATTGTGAAGTCTCAGGTTGAAACCGAGATAGGCAGTGCCCCGGCGGATTGTCCGAAAACCTTCCGTGAACTCTTTGTGACCCATTCTCCTGTTCTCATCATGTTCTTGATCGGGTCCTCGATGTCCATAGTTGTTCATCACATCGTAGAAGTTGACATCCCTTGTGATTGGAATCACAATGAATCAATGGATCGATGGCTTCTGCGGCGGAATTTATACAATGTATTTTGCACCACGTGAGCTTTTCCCTCCGAAGTATTCCCCATCTGACACGGTGTAAAGAACTTGATGACATCCTCCGGGAAGTTGCCTATGTTGTCCCAAATCTCAACTGATGCAAAGAGTAGGTAGAGATGATGATCTTTCTCCTTTTCGTATTAACTCCTCGTCTTCTTCCTCTTGTCTGGGTCTGGATCATTCAATTCTCTCTCATAGGCACGAAAATTGTCACGTTCTACCCTCTCTAAGTGCTTGATGATTTGAAGTCTCCTGGACATCCCCTCAAAGAACTCTTTGACATTCACGTCCCCGTCGGTCTCCTCGTTCATCTCCTGAAACAGGTAGCAAAGTTGTCGGCAGAGTTGTTCTGGAATCATCTCTTGATTGCCCATAAGTGCGGCGTAGCTAGCAGGTAGCGAAGTTGTCGGCAGAGTTGTTCTGGAATAATCTCTTGATTGCCCATAAGTGCGGCGTAGATAGCACACACCAAGTAGGCAGGCGGAGCCCCCTTTCTTGCCCAACGACGACAAAGGTCACGGGTCTCGCCTTTATTCATCTTTTCCTGGAATGCAGGCGGAATGAATGTAATCCTTCCCGGGATCTCATTCTCCCTCTGGTAATTCAATTCCGACATCAACATCTTGAAGTTGTTGGCCGAGGCTAACGATTTCTTCACTTGGCCATAGATCGATGATACATATAGGCCGTGTTGGTGTTCCTCACCGGGTGGATTGTTCATGATGTCCAAGTCTTTTCTTTCGTCTGTGAAGCTTGCCCCCGCAGCAAACAAGTCCAGTGAACCGAATGCCAGTGCAGAATAAAAGTCAACCGCGTTCTTCTTGATGAACTTCTGGATCACTAATACAGTGGAATTACATGCATAGAAACTGGCACATGGTTCAGGTTCATCGTGGAATGGTTGTACATTGAATTCCTTCTTCTTTGATTCATGCGCAGCTTGAACGATCCTATCGAATTGCTTACTGAGGCTTGCTTATTAGACGAACCTTCCTTATGCAGCAAAGGATGCGGCGACGCAGACCAGTCTTGCAACTTCGGCGCTCGACTCGTCACATGTTTCTTCTTCCACAAAGACATGATACGTTCACTCAACGTTTCAATGATCGTTTGAGCAATCCTAAATGTGTTCAGTTGTGTCACACGCGCGCCTCTTCCAGCACAAGGTACATGCTGGTGGCGACCATCACAAGTCTTCTGCAAGTCTTGAAAATGCCCCCCCCGTGAGAGTATTTTCCATGGTTTCTTGATCGGCGTACACTTTCTGTTGTACTGTGAGGTGAGGCCATACATGCATCCGTCGAAGTGATGTGTGTGTGACCCGGCCCCGTTCACAAGTTGTGTCATGCGTTCATCGTTCCAGTACTCGCAACTTCTCGGCAGTTCAGTGAGTGCACACGCATCGATAGAGAATACATGCTCAAGGGCATCCGCAAAGTGCTTCCACAGGTTCCAATATAGACGTTGATGCTTCTCCACCTGCGTTGCTGCCTTGCTGCTGATTGTTCGATTCAAACGATTCCATGCCGAACCTCCCGCGCGCGGACCTGCGAAGAACACGCAATCCAAATCAGACCTGAGGCATGTCTTGACCTTGTTCTGCCCGTACGCTGAGGTGGCATTGTCATCCTCTGTGATGGTGACCACGTTCATGTATTGCTTCTTTGTTGTGGTTTGCAAATTGTGAACCAATTTTGTTCTTCAGCACACATGAGAACAAGACAGGGCTCGTTCCTCTGCATTTCGTGTAGTATCACACAATGATCATGTGTTCGGTTCTCCAACACCATCTTCTTAATCTCTTGAAGGTGCAACTCGAACTGATACCTATGCGATCTGCCTGATTGCCTTTGCAAAATCAAGTGCAGCGCTGGTTTGCGTCCAACAGGCGTTTCGTTCGAAAGGTACTGAATCGACTGAGGCACAAACATGTTGCTCCATGCTTGCGTGCGTATGGTTATACCCTCTCTATTATCTTTTCCCGTGGCTTCCTTGTCAGGTGTCGTCCCTGAGTCATCAGTGATGACACGGAACACAGTGCTCCCAATTCATTTTTCACCTTGCTTGATGGAGTTGCCCCTGAAGCGCACGAGTCATGCACAGTTACCTTGTTGCTTCTGTAAAAGTGCTCTGTGATTCGATCATCAGCCAACTCCGACAGGTCGATGGGACAATCGTCACACTCTGGTGGAACAAACTTGCTTGTTCTTGGGACGTTGTGCACCCGTGTCAGTGTATGTCCATCCAATCGCCATTCGTCTTGATACTTTATATTTGTTTTTGTGGTTTTGGATCTCGACTTCTGAGCGTCAAAATGGTCAATCACCGCACCGCAAGCGCGAATTAATGCGCCGTCCTCCCCCAGACCCCCCCCATGAACAAGACGTAGCAGCGTGTTGATCACACGAAGGGTTGCAGGTTGGCAATTATTGAATGGTTGCCATCGATCATAGGCGAAAGCAGGGTCGCATGAGAAGGACTCAAGTGAGAATTGGGACATTGGCAAAGGCGAGAAGAGGCGACGGGGATAAGCAAACACCAGCTTCCGAAGCGGAAGAGGCCTTCGAGACACGATAGAGGAAACATGCTCGTTCGACCCATTGGTCGAATCTTTGGGCCTGCTGTAAGGCGCTTCCGTTTCGACTCAATTCCACAAACCATTGACAAGTACCCAGGTGCTCCGACACACATCTGCTGAGATGAATCGTCCTGGTGGATAACGACGATAGTAGACGGGGACCTTGACGACATACAGATACAATCACCAGTCGGAAGGTCTTGTACGCCTTCCTGTCCAGCCATCCCTTTGTGGAATACCGCCCTCGGCAGAACCGGGGTCTGTGTATATGGGAAGTTAGGGATGTCGTCAGTCTTCGTCTGGAACATGTGGTGGTCGAGTCGATTGTCTTGTGATCGACGCTTAAGGGGAGACCATGTCAGCCAACTCTTGAGATCCCAAATCCGAAGGATCAAGCAGGTTGATAAGCATACAAGCTCGGCGCCATGCGAGTGGTGTCCGGAAAGCCTTTGTATGAATGTCAGCACACATCTTGTGGGAAATCTCATGTAGAGGAGAACAAAATGGTCTCGCTGAAAATGTTCACGCAAGGACACGATAGATATGCCATGAGTGCGTTCTAGGTGCCGCATGGTGGGGTTCCTTCCGGTTCGAGCGACTCCAATCATGCCCCGATTGTCATCATGGAGGGGAATTAGTGGAGCCTTGCGGCCTTGCCAGTGAGTATCTGCCATAAACCGATAGAAGGGGATACCATAATTACGGAGTATCATATCTGCAGCAACAATCTCGGGTTTGGGGGAGGAGTGACTAACGCGCCCTTGGCGCTTACTGCCGCCGGCAATGGGAAATCAAGTATGCTTTCCTTGCACATGCATGTGGGATCCAGAGGTTGATCTCAATGTCTCATCAGAGCCAGCGAAGTCGGCATCTGCGAATATTCCAATTGATGGATCTGCAATAGAGTCGCCAACCCATCCGATCATGCACGCTTGTCCAATGTACTATTCACGTAGCACATCAGATGATGTAGCTTAGCATCGTCCTTCTTGGCCCATTTGTTGACATTGCGGGCCAAGTCGAATCGTGCAATCCTGGCTGCGTACAGCAATTTCATAAGAACGCTAGCTGCGTGTGGTGCAAGTACACCACGACTCTCATCTGTGATAACGACGTCTTCATTTGATTTGGATGAGGCCTTGCTAGAGTTTTTTGGCACCAAGGACATGTTGCGCATTCCTTACCCGGAGCTGGAGCTCGCGCAGGGTGCTCCTTGGTCTCTTCGGGGAGACTCGGAGTGTTGACTTTCTTCATCTTTGTCTCATGACCAACGATGTCAAGGTATTTCTCAACGGGTAACTTGAGTAGTCCTTCCATGTTGTAGGAAACCGTGTTGACCGTTGTTCCGTCATCCGAGATATAATCCTAGATCCGTCTCTGGCTCTATCCTAAGTTTCGTTCGAAGCATAGACCATCCCTTGGACATGTTCTCAATCGGTCCGGCAATTTTGAGATCATCGACGTAGACTACAAGAAGGAGTTTCATGGCGTCGTGGAAATACATCGATGGCCATTTTTCACCAATTGGTTTGAATCCAAGTTGGCGTACCTATGTATCACAGTGTTTCTCCCACATTGTGCCTGCGTCGGGGCTGCCCGTACAAAGCTTTGCGAAGTCGTACCACAGGTCGATGATACTTTGAAACATCAACATCATCTGGCCACGCATCTGACGGTAACTCGACCCAACAAGGCGGTCGCGTGAGATAAGCTTGGGTGTGGCTTGGATAGCATCAGCAAGCTTGACCGAATGTCCTGGAATACATCCATACAAATCTGCCCATCTTGAAGATTCGAAGGAGGACGGGTACTCCTCTACCCTGGAATTTCTTCCTTTCACCACTCTCCTCTTGCAAAGTGTACTACTTGCTTGAGTGTAAGTGCCTCTTGTTTCACATCATAGTATTCACGTATTACAGAAAAGTCAAAGACGCCTTGTTTGTGAAGCCCCAACAATTCGTTCCTCATTGATGCTCGGGCTTTCGGGTTGCTGAGCATTTCCGCCTCTGCTCGACTGACTGGTCGTGATACTGCTGCGTTGAATAATCCTTTGTATTTCTTCGCAGGGTCAAGTCTAGTTGACCTTCGAATTGGACTTTCTCGCGATGATTTGAAACAGAATTGATGCAAGGCATTGAAGGGAAAGGGATATGGTGTTCTTTCAGATTCTTAGTAAGTCCTCCGAGGAACATTTATTGGATGCAGTTGGCATAGCGTATGCAACACTTGTCCGGTATTACTGTCACAAATGTTGTAGCACGAGGCCCATGTCCATTTTCAACAGCAATCCATTCTTCCCATTCCTCCATATAGTCATCATCACTCACTTGGCAATTCAGTTGACATAGTTGACACACCTGAGGGACTCCTTCCCACCCATGTCTTCATCTTCGCCCGTGAAGTGCCCTTTGCGTAAGTGGATGCTTGGAGAAATGTCTTTGGGATCGTCATCATCATCCTTCTTTCAATTCTTTCCTTTAGGTCCCTTTTTCTTCTTCTTGTCTTTGCTCGATCCTGCCCCTTCATCTTTCTTCTTCTTGTCCTTTCCTTCTTTCTTTTTCCGTTCGATCTCCTTCTCGAGCGCTTCTTTCTTTTCGGCAACGATCCTGTCGGGTATGGTTAAAGCTCTCCACTCTTCAGGAGTGTATTGCGATCTTGGTCTCGGCGACGATCGAAAGAATCTTCTTCCATCGCTTCCTACCTTGGAAGGGTGCCCTTTTACATCGAGCTTGACCGTTTCCCCAATGTCGTTGAGATAGATGATTCCATCTCCTGCAGTGCCCTTCGACATATGATCCATTGAAGGGCCGCCTGCCAGAACATGTTCATCTCTCACAACACTTGGAGGTCCTTTTGCTTTTGGTGGAGCGGCTGGAGTCTTCTTTGGGTCGTCATCAGGCTTGGGATCGTCATCTCCGTCATCTTCATCACCAAAGTCTATTGGTTGATCGTCGTCGAGCTCATTCTGCAATCTCTTCACGGTCCAGTGCTCCTGGTTCAGAAGGTAGATATTTGTCCTCATCATGCTCGATCTCCTTCCTGGGATCATCGATCTCGGGTTCTCCATCTTGTAGTTCACGGATCTTCATTCCTTTGATGGTATTGTTGATCCTCTCATACTCCTCTTTGAGCGGGAACTGGGTTGGGTTCATGAACACGATGGTTTCTGTAAGTTGAGGTTTGTTCAACTTCCTGATGGGACGTCAGGGACGTCGTGCATCAAATGCTAGACTTTGATTGGTGAAGGTCTCTAAACTCCATACTCGATACTGTCTTGACCAATTCATGCCCGGTTTTACTTCATACCCTGCGAATACACCCGGAATACCTTTGGGATCGAATTTGTGCTTCTGAAGCACTCCTCCTTGGCTGCTTGGCATGAAATAGACCTTGGCACGAAATGGTATCTTTTCACCGTGGAATTTTCCGTGTGACACATGATAGAGTACGTTGCGGTCTGAATGCCACATGCCGCGCGCATGAAAACAGGTCCTGGAGTCCAACCATGAAAGGTCGTTCTGGGCCCGTCGAGGCTCTAGTTCAAAAGTTCAATCTCACGACGGAGACAGCGGCCGTTGAGCGACGAGTGTAAGTCCAAGTTCAAAATGCCTGGCTGCCGATCTGTTTTACTTGAAACAGCCTGCGCAGAACCGAAGTAGGAGCGCAAACCTGTTGAACGCCATCACCATGAACTTGTAGCAGGAGGTCAGGGTGGCCAACTCTGACATCACCAGATCAAATGGAGATCTTCGTTGGTAGCGGTCACAAATGATCTGCCGTTACCCCCTCCGGCTTTAAATCTCTAAAAACTCTCTATGATTCCAATTGTTACACCTATAACGTACAATACATGAGTGCACGGAGTTCCTTGTCATCAGGCGGCTTGCGGCCATCCCCTGCTGGATTCAAGCCTCGAACATACCATGCCTCGGGAAGCCGCGTAGCGAGTGGAATTGGAAGGTGAAACACTTGATGCAAGCTCTGCGCATGCTGCCGCAGAAAATGCTGATGTAGCCTTATTTCTGAAAGACTGCTGCACTGCACACGGCCCTCCGTACCCCGACTTGGGCAAATACAAATATTTTGCAGCGGCATATCCAAGTCCTCCTTCTTCTCCATCCGCATCTTTTGCCGGCAAGGTTGTGTAAATAGGTCTGAGCTCCTCTGAACATGCAATTCTCGATTCTTCGCTTCAACTTTTATGTAACCCACAAGCCTCCTCGAGCTGGCGCAAACGCTTTTCATCAATTCCTCGCTGCTTTTGGACTTTCATGTGGTCTGGGGTAAGCAAGCTCAAACTCGGAGAACCGATGGGGGGGTCCTGTGTGATTTCCCGCCAGGGCGGACTCAATTTCTGCAATCAAGGCGCGCTCCAGCCTGCAAATGTGCGCACGCAGGCTAGCGCACACCTTTGCAAAGTCTCGGCGCGCCTGCCTCGGCTCTCCTTCTTGTTGCAATCGGCCTTGGAACCACCATCCCCCATGAGGGAAGCAAGTCAGAATGGCATCAATGCTAAATCTGATGTAACCAAGCGGCGCCGCCCATGGCTGAAAAGGCTTTTGTGGATGACGGCCGAGCCAGCGATGCAAGCGCGCAAACTCCGGGGCTGATTCCTGTTGGTTGGCGCAATGTAAAATCAATGGATCACCTGCAGAAAAGATCTGGTGGCACCTTCTGCAGAACATGAAGCGTCATCATCGCTGTACCTTTGACCTGCGGGAGCTATTGCCCGAGCGAACTGCTTGATGCTCATTGCGCACCTTCGCCTTCAACATGCAGTCCTCGGCCAAGAGCCTGCCCAACAACGTGCGTAAAGGTTTTCGGTCACTACACCCTGACATGTGTTCACCAATGATGTTGTTGGTCCTTTTGGCTCCATCATGTTTTATTGGAGCCTCTAGCTACAGGCAAAATTGATCTGGCCCCTCTAAAACAAAATTGCTTTCCTTCCCAACGTTCCCCGTCGAATCATAACCATACACACTGGCTGGATGGCGCCTCACAAGCGCGCGCAACTTTAGCTCACCTGTACACACACTATGTTTTTAAAAGGGGAACTCACCTGCTCACACAGGATGAGCTCACCTGTACACACATCGATTAAAACCAATACAAATGCACATGACATGTTGTTAGGTCAGGTCAGTGAACACAGACGCTCACTTTCTGAATAAACATAAATTTCTGGTCGGGGTGAAGTGGGGTGGGTGGGGCGTTAATGAGGTCTCTGTCGACATTCTTCTGCACGATGATCTCTTTTGGCCATATTTGCTTCCACAGTACCATGTAACACAGATGCTCTGCGTCCACAATACTATGTAACACAAATGCTCTGTGTCCGTTGAATTTTGTGGTTGGTTTGTACAACCGAACAAAGCGCGTGCACAGCCGAGGCTCCGCCCCACTGGCTACTCAGCAAAGAAATAGGTCTGTTTGCAGCGCCATGAGTCTATGAGTTCCTGTCAGAAAAGGTCCTTGGGGGCTGCCTTACACCATCGTCGAGCAAAGAGTCAATGAGGCAAGGTTATTTGTTTTTGAACTTTAAGGGCCACATTTAACTCCTCACTGGTAAACGACTCCTATCAGCACCATTGCTTTCCAAAATTTGTCATTCACCTGGGGAAGCTGTGTCGAAACTCTTTTTTGCAATGTTTAGTCAAATATAGTCAGCGCTTGCTTGAACTCTTTCCGTGATGGGAGCATTCGTGCCCCGATCGTTTTTCATCTGTCATATTGTGGCGCCAATTTTCTCTTCCGATCCTGTTGTTGCCTTCCATCGACCCCTCTTTGCCGGTCGCTGGGGCGTCGGTTCAGCGCCCGTTTCACCTAAATCAATTTATTGTTCAATTTTGGCCCGCGTGTGCCCGGAAATGTAAGGTTTCCATTTCTCTTGGTAGAAAAGCCTGAAGAGGGGCTTATATTGCGCTGCTCTTTGAGAACTCAAGCTTCATGCCCCAGTAGCCTAGGAAAATGAGGGCCTTCCGCCAATCCCACCAAGGTCCTTAACAAGTGATGTTACAAATCCAAAAATAATGGCATTGTCTCCGAATGGCATAACTTCTTACCAAGTCAGAAGTAAGCTTGAGTCGGACACGTAGTTCAATCAACTTAATCAAATCTGCTTTGCGTTGCAACTTTGCGCTATGGCAGCTTCTGCCGCTTTGCAACTGCGCGTGATCGCAGCTATTTACAGTCTATTTTGTGCGCGCTAGCGATTGCTCAACACCACTTTGGTGGGATTCAGGAACCTCCAAGTGAGGGCCATTGTCTTCTTGCGGGAAGATGCGGGAAAGCCCGTGCCATCTATAGAGTCCCCCGCGGGGTCTTGACGGCGTCACCAGATCTGGCATGCACCCTAAACACACTGGGGAATGAGTTGGGAATGTGGAGCGATAGGATGATGGCAACGCCCAAAACCTCCTAGTATGTGTCCTTGAAGCTCAAAGATGAGTTAACGACACCGTCGATCATGTCGATCACGCAGTATGTTTGAAGCAGACTGACTTGTCAAGAAATCAACAGCAAAGAAGATTGGGGCGTTATCACTCAGGAGGTACACCAGGTTGATCAGACCCGGCTTCCACCATCACGCATAGCTTCGTTGGCGTGCGCTTGCGTGATGGCCGAATGCCCCCTGCCCTCGAAATTCTCAATTCCGAAAGCTCAACATCCGCATGTTAGAGCGGTTTACACACACACACAGGGCCCTTCTACAGAGGGCTCAGACTTCAGATCTGAGAAAAGTTTTAAGGTCGGGACTACCTGTAATCAATTTGCAGTATGGCAACACTGTGAAGCCTAGAATCGGGAAGTCCGCGTGCCCAACCAGGTGGTTTTGACTGCGTAGAATGGTTTTTTTGCGCCCATCGCATCAAAGGCGCAAACCGCGAATGTCTGAGCAGACCCCAGATACGAGAGTAACTTAAGGTCTAACCCAGGACCCTGCTGGCCCGCAAAGGGGTTGCATTTTAACTACAGTAAGGGTTTCCGTGCCCAATGGGCAAAGCGCGATCAGCCTGCAACGATCCGAGCGACGACAACGCGCGTCCTGACTGCGCTCAGTGAATAAACCCAGGTGCCCCCCAAAGGCCTACAAGAACAGGAGGGGTTTCCTCGCACCAAACATGTGCAGCAGTTTGCACCATGACCGACAGGCTGTAGGCGCTCACAGTGACTGTGTAGACCAACTCGGGTCAAGTGCAGAACAACAAGTGGAAGCCTATAGGAGACAGGGATTGCCTCGTACCAAACATGTGCAGCGGTTTGCGTCAACGACCGACAGCCTGTGGTGCTCACAGTGACTGCGTAGACCAACTTGGGCCAATTGTAGAACAACAAAGGGGTTTCCTCGTACCAAACATGTGCAGCGGCTTGCGTCAACGACCGACAGGCTGTGGATGACTGTCTGTGTAGATCAACTCGGGTCAGTTGCAGAACAACAATGTGAAGCCTACAAGTGAGGAGCTTCCTCGTACCAAACATGTTGGCTAGAAAAGCTCAAAGAGGGTCTTATATTGCGTTACGCTTTGAGAACTCAAGCTTCATGCCCCGGAAGTAACAAGCGTAAGTCTAGAAAATGCGGTTTTTCCTCGAATCCCACCAAGGTCCGTAACAAGTGATGTTACATATCCAAAAATAGTAGCATTGTCTCAAAGTGACATAACTTCTTATCAAGTCAGAAGTAAGCTTGAGAGTCGGACATGTAGTTCAATCAACATATTCGAGTCTGCTTTGCATTGCAACTTTGCGCTATGGCACCTTCATCCGCTTTGCAGCTGCGCATGATCGCAGCTATTTGCAGTCTATCCTGAGACTGTATTTTGTGCGAGCTGGCGGTTACTCAACACCACTTTGGTGTGCAGGATTCAGGAACCAAGTGAGGGCCATTGTCTTCTTGCGGGAAGATGCGGGAAGGCCCGTGCCATCTATAGAGTCCCACGCGGGGTCTCGACGGACACCGTCGATCATGTCGATCACGCAGTATGTTTGAAGCAAACTGACTTGTCAAGAAAGCAACAGCAAAGAAGATTGGGGTGTTATCACTCAGCAGGTACAGCAGGTTGATCAGACCCGGCTTCCACCACCACGCATAGCTTCGTTGGCATGCGTTTGCGTGATGGCCGCAAGCCCCGAAAATTCAACATCCGCATGTTGAAGCGGTTTACACACACACACACACACACGCACCTGCCCGACCTCTTTCCTTTTCCCTACTCATGTTAAACTGGTAAGCCTCAGCTGGGTCCCTGGTCACATTGCCCATCGCTGCGGCTACCCCGGCTGCCGGTATACTTCCACCCCGAATCAGGCTGTGCTACGCCCGATTTACCGATTGCTGCTGCTTCATCCAGTCCTAGACTAACCCCCCAACTTTGGCTCAACTTCCCACCCCTGAGTGTTTCCTTCGCCGTCTTTTCCTCCCTCTGCACTTCTTCCCTCTTGAGCCCGGTTAACGCTTCTTCCCGGCTCTGAGCACAAGTTGCTGCTTCCTCGTTACCACACTTCCGCCCGGCTCCATGAGCACAGGTTGCTGCTTCCCACCCACTCACCCGCCCGTCTCCTCGCTATCTTGACACAATTACTTTGTCTGTGCGGGCGGCTTCCACCGCGTAGCGGTGTGAATATCTGTTGCCTGCGTTGGTATAGGTTGAATCCCCAGCACGATGTCGATAGGAGGCTTGCCAATGGACTGGGCAGGGTATGGAGAGAACATGCTGGGTGGTTTGTCTTCTGTAGCTGCTCAAAACTAGCTGAAGTAGAGAAGCAATCAAGCTCCGCTACCACTTTGAGGGTCAAATCCACAAGTGGAATGATGGAACATGATAGAACAATACCACTGGACCTGGCTCGCAGTCGGGCAAGCCTACAAGGGGCCCGCAAGAGAAAACAACGTGTAACAAAGTGAGCTCTGGCTTTTTGCATATGCATTGCGCAAGGGGACATGTAGTCACAGTGATTCACGTGGTAGGCAATCCATCACCAGCCCTCCAAAATTGTATAGATTAACTCCAGCTAGCTGATGCCAGCTTTTGTGACAACATCGAGGCACCTTCTCCTCCAGTTCATGCAGTTCAACTATTCTTCCGCCTCTCAACCTTGTTCAGCAAATCAACATGCTTGCAAGGCATCTTGATTTTGAACATTCAGTGGCAAGCCTTGACCGCTGCTGAATTAGTGCCGGCGCTTGCGCTGTGTCTGCAGCTGCGCCAAGAACGCTAACCTTGACGAGGCATTCCAAAATAATTTTGCAGCGATACGTGCAGCGTTCTCTTACCCACCAATGCTTTCTCCTCCATTTTTCTCTAGCAGCTGTAGAGCACACACACACACACTCACACACCCTATGCATTTTCTACCTCGCCATAACTGTCTGAATCTTAATTCAGTTGTGGCACGAAAAAGGACAATGCGCGCATCCTGAAATGAATGTACCAATACGCATGTCAGCGAGCAATGCGATGCACACGAGTGAGCCCCCCGCTGCACGCAGCTAGTACCTGATAGATCTAGTGGTCGACCGCCAACGCAGGGGTTCGCGTTGAGGTTAGGGGCCAAGAGCCCAGACTGAGAGCCATGGCTGCGGAGATAGGAGATAGACCAACACCTGCGTCAAGCTTGCGTATTTCTCTAACCAGTGGCAACTTGCTTTTTGGAGCAAACGTAATTGCTGACTGCGCAAGGAACGCAACCATACACCAAATTCTACGGCTCCCATGGCTTTGGCAGACAGAAAAAAGAGGCAAGTCAAGCATATCTGATCAGCTTCGTTTCAATTGCCATGGGACTTTGCGGGTTGCAACAATTGTTGCAGCACACTTGCTGTGTGTCAGTACGCATTGTGGCCATTACAAGCTGGGGACCGTTCCATAGCTCGCCTGCTGCCAATGGACACCGTTTCAGCCACGTGCAACTTTCTAACCAACTTAGTTGGTGTGGGGCACGATGATGCTATCGTTAACTAACAACATAGGTCCATCTACAAGTAGCTTCACCTTGACCTTGAAACCCGACGACGTCAGTTGCAGGCCGTAGACCCACTGGTCGTATACCTCACTTGTCTCTGCAGGCGGTGGCACGGAGATCCAAAAGGAGATGTTCAAAACCACCCGGTCCAAAAGCATCCAAAATGCAAGGCGAGGTGCGATTGCCGCAGGCTCGAGGAAATTCTTGAGCAAACCGACTGCACTACATGTGGCCATGATTCGCCTAGCACGGGAACAATCGATGCAAAACACTAGCTAAATGAAAACGCATTGGTGACGGTCTGTCACGTGTTTCCATGCTTCGCCTGGCGCCAGTGACCGTGGCCGGCTGGAAGTCAGGGTTGCTCGCCGAGTCCCGGCAGATATGAGCCGCTTCTGGAAGGGCCCGTCGATGATCTGGCCTTAGAACTACATGTGCTCAGCAAGTTTTGGCCTCATTGACTGATGTTGCAGGAGTGCCTAAAGTAACGGCAATATGCAAGTGGACGAACACGAAAACATATCTTGCCAACTTGGCTTCGCAAAGCGCATCGCTCTCCAAGCAGCACAGCAAGTCCACATCCAACAGCGCTGCATGCTTCATAACTTGCGTCTTCACTTCTGCAGGCACCGCCACCTAGTTCATCAGCTTGCTCATGACCATGAATGGAGACATGCAACCATTGAACCTCTTCTTTTGATGTCAGTGCTCCGATGAAGAGCAGCTGAATCTCATGGTGGTACACCGAATGTGCATTCCCACTTCTTGCTTGCAAGTCTGAGGGGTACAAAGCACACCAACACGCAAATCAGGGGTTCAACAAAGTCTATTATAATTATGTGCGGGTCTTGGTAGTCATGATGGACAAAAGCATGCCAAATGATCCACGACTGCGGCGCACATGAATTGGTAGGTGGACTAAGGAAACAAAGCATGAGGGGCAGATCTAAACGACACGTTTTGCCTGCTGGGTGTGCTCCAAAGCTAGAGCAAATGCCTCGGCCAGCGAGACACCGTACGCTCCCAATTCACAGCAAGAAGGTCAACCAAACATCTCCAACCGAAGTGGTTCAAACTCGTCTCTTCTTCCGCTCTGACACATTGCTAGGACTGCTAGGAGAGCTGCCAGTGACCGCTCGAGGACTTGCTTTGAAGACAAAGCATCATCCTGGAAACGACGAATCGGCGTTTTTCATATCACACGACTTACAAGCATGGCATCAGGGATTTCTTCTTGAGGGTGGAGAATGCCAGTGGACATGTTATGTCAATCCTTGGCCCAATGCACTGCTTCAGCGATTGCTGCGTGAAGAATCTGCCCGACAAGATCGAACACACCTGCTTGGACAAAAACATGGCAGCAAATCCATCAAAAACCCGTTCGGCCCACCTCCCTTGTGCTCGGGGGCTATGCCTTTCAGCATCCCACCTGGTCACCAGCTGCACCGAGTTCAATATGTAATTGGTGCTCAGTCCCTGTTCAGCCCAGCAGCGATCTGAATGAATGGCAGCTCGCCTCAGGCAAAAGGCGCTACATGAGGGGGAGTAAGCAAAGTAGAAAC
Source organism: Durusdinium trenchii (assembly GCA_963970005.1). NCBI lineage: Eukaryota > Dinophyceae > Suessiales > Symbiodiniaceae > Durusdinium > Durusdinium trenchii. The sequence goes on along the minus strand of CAXAMN010007313.1, from coordinate 139,662 downwards.
TTCAATCCAGTTTCCGATCAATTGGAATTCCAGGGCCGTCGAACGGGTACAGGTTTTGGGGGCAGGATGTTGGGGGTCCTGGGTCACGCTATTGCCGTTGCTGCTTGCAATCATTTTCGTTTTAGATCTCTTTGTCGATTGCAATTGTCGCTGATACTTTGCAAACTTAATTCGTTGTGGTTCTGTTCTTGGCGGTGGTGTCTTCGCCGTTGTTGCTACACTTGTGCTTGTTGTTACCGCATTTGAGTTGTCGTTGTAGCTGTTGCTGCGTTGTTGGTACGGTCGTGGTCCTGGTTGAAGGTTGGGGGGTTGGTCACCCAGGTTGCGGCCTTGGACTTTGTTGTTGGCCTGTGCGGAGGCTGCTTGGCGCTGACTGCTACTGCAGTGTAAGAAAGTGAGGGCCCAATTTGCGACATGAACTCTACATTGAGTCTTGAGCTACTTTGATCTAGTTTTTCATCTAGTCTATCATTGATTTCACATGAGCACTGAAACTCTACCTTCAAAACCCTCCTCCAAGGACTCCAGCTTACAATACTCTCTCATTCCAACTCAGATGCGCACGTGGAAACGACAAACTTATTGTTGCTGGGATTGGTCCGTTTGAGTGTTGTTCTGGGGGGTCAAGAAATAGCAACGTCCCCCGCCACGACGACGACGACGAGGACGACGACCACGGCTACTCCAATCTGCTACCGCCGCTGCTGCTGCTGCTGCTACTCCTGCACATGCCGCCACCACCACCACCCATAGTTCTTTTGGTGGGTCGAAAATGACCGCGGCCTGCAGTGTTTGTTTCCTACCCCGTTGCAAGAACAAAGCGAGAAGTGTAGTAGTAGTACTACTACTACGACGACGACTACTACTAGTACTACTACTACTACTACTACTACTACTACTACCACTACCACTACCACTACCACTACCACTACCACGACGACGACGACGACGACTACTACTACTACTACTACGACTACGACTACGACTACGACTACTACTAATACTACTACTGCTGCCACTGCTTACTACAACGACGAACACGACGGCGATGAGGACCGGAACTCCAGCTGGTAGTCCTTGGCTTGTTGTTTTAGTTTGGAAGGGGGTTGAGACAAAGTAAGAAGATGTGCGTTGACGGGGCTTCTGCTTTTGTTTGTGCATTGGTGTGATGTTGACTAGCCAATTGCCAATGGGTGAATTTCTGAACATTGTTCAGTTTGGCGTTCTAACTTTAATACTTTGTGGATTTTTTCTGGCAAAGACTCGGTGGGGGCATGACTACGAGCTGTTAAGAAGCCAAACCTCGCCCTAGTCTGGTTGTTGAAGCAATATGTTGAATAACACGTCAATAAATAGAGCATCTGCCGAGATGCCACTTTGTTTGAAGCTCCAGCACTTCTGCGTTGAGGCTTTCGAGCCACCGCAAATTGCGAACCAGGAGCTTGGCCTGGCTTGGCACGCCAGGTGAGCACTGCTCAGTGCAAAAGTACAGCTACAAAATTGTTGTATGACAGCCGACCCCCACGCAAAGACTTGTTTAACGCAGCAATCCAGCATCGCTGGAACTAAACAGTTAAGCGCTGAAATTTCAACAAAGTAGTGAATGTTGCGCTTGCAGCCCTTCTTGGAATCAAAGGAGCGCATTTGCGTGGAGCGGGCCGCAAACCTCTTGCAACTTTAGTAATGAACATTGTCCAACGAAGCCGCAGTGCTGGACGGGGAAGAGGGTGGAGACGTCCATAACTGCTACATGTGTGGGCGTCACAGCCACTTCACTGCATTACACAGGGCGCCCCCTTTTACCGAGGCCCCTTGGAGCGGCGAGTCGCTGCCTTCACCATGTGGGCTCGCACAAAAACCATGAAAAACACTTGCAGGATTGGCATTGAAAAGCCAGGCTACAGTAGGGCGCGACATATGATTGGGCATCAATTCTACTACGGTCTACTGCGCAAATATACAGAAATTCTGACCGGCCTATCTTCTGGCATTCTATCTGGTCTTTATTTTGGCATCCTTTCCAGCAAGCTATCTAGCTGTATATATTCTGATATCGGCATTCTTTCTACCACAAATTCTGACATCTTTCCTGCACTGTTGCTTGCATATTTTCAGAACTTCTGGCATTCTTCCGTCATTCTACAAGTATCTACAGTATCCTTTCCGGCATTCTGCCTGGTCTTTTTCTAGCATCCTTTCTGGGATTCTCTCTAGCGCGGGTGCCCAGGTTGACCTGGCCCTCTCGAAGGTGCGCGGGCCGGTGCGGGCCCGAGCTGGGCTGTCACACAGACGGAAGGAACGAACGAAGGAGTAGAAAACCTAAAGACCCTAACCTGGCAGGTGGGGAAGAAACCTTCAAACCAACCGCTACCATTACCAAGCTTATTTGATACTTACTACTGTACCATCCTCCGTGCTTTGCCACTGGGATCCTTTGCTGAGCGTTTTATAGAGAAAGCGTGTCTATAGAATGCCTGGCAAAGGACAAACCTCAACAAATGCCTGGCAAAGGTGTTTCTATAAAATGCAACGTCAGTCAGATCCAGCAGTAGTAAAACATCATTGGAGGGACGGACAAGTGAAGCCCATTGTGGAATGATAAAGCCAGGTTGATAGACGAACACGAGACCTCTATTCAATGCAAAACCAAACAGGCATTTTATAGAGCTTTGGTGGGCTGGTGGTGGGTTGGCTGTTTGGCTGGCTGGGACGACAGGGCGTGTAACCGGGAGACCATGGTTGGTCACGAGCAAGGTTTCTATAAAATGCTGGTCAAGTGATTTTGGAAAGAAGTCCGCAAATTTGACATTGGGGGCTGCAGAGGCATCATACTTTAGAGACTACCAGTGACTACATGCTCTTTCCATAAAAGGTTCTTGCTAAGTCCGAACACTGTCACGAGTGTCAGCCCTAAATTCTCCACAAAATGCACAACCAGATCCAAATGCTCTCATAACATGCTTTCTATAAAATGCACATCCAAATCTCAAGCTAAGTGCGTGTGACAGCCCTCCACTCCTCTATAAAATGCTCAGCAAGGGTTCAAAAAAAGTGTCAAGAGTGGCCACCAAAACCAAAACTCCTCACATCTCCTCACAAAATGCTGTCAAAGGTGCCGGAAAAATAGCAAACGGGTCACTATCTATAAAATGAGGACCAATAGCACGGAGGATACTGCAACTCATATGAAATGTTGTTGTTGCCTTGCCAACGCTGCCACATGCTGCTACGCTGCCCCTTGAAAGTCTCGCCTGCTTTGGCTTCCCCTCCTCTTCTGCCTCTTCGGCTTCTTCGCCCTCGCCCTGCTCACCTTCGCCTTCTGACTCAGACTTTCGTACATGTCCTCTCATGCGTGGTCCGTGACGCATTGGTTCACTTGTCTCGTGAGAGCGGCTCTCACTTCTCTCACCTTCCTTCACTTCGGTCTCCTTTGCCTTCTCCTTGGCTCTCTCCTTCCTTTGTTCTTGATCCAACATGGCCAAGCTGCAGCCGAGTTCCAAAGAACCATTAGCGACACAAATGGCTTTGTCCGCAGCGCAGCGTACCACAGTTGCTGTCCGGGATGTGCTCTCACTAAGCACGCGCACCGCAGAGCTTTGGTCAATCGAGCACCCTGGATTCTCTAACATGGCCACCATATTCTCGTCATTCATAGCCATTTCCTCAAGGTGATCTGCAGTCACTCCGCAGGACAACCCTGCAGCCTTGACAAGGTCTCCACGCTCTTCAAGCCCCACCCCAGACATGATGCTTGCAGCCCATGACCCATATTCATCCAATGCCTGAGAAGCGCATGCCGCCACTTGACAGCTCCCAGTGCGCAGGATCCGCATGTTGACAGCACAATCTCGAAGCTTGCTTGCTCCTTGTCTGGTAATGTCCATTAACTCACGTAAGGCGGTCCGTTTTTGTTGCCCGCGAGCCTCTACAGCCCGTGCACATAACGAACCGGTGCGGGATGCTATAGCTGCTATCTCGTCTGCTGCATCCTTCACTTGCTCCGCAGAAAACGCGGCTTCCTTTGTAAACGTGTTCGGTATTGCGGAGCTCTCATCTCGGCCTGTATTGTGGCCTTCAGACTTGCTCCGCTTGAGTGCTGCAGCATAGGCCTCAAATCGGAAAATCAACGCACTGAATAGTTACTTTTTCAATACAATGGTCTCTTTCATTCCATGTTCTCTTTTGTTCCTTGTGTATTCCCACCTCTTGTATCTCTTGAAAGCGTTCCTTGTTCTCAATGCCAGCCTGGAGAACAGAGAGATAAACCTACAGGCAAAACCAACAAACCCTTTCTCAGCGGCGTGGGCCTTGCCTTGTCTGGATGCTCTTTCAGTGCCAGAGTGCCTTGCAGATGTCCCACAAACAACAAACTCCATTGAATCCATGTGCCCTGGCAGCAGCCAGGTTGCGGTAGGCTTTCTTGATCTCATCTGCAGTTGCGCTAGGGCCATGCAACCCAAGCACTACGTAGGAAGCACACTCGTCTGCAAGATTCCTGCGTGTGTATTACGTGCAACTGGAGCAGTATACACCCAAAGGGTCGATGCAACTGATTACACGACTGACAAAATGTGGTGCAATAACATACAAAAGAAACCGAGAAACATCATGTGCTTGAGGTAATCCCTCTGACCTCATAGCAACGTTGCTCTGCCACCCAATGATGTTCGTGGCATCCATCCAAATCCGAACGCATTTCATTCTAAGGCCCAAGCGTACCACCCTCATCATATACGTCTCCATTGACCTCACGTTGAAACCAACTATACAATCTTGCCCAAACTCCGGGTTCGCTGCGTGGCACAGAGTGCTAAGAAATAAGAATACTGGAATTGCTGATGCATCCACATACGGTCAGCCAGAATTCAGCCCATCTGGTCACCGAGCAAAAAATGCGCAACCATATGGCCAACAAGTGATTCTGCCACATGATTGCCACCCACAAAGCTGGAACATGGAAAACAACTGACATATCTAAGGCCAGATTTCCCACAGGATTCTGGGTTTGCCCGCTGGTTCTGCTTGCAGATCTGCTCGAAACTCATGTGAGAAGCTGCTGCTTCTATGTCCGAATCTTGCCCTTGGAGATCTCGTAGGAACTGCCTGGTTAGAACAATTGTGCCAAACATCACTTCAAACATACATATCAAAGTAAATCTCACAGACATGTATATGTCATTCATTCATACATACATACATACATACATACTTACATTACATTACATACATGCATACATACATTAATACATTACATACATACATAAATACATTACATTACATACATACATTACATTACATTACATAAATACATACATACATTACATTACATAAATACATACATACATACAGATAAACAACATATACATAGCATGCCGCGCCATCCTCCCGACAAAACCTGCCAACATGTTTTGCTTACTGCTGTTTGCAGTAGTTTAAACTCCTTGGGGAAGTTAGGTTCTGGCGATCACTTCAAGGGTGCTATACTTTATGGTTGAAACTTTTTGAAATGGCTGTCTGTGAAAACTCGATATGAGAAAAACACATGCCAGAGATCCTACCTTGCATATTTTTTTCGCACCCTTCAAGGTCAGCAGGGTCGACAAGGTTTGAGATTGGAGGTGTTGGAGGCCACATCCCCCAATAAGGTGGCCTAATGATGGATGATGGTTGATGGGGTTCTGTGAGCCATGAAAGTTTGAACCATGAAAGCACTGAGGGCTTAGCAAAATGGCCCCAGTTTGATGAGAGACCAGAGCCATGCCAATTGAGAGCTTTCATCTGAGAGCGTGGGCAATGGAGGCTCTATGTGGTGAGGGTGCCTTTACAGGATGGCTTAATTGGGATGATGTTTCGCAAAAGGAAGAGGATTGCAAGATAACAGAGATGGAAGACCAGATGGAGGCCAAAGGGTGGGCGTGATATCGGGGGAGGCGCCCCCGCTATCAGAGGGGGGTAGGGCCTGCGTGAGTGGTTGGACATTGCCAGCTGAAAGGAACTTTGCTAAACGGCTTTTTTGGGGTTGTGGAAAACATGTTGCTTGGGAGAAAACTGGTCATCAGAGTGGTTGGTAGCATACGCCTTAGGAGAAGCAGTTAAAAGGTTGAGCGAGCAAATTGAGGTAGCTGAGGAGTGGTGGTGAGAATGATCAAGTTAAGATGAGACCATGAAGACACCCGCATCCAAAAAATGAAAGCGCCAGCGCCAGCTGGAATGATTTCATGCAAATGGCACGGGAAAAGGATGGGTCAAAAGATTAGCTTCACCATGCATCAGTTTCACTATAGTAGGAAGTCACTGGATGCTAACTGAAAAGACTTTAATTATATTAATTATATACGTAAAAAAAGAGATATAGCGAATTAAAAAATAGACGTGGCAATTCAATGAATTACCATTACCAGGTAATATGTACTTATACCAGCGTAGACCCAAAACAGTTTGTGCGTTCATGACGTAAGCCACAGAGACGAACGGTCAAACAATCAATTCAGACGAAAATAGAACATACTGAATATGCTGAGTTGTACTGAGATGTGGCTTTATCATGCTTTGTTTGGTTAAGGGGTGTTATAAAAGCTTCAAAGGCAAGGTGCGACAAGCAGGGGGACAAGAAGGGAGACAAGTGAAGAAACAAAGGAGACAAGCAGTGGAGACAAGTGTAACAAGGGAGACGTGTAAAATCATCTGGCCGAGAGTACCAAGCATGGAGACAAGCAAAGAGACAACTGGCAAGTGCATCCAGAGTAGTCTGAGGCAAGTGGAGACAAGTGCAACAAGAGGGAAGACAAGCAGGGAGACAAGTGGGACAAGCGTATCCAGAGTAGGCCGGGACAAGTGGAGACAAGTGAAGCAAGAAGGGAGACAAGCAGGCAGACAGGTGTAATCATCCGGCCGAGAGCACACAAGCAAGGAGACAAGTGATGACAAGTGTAAAAACATCCGGCCAAGTGTGTCCAGAGTAGGCTGAAAGAGTGGCGGCAAAAAGGGAGGGAGATCAGTGGAGACAGGTGTAAAAACAAACGTCGGCCAAGTGCATCCAGAGTAGGCAGAGGAAACATCAGCCGAGGAGTACCCAGAGCAGACTGAGAGACAAGGGAGACAAGTGGGAGACAAGGGCAAAATGATGCGGCCGAGTGTGCTGGAGACGAGTGGGAGACAAGTGCTTCTCGCGCTGGCCTCCCTGCATCCTGGGGGTACTGGCAGGCAAGGGGCTGGATAGATGTTTGGCCCTGTTCCCAACATCGCCGCGAGCACGTGAGGAACCCGGCGGGCAAGCTGTCGGACCTTCTGTTGTTCCCCAAAGACCTCCCCTTGAGCTGGTCGAATCTTCCGTCTTTTTGATCGCTTGTTTGCCCAGGCTGCGAATCGCCTCCGGATTTTCGGGTCCGGGTCTAGTCCCGTGTCTCCGAAGCAGCGCTCAGGCTTTTCTTCGCGCCTTCCCTCAAATAACTGACCTTGTCTATTTGCCCTGCCTGAGCTTTTCGCTCTCTCCTCGCTCCTTTTCTTGCGCTTCTATTCTTTTTTGGTCTTCGGCGTCTTCGGCCTTCTCTTTCTCCTCTTTCTTCCGGTCTTTGTCTCCTGTTGACCGCGTCCCTTCTGGTTCGTCTCCATCTTTTCTCTCTCCGCGCAGGAGATCTTTTCCTTCTTCGCCCTCTCCTCAAGGGCGCTTTTCTGTTAGGCCATATGCCCGGTGGCCCACTTCAAGGGCCTTCGTCGCTTGTGCCTTGGAGATGCACCGGGCCCCCAATACGCTCCTTCCACGGTACTGGTGAGGCCTCGGCGAGGCGCTTCTATAGAGGAAGAGGCGCTACGTGCGCCGTGCGCCCTCCCTAGCCCTCTCCTCTCCTTCTCTCTCTTCTGCAGCCTCCACTCCTCGGGCGGGTCGCCTTCTTTCTTCTCTTCCTCTTTTTCCTCCCCGGCCTGCCGCTGGGCGAAGTCTAGGTGGCATCGCCCAATGCAGCTTCCCTTATATTGATCTCGAAATAGTGTCTCATCGCTTCTTAGCTCCCTCGTTGGCTCCGAAGTACCTGGGATTCAGCTTCCAAGCGCAGATGGGGCGCTGTCCCCACAGGCCTAGCGACTGGAGGAGGCCTCCCCAAAAGTGGCCGAGAAGGTGCTCTCGGTGGTCGAACTGATGGGTGAGCTTTCTTCTCCTTCTCTCTCTCTCTCTCTCTTTTGGCCCCTGCCTATTGTCTGGAGTCTCACTCCTGCGTCTCCTTCTCCTCGGCCATTCACTCCTGGACCTGTCTCTGTCTCGTCGCCTCCTTCTCGATGACCTTGCACGGGGCGAAGGGTGCTCCTCACTGTCACTATCCCTTGCCTTTGGCCCCTTAGCTGGTCTGGATGCGCTTGATGTCCTTCCCCCTTCCTCAATCAACTCCGGCTCAACACGACTCACCACGTTCGCCCCCCACAGTAGGAGCTACTGCACTCCCCACCTTAGGGGTAGTGGTTCTCTCCGCCGCTTGTTGCAACCGCTCCTGCTCGTTGATCTTCTCGATCTCCTCCTCGATGATGCCCTCCAGATTCGGACGTTAGTCAGTGCCCACGGCCCACGGTCTTCCCCGCACAGGAAGCCGATCCAAGCAGTCCAAAAGCGGTCGTGCGCACGGCCAAACGGACACACCCGGTCTGACTCAGTGGTACCAACGCCGCAAAGACTGTAGTCTTACATACCACTTTTGAGCTTGTGAGCAAAAACGGTTACGAAAGGGTCATCTTAACCTTCGGGGGCGCCAGTCCATATCAATATGTACGCGCGTCCATTATACTTCTTGTATTGAATTATACTTATGACTCTGAGTGTATACATGCATGGTGAGCCTGTCGTCCCACAAAGCAGTGCAGCCCTCGATAGACAATCTCTTTGGACGTGCCTAGCAGTTGAATGAGAAACAGCTCTTTGGACAGTTAGTTACTCTTGAATCAAGAAGATTGAAATAGGTGCCACATGATTCAAGAACTGCGCTGGACCACGCCTTCGGTCTGGCATTGGCGTTCAGCATGGTTTGTCCTGTATAGAATTTAAAGACCAATCAGGATATTGAAAAGCAACAAAGCAGGCCCCTGTTTTGATAGTACTGTGTCCCAATGCCAATGCCAATCCTTGCTTCCTCCCAGCTCGCCTGTGCCCATATGTTGACCACATACAGTATGGAAAACTGAAACTATAATAGGCAAGTCGCAACGAGGGGGAGAGACCAAACAACAGCGCGGGAATGCATGGTTGAGAATGCAAGGCCGGCGCTGCAAATCAAAGACGCAACACCAAAAAGTAGAACGTTAGTTCAGGGATAGACAAAATTCCGAAGTCATCGAGCTGGTTTCCTGTCTTCCTCGGTTGTGGTTATTGGGGTTAGATGAGCGGTGCTGATGGAAAGATCTACCGTTGTTGAAGCAGGCAAAAGAAACAGTGCTTTGCAAATTGCAGGTTTGGTGATTCAAGACATTTTGCATTGGCAAGGGTGACAAACATTCTTGAGTGGGCTTTGCTGCGCGGATGCCTCTTCCATTTGCGTGCTCAAACATGGGCAAAAACATGCGCAAAACCTGGGTGCAGGATGTGGGCATCGTTGATTTGAACCCATACGGGTGGAGACCTGCGAAAAAAAGCAACCATCAAAAAATGGTGATAGTATGTGTTAGCGATGTGCTCAAGGCATATTATGAACCCTCCACAAAATCATGGACACAGCGGGAAGTACCAGAAGGAAGAAGAAGGGAAGAAAAGCAAAAGCACTGAACTGCCAGGGGTCAGCGAATGAAGTCGAGAGAAAGGACGGGACACGCGAAAGAAAGGACAGAAAACCGAAGGCTAAGAAACAAGGAATGGGTTCGCAGGAACGCCGTATCTGTGGGGCAGTAGGGAAGTGCAAACTTCGGCCAAAAGCACAGACTTCGACAGCAATAATTAAGGTGGAGAGGTCATACCAAAGAAGTAGCCAAGCGCAGCCACAACGAATCAAGGCTGCTCAGGCTTACGATGGCTTAAGGCTTAAATGAGTCGGCACTTCTCCTCATCCGGTCATGCTTGTGCCAACCCGGAGTCCCGTCTTTGCAGGTAGAGCAATAGATGTCGGCTTTCACCCTGGCAGGTGGTCGATGGAACCGCCTGAGGTTTTGCAGATCAATGGCAAGCAGGTCACAGCTGAGATCCGAGCCAAGGGTCTGCAAAAGGCGCGTGCTTTTGTCTCGGATGGAGGCTTTGCACATTTTTTTGGAAGCTTTTTTTCTGGGAATGTTTTTTCTTGGAGTGCTTTACAAGCATCGGGAGCAGCAGAAAGGTCAGGGGACGAAGCAGCAAAGCCAGCGGGAGGGAGAGAGCGAGACAGTCACAAAGGGAAGGAGCAGAAAAGGCGCCCCACTTAACGAAGGAGAGGGAGCAGTGAGGACAGTGGAGACAGGAATTGAAATAAGAACTTCTCTGCAGTTGTCTCAGCGGTTGTCTTCCGGCTTCGAATCTCTTAGGAGTTTTTCGGCTTTCCTCCTCTAATTTGCGCCCTTGGGTTGTTAGCAAAAGGCATGCACCGTTGGAATGGCAGGTTCCTGCTCTTAAGTGTGCCCTCGCTTGGCTCATAAAAGGTGCGCACTGTTGGATTGGCACCTTCCTCCGTTAATTTTAGCTTTAGAGTGGCACACAAAGGTTTGCACTGTTGGACTGGCACCTTCCTCCTCTAAACTTTACGGGCAACGTTGGAAGCTGGCCACTTGCAGCAGCGCAGGCCTCTACTGCAACCAGCGTAGTATTGAAAGCTGGCCGCTTGCAGCAAAACACGCTTGGTAGACCCTGGTCACTGCAAGCAGCGCAGTAAACAAAGCCGCCTCTTGCAGCAGCACTTGCAGCGCTTCAAGCTGCCTAATTGAAGCAAAAGCAGAAGCTAAAAGCAGAAGCTAAAAGCAAAAGCAGAAGCAAAAATCAAAAGCAGACAAAACACAAAAAAACTATATATCCGAAAAACAATCTAAAAACAAAAACGTAACATACCAGACAAATACCGGTTCCATTAGAATCTGTCACAGTGGTTCCAAGCTTTCAAGATCAAAGGATGCTTAGAAAGGAGGGACGCGTGGTGCCCGACTTCTCCTTGTGGAGTGGTGTAACAGCGTGATGATGGCATCAAAACAAAGACCATCAAGACCAATCATTTTTTTAAAGCTTGCCTAAGATAGAACTAACGAAGATTCCAATGGGCTCAGAAAATGCTGGAGCGGAGCACGGACACCTGTTCCTGAGTCCGCAGTGAATTTGTCACCAAAGCAAATCGTGTTGACGAGTGTGCGTGTGCGATGATGGGCGCACATGATAGCTGCTTCAGACAAGATTTGGGCTACCCTCCACAAAGAATCAAGAAAGCAAACAATAAGGGAAGGACCCCTCGTGTACAGAAGTGAATGAGCGATAAGCTGCGGCGGCATTTACAGTTCACATCGAACATCATGTTTGCTCTGTGGGATGAAAATCGCAGTTAGTGAGCTTGGCCACTGATCAGCAGTGACAGTGCTTCTCTTCTGAGCGAGCATTTGTGCAATCCAAAGAGTTATCGGAACTTTTGGCACTTCTTACCAAATGTTATTGTATGTTTTTGTCTTCGGCAGGTTGGCTTGAGCTTTGAAAAATGGAGGAATGACAAACAACTGAGAGTACTATGTGCTAGCTAGTAAATCTGCAAATGACGATGTCTGCCGATCCACTGCCCGAGAATGTCTGTCCGTCCTTTTAATTGTTCGGCTGCATGGTAGCGGACCACCTCCAGCCAAACTTGAATCCTTGCAAAACAGCCAAAATGCCGCAAAACCAACACCAGGAATCAAAGTACATTGCAAGTTGCGTAAAGTAATACATTTGGATACATTTGGGCTGTCTAGGTAAAGTAATAAAGTATGCGTCCAGCCGATGCCTCATGTACTCGTCAGAGCAACGAGGCCTTGAAGGTTGCAACTGGAGGCTCGGGAAGCAAACGTGACGCAAGCAAGAGCAACTTCTTAACACGTCGCAGGACATCAAACCGGGCCCTTTGTCTACACCCATTGTGCATCTGTACAAGTGACGCTGATACAAATGCCTGTTTCTTGCCAGATTTATTGTGACTCTAAGCTTGCGGCCCATCTGCCCCCCGGTTGCCCAAGAGTGAGTGCATGCCAGCGGCTTGCGCTTTTATTGCCATTCGCCTAAGAGCAAGGTTGGCCTGCCAAGCTGCTCGGTTGCGGATTCAAAGTGTCGCACAACAGGAGGCCTGGTCTGCACATTGACTTTTCCAATCATCGCGCAACGCTGCTTGCAAAGCATCTTCCAGAACAGCGGCCGGACTTTTTGCAAAAACCTGCGCGCACAGAAGCAAATGATCTAGACACGAACAATGCGCTAGCCCAAGCAGCTAGCGGTTTGTTCTGCTTTTGTGTGGCTCACTGGCTCACTGCCTTATGGTTTGCATTTTGTCCTAAATTTACCACTTGAGCGGTTTCTTGTCCCAATGAACCCCAGACCTCTTCCTCTTCGCCTTTCCTCATCCTCCGCTACCAAAAAACAAACCTAGGACCCTTGACTTTTCGGATCTTTTCGGATGCGGACCGCGGAGAGCCCTCAAAGCTCTGGGTTCGGCCCAGCAGTTTGTTCTCGTGTTCGACTGTCATTTGCTTCCATGGCCAAAGAGAATTCATGACGCGCTGTGACGGGTCCGGGCACAACACAAACACGCAAAAGTAGAAACGTCTCTTGGGAAAATCCGCAGTTGGCAAAGCTCTCAAAAGTTGCCAAAAGCAAAGACTTCCACAGGAAACCCTCAAATGTAAACTACACCAAACACAGGTACATATCAACATCATAGTTTTGCACGGAGGCGCGTTGAAGAGTTAGCGCAAACGACTAAGTTTTCTAGAGAAACGTGACCACCGAAAATCGAGATTTTGAGAGCAAAGTTGCAGCTGGTAGAGATCTTCAAGAAAGAGTTAGTAGAGCTGTCCGCCTAGTCTTATAAAAATCTTTCATATGGTAAGGCCAGAATACTTGATTTAAAAAGTCGAACATATGCAAAAAAGCATCAAATGGACAAGTCAAAGTCAAAACAGTCAAATTGAACAGTAAAAAAGTCCAAAAAAACAGTCGGAAAAAATCAAGACAATCAAAAATATACCACTGCTCGAAAAAGTCAAAAAAGTCAAACAATGTCAAAAAAGTCAAAATTACAAAACAAACAAGTCAAATAACAATTCATTAAAACACGGCAAACAAGTGAAAAAAGTCAAACCAGTCAAACTTAGAAAAAACAGAAGTAAAGGAAGTCGGATCTGTGCAAATTGACGTTTTGGTGTGGCTTTCTGAAACTTTCTGATTTGACTTTTTTCTTGACTTTGACTTTTGGGACTGACATTTTTAAACTTTTGGAAAACAGGCTCCCTCCTATGAAATATGTTCATAAGCCAGGCAGCCTAGTCTAGTTTGTGGTGTGATGCATGCTGCAAAGTTACTCTGGTCTTCCAAAAGTCCCTATCTACTTTTTAAACGTTTTCTACCGCGCCTTTTTCAGCCTATAGCTTGGGTATTATATGGCATATCCCATCACCAGTAACCGTGGATGATGATGCTTAGTAGGCTTAGTAAAGGCCTTATAGACTTATAGTGATGATAACTGATAACTGTTTGCCGGCTGTTGCAGGTAGTGGGACAAACCCAAAGTATAGCCTTTAATCAATTCAAGGATATTCAAGGGGTCTGGGTTGGAACAGATTGGAAGAAGTCCAATGGCTGCCTGGTCAAGAACTGTGATGCAGCCAAATCTTTCAGCATTCAAGTGCCCACAAACCCTGCCGCTTGTTGAGTAGGATCAAGTGTGCTCTTCTGCAAGGCAGCTGTCGAGCACGCAACACAGCAACCGCAGAAGACCTTTGCAAGCTAATGTGTTTGCACGCGGGCCAGTTGCGTGATGAGAGCAGCTATGAGGACGTGGTGGCAGGCAATGAAGGCCTCTTGTTGGACATGTTGGGCTGGACAATATGCCCCAGCTCTTCAGCCTTAAAGCAGCTGCTAAGAAAGCGGTCGGTGGAGCGCAGGCATCTGAAAAGGAAATGCTCGCCGAGATTTGCACAATGCATTCCAGGAGCACTGGGCAAATCATGTGGCCTCAAAGCCAACACAACTGCCCCGGTTCTCCGTGTGGTCAAGCGCGGGAGCTGATGAGTGGGTCTTTTGCCGCACCGTTGCCCATGGAGTCCGAACCGCTTCTTCTTTAAGCTCAGAACATGGAGACATTGAAGCGTGAGAAGGTCACCTCCCAACACCTGACTGGCACCTTTCCAGCCTTCCTGGGCCCTCCGTGGGATTGGTAAGCACGAGGGCATGCTTCGGCTGAGTTGGCATAGGCTGGGTGCAGCGGCCTGCAAAAATAAATAGGAAGGAAAACCTGCTTGAAACACGAAGGAAGCACGCGCTAGCTGAACATGGGACAATCCGAAACGCTTTCCGTAGATGTGTTGCGCGACATTCCCAACAAAATTGTTTGCATTTGGTGCATGTGTGCCATTGGAGTGCGTGCGGTGGTTGGGGTGCTGGGGTTGAACCGACATCACTTATAGTAAATTGATGAATCTTTCACTTATTAAGTATTTCATCTGTTCGATTTAACCGAAACAAGCCACGACCACAAATTGTTGTAACTCACCCAGGTTGATTATGTTCTTGTTTGGTGCTTTAGGCTTCCATCGGGCTTGCAACCGGTCTGCGGCGTGGGTTTGGTACCTGCGTTGCTGTTCCGCTGGAGGACTTTGCCGAAAGAGCCACGGGCCACAGGCGGCCGCAGGACGTGCTCAACGTGCCTCAAATCTCCATCCTGAAGCGGAGCTCTCCGCGAGGACTGTGGATCTTCAACGACGGGGGCCAAGAAAGAAACGCCTCGAAAACGCTGAGTACCCGCATTCCGTAGAGCAACTTCCAGTAGAAGGGGCAGTTGCGTCATCAGTTGGCCAAGGCGGCCAAGTATGCTAATAAAACTCATGTATCATGTACAGCTTATATTATCTAAGCATTATCGGGACTTTAGCGGCTTGTTCGCCCGATTGGCCTTCTCGTGCCCTGGCTGGCCAGAAGGGCGCTCATATCAAGGTGAAGCAACAAGGAGGGTGTCGGCTGCCAACCTGTACTATGATGCAGCGCGCAGCCTCAAAGCCGCGTTGGTTGCCGACAAACCATTTTTGTCAGTAGCAGCCAATCTCCCGGTATGATTGGGTTTGTGAGTGTGTTTTTGTTTGCTTCACCACCTGAGAAGGGAGGGAGCCAAAGCCAACCCCCCCCCGCGTATGTGTGACGGGACCCTACTGCATCCGTCGTGTCTACTTGACTTTCTTCGTGTGCCCACCTTCTCCTTCTACTTCCTGCTTTCTCCCTGTAGCTTCCGACAAAGCGCGGCGGTACTTGAAGGTTTTGAGGCTTCGGTGAACAGGCTTCCCAAGATAGGCGGACAAGCGCGCGCAGTTGCAGGGCAATGATTTGCAAAACGATTGAAAAAATGGATCCTTTAATCATCTACATCGCAGTACAAATGGATACAAACGGTTTTATGCTTCATGATGAACGAGCATCTTGGTCGAGGCATGGCATTACCGCTCTGTCCCAGTGTCCTTGGCTTCGCTCAGCAGCGATCGGCTCGCACTATGGATGCATGAGTTTGACGAGGCTGCGCCCCTGATGAACTCGTTGGCCAAACGGCCAGTTCAAGGTTATGCGTCCGCCCAAAACAATCACGACGTGTCCATTCCAGTACCCGACTTTCCTGCATCCTGCAGGACCCTTCTTCCTGCTTCTGTCCTTCTTCTTGCCTATTCCTTCTTCCCCCTCTAAGGCTAAATGCAACAAAAATATGCTTCATTCCAGCGATTGACAGAGAACTAGACACTGCCCCGTCCGTGGAAGATGAACCATTCGCGTGCCACCGCAATCGGTGGGAAAAATTGGAAACAGGTCTCGATGTGGTGTGCTGTCGCAAAGGCACGCAAGTGATCTCTGTCGAGGGGTGGGGCAACTTGGAGCGCCGTGGAAATCTTGGGAGATTTGTTTGAGCTCGCTGAGCGCAACTGGCCGTTGGCCTGCGAAGGAACACTCACAACGTGTCAATTCCAGTACCGAACTTTCCTGCATCTAGCATGACCCTTCTTCTACCTTCTTTCCTTCTTCCTCGTTCTTTTACCTTTCTTCTTCTTCTTCTTGCTTGTTCCTTCCTTATCTTGCCTTCTTCTTCACCCATGCCATTGCATCCTTTACATCATGACAGCCCCCGTCTGATTGCATCACTTGCGCCCACAGCCTCCTCAAAACTTACAATTTTGCTCAATTCACGTCCACCAACCTTTTCCGGTTTTCCCTAATAAATTATGATTTTTGACCTTCCGAACTACTCATTTTGCAACGCCCCTCCCCCTAGGCCCGCAAATACTCACTTTAGTTCGCTATTCAGACCTTCAGCCTAACCTACGGCTGGCTTTCGTAAAAAGTTCAAGCGTACTTCCATCTACAAAACCATTTTTTTGCATTGATTCTTGGGCATTGGGTGTGGAGCAGGAGGAGGCGGCCCTCTTTTTCAGAATTTGGGGAACATTGTCCAGCCGGGTCTCCTTAGAACCGTCGAGTCTAGCCACCGTGTCTCAATTGACTATGGTAGCCGCCGCTCAGCTTTTGAAAGCTGACTGTGCTGACTGTGGCAAAGACGCACGTGGTTTCTTCAAGGGGTTTCCACAAATTTTTGCACGCGCGCGCAGCATGAAATTTGTTGCGCGCCGAGCACAACGTTAGCCTATCACCATATACAGGATCCCTTAGTCACCCCTTGCCACTATTTCAATGCCAAGTCACCATGGGAACGCTGTTTCCAAGAAGTCATCCCCCAGTCACCCCCGGAGCTGACCCCAATGGAAAGCTGATACCCAAACCAGGTTTGTCGCAAAAAAACCGACCGAAAGAGTGCAAAGACCAATGGAACGCTAGTTCTGACACAGTGTGGGTTTGATTGATTTACATCCGCTTGCTGCGTGTCAATCCCAATGGAACGCAGTGGAAATTCTGCCACCAACTTTAGACACATCAGGTGGCTCAACTTGACTTGAGGCGGCGGAGGTGGGCGAAAGGTAGAGGTTGGAAGATTCTGAGCACAGCAGGAGCAAGCAGCCAGCAGCAGCAGCAGCAGCAGCAGCGCAGCAAAAAGGTAGCAGTAACAGCAGCAGCAGCAGCGGCGGCTGCGGCGGCAGCAGCAGCTGCAGCACCGCAAAGCAGCAAAGCACGAACACTCACAAGTTTGGCCTCCACAACTTTTTGTTTTCGTACGGGGGGTGCGCAGTCGAAGTTGAAAGAGAGTGGAGACTCATGGTCGAGGGCAGAGAAACACAGGCAATGCGCAACGACCCCAGCAGTGTGGAAGCAGCCAAACAGTGGCAGCAGCACACAAGCAGCAGAACACCAGCAGCAGCGCACGAACAGCAGCAGCAGGAGGATGGTGGCTGTGGGCGAGATCCGGGCGAGGTCCAAACCCCCCCAACCAAAAACTATGCCAGGCCTAGACAATGGCAGAGAAGCGGTGCCAGCAAAGCGCGCACTACCACAAACATCTGGCAGCAACACCCTGCACCTCTTCCTATACCGGAAATAAGAATTCCCCACTAGCTTAGCTCTCGCTATCTTGGCGTAAGCTGTCCAAGTCCACAGGTGTTCCATTGCGAACTGCACTGGCAAGCCTGGAAATGACTGTGTTGCTTCCTGCGCTTGTCTAGCGTGTGTGTGTGTGTGTAACCCTTGGAATCATAGGGATCCTTTCGGATTTTAGCAGGGGGTGCAAGCAGCCCATCCAGTCTTGCACCAACGAAGACAGTGGATGTGTGCTGGTGATATCGATTTGGGACGCCAAATCGACGTACCTGCTTTGAATTGAACCTACGTAAATGCCAAGCTGTCTCATTCTTTGTTGTGCAGTAAGCGTCTAATGCAGCGGTGAGTCACCTCAGATTGTGGGCTTGCTCTTCTGCACGAACGTCGTCACCTTGTCGTCCGCTCGCTCGGTGTTTTCTTTTGGAGTTGCTGGCCACCTGAAACCTTTGGGACCTCCGCTGGATGGACCTCCTCTTCCTTTCTAGGTCTCCCTACCTGTACCCTTAGGAATTGGAACCCTAGGCTGGCGTGTGGCACCGCTATCAAGTCAGTACGCATATCCATGAGTGTGTTTGGCTTCGCGCCAACCCGGGATGAGCCCGCAGAGTGCCTCCCGTGGACCCGTTGAACGGGTGTACGTCGAACGTATCCACTGCCTGGATACAGAGCAGCTCGCAGCGAGCGTAGGTGGCCTAGGCCGTACGTCCGATGATTTATGTCTCATCTTTGGAATTCCAAGCTGGCTCATGCCTCTACGTGACCGTAGCGGTCAAAGGTGGCAGCCTTCGGGCAAGCCGTACGTGGTCGCAGCGACCAAAGTCTGTTCAAGGTCCATTGGGACCTGTCGAGCACTTAGCCCCCCCTTCTCCCCCTTCCCTTCCCCTTTCTTTCTTTGCTTTCTGGGGTTTTCCTGAATGCAATACTCAGGATCACCCCTCTCTTTCTTGGGTGTGTCCCTGGACGATTGTTCGTAGCTGGGAACACCTTCCTTTCCTCTCCCTTTCTCTCTCTCTCTCTCTCTCTTTCTTTCCTTCTCTCTTTCCTCTCCTCACCCTCCTGCTTCGTCATAGCTGGGAGCCCTTCTTTTTGGTGTGTCCCTGGACGCATGTGTCGTAGCTGGGAGCACCTTTGTCTCTTTCTTTCTTTCCCTCTCTTTTCTTCCTCCCCCTGCCCCCTCTTTCCTCGCGAGCGGCGTGTTTACAAGCAAACTAGGCTTCTGCAACAGGTTTTTCTAATGAGGTTTTTGGTTTGTCATCGGTTTGTCCCCGTTCATTTGGTTCCCCTTTCATCGGCCCCCACAGACTGTTTTTTTCCTCTTTTCTTTCATGTCTTTCTGTCTTCATGTCTCTTCATCCTCATCCTTTCTTTCTCTTGCGCGCACTCTCGTCCGGACCTTAGTTTGTACACATACACGCACGCGTACTTTACTTACAGCAAGGTTCAGGTGGCCCAGGTTCGTTACAATGAGGTTTGGCTCATCGGTTGTCCCTCTTCACTTGGTTCCTTTTCATCGGCAACCACACACACCTTTGTCTGTCTTGTCCTTTTCATTTTCATCTGTCTCTTTTGCGCGCACATGTGCCTACCTCCTTTCCGGGCAGGATGGAGGTCACACATGCCTCCCTTCGGGGAGGCGTGTGTGTGTAACCCTTGGAATCATAGGGATCCTTTCGGATTTTAGCAGGGGGTGCAAGCAGCCCATCCAGTCTTGCACCAACGAAGACACTGGATGTGTGCTGGTGATATCGATTTGGGACGCCAAATCGACGTACCTGCTTTGAATTGAACCTACGTAAATGCCAAGCTGTCTCATTCTTTGTTGTGCAGTAAGCGTCTAATGCAGCGGTGATTCACCTCAGATTGTGAGCTTGCTCTTCTGCACGAACGTCGTCACCTTGTCGTCCGCTCGCTCGGTGTTTTCTTTTGGAGTTGCTGGCCACCTGAAACCTTTGGGACCTCCGCTGGATGGACCTCCTCTTCCTTTCTAGGTCTCCCTACCTGTACCCTTAGGAATTGGAACCCTAGGCTGGCGTGTGGCACCGCTATCAAGTCAGTACGCATATCCATGAGTGTGTGTGGAAAATCGTTGTGAACTGCTTGCAGGACCCACTACAGAATAAGAAACTCATTGCTTCAGCAGGCATTATTAATCCCTTATGACTTGCCACTACAGCGTTAAAACGCCTTTCGATGAGAGCCCCAGCCTACAACCTAAAAGTAGGTCCCTGTCCAACCAACAGAGTTCGCTTGTGTTTGGGAAAAAGAGACACCTTTCCGCAGAGCGTTCCCTGCAAGACAGGGTAGCAATACCTCAAAAAAGTGACGACATTGTCTTTTGCCTGTAGCTCAGAACATCCACGGGGTAATTTCGTAGTTGTTCCCGTTCAAGGCTCAACTCCTGAACCTTACCTCGCACTGCTTTCTTCCGAACAGGGCAGCGGGTCTTCCACCTTCTCTTTCCTTTTTGTTTTAGTGCGGCCCCTGAACTTTCTCAGGCTAGACTGGCTGACAGTACCGAACTTGCCAACCATGGATGATCTGCAGGCTTTGAACCATGCAGCTTACCCGGTTCAGCTTTCAATGTCCTTACTTTTGCACACGTCCTAAGTGGGCGCATTGGCTTTTTTGAATGAGCTTCAGATTTTCTCCCTGGGTCCGAATCAGGGGTTCCCTGATATTTCTCGCCATGGCCAACGTGCTTATTCAAATCAAGAATCAACAATCAATCAGTTGCACTGATACTTACAACAAGCTGATCACCTAGTGGCTCGACAAGTGACTGACCCCACCCTTAATAATGGATCACGCGTCGATCGATCTCAACCCCGCTATTGGACCAAGTGTGTGTGTCCCCTTGGAATCACAGGGACCCTTTTGGATTGTTTGTTTTGTTTTAAAACTGCAGGGGGCCCGGGGGCAGCAGGGAGTCCACAGTTCTGCTGCCAACGAAGACGGCTGTGGATACTCCGTGAAGCGGATTGGGATTCAATCTGTGTATGTGCAATTTCACAAGTGTGATGTTCGGTAATCACTTTCTCCTCTAGCAGACTAGGCTGGTTAGGTTTCTCTCAGGTCGGCAGATGTGCGCAAATGCCGTCAGCTTGTCGCCGACGACGACTACTACTACCTACTGCTACCACTGCAACTGCCACTGCTATGACTACTGCTAGTTACTACTTCTACTACTAGTAGGCTAGTACTAGCACTACCACTACGACTACTACTTTTGGCGAGCTTGACTCTAGTCACTCTCCCTCGATTGTTTGCTTGGAGGGCGGGTTTTGCTAATTAAGATTCAACATTATATAGCCTTGACTTCTGCAGGATACCTTCTGGTTTGGTCGAAACACATTCCGCACATCAAATGCAAACAATCCTGGTCGAAGAAGCCCTCCTGTATCTAAAGCATCAAATTCGTTCATAAACTCAACTGGAAGCCCTGTCTGGCGGAACATCTTAATGAGATAAGACAGTTGCACGAGGAAGTAGGCCTTTTAAGGAAAACAAAATGGTTGCAAAGGGCAGCTCCTTCAAAGGGATTAATGTTGGACGAGGAACCTGCTGGTGTCCCAACAAAAATGACCAAGGGCTCATACGGCACATATATAGTCTTTATGGCAGTCTTTTGGAAACCTGAGAAGCTGCAAAACGAAAGCCAGCGCTTTCCTTTCTCGACAACTGCGCGTCGAAGCAACCAAATGAGCTCGCGCAGCCGCTTGCGGCCGCGTGTCAAATCTGCTTCATGTCTTGTTAGTTCTGCCCACACCTAGGTAACCATGCAAAAGCAAAAAATGCACTCTTGCATCACCACCCGCTCCAAAATCACTAAAACATCACCTCCAAGAGTTTACGTATACCAATCTCGGGCCACCCCCCCGACCCCCGACCGACTTCACACATAGATAATTTCAGCCACATTCAGATGAAGCAAAAGCCAAACAATGCACCAAAATTCAAGGTGGAGGCTCGCTGCCCGAAACTATATGTTCAGGCCACCTCAGAAATGAAGATATGCGAAGCAAGGGTCCTGAGGTGTCTCTGTGACAAGGCTTTTGTTAAAACACACAATTTTTCAAGCTAAATTCAAGGTGGCCTGAGACCAGGGTTTGCTGCCCTAAAACACTCTGTTCAGGCCACCTTAAAAATGAAGGTCGGCGAAGCGAGAGCAGAGATTGTCCTTCTGCTGCTTGAATGTGGCCTTTTGTTTACTAAAAATTTCAAGACCTCCCAGCTGTTTCCACCTCTTCGCTTCCCAGTCTTCCCAGGATTCATATAGAGAGCCAGGCCATTTTCATCTTCTGGATTTGAGCTGTTCGAGTTCCTATTGAAGGGCACAGTTGGCGAGTGCGTCACCACCTGCTCCAAAAGCATCAAAGCATCACCCCCCAGAGTTTACGTATATCTTTCTCCAAGAGTTTACGTATACCTTTCTCGGGCCAGCCCCCCCGACCCCCGACCGACTTCACACATAGAAAATTCCCATCCACATTCAGATGAAGCAAAAGCCAAACAATGCACCAAAATTCGAGGTGGCCTGGGACCAGAGGCTCGCTGCCCGAAACTATATGTTCAGGCCACCTCAAAAATGAAGATATGCGAAGCAAGGGTCCTGAGGTGTCTCTGTGACAAGGCTTTTGTTAAAACAGACAGTTTTTCAAGCTAAATTCAAGGTGGCCTGAGACCAGGGTTTGCTGCCCTAAAACACTCTGTTCAGGCAACCTTAAAAATGAAGGTCTGCGAAGCGAGAGCAGAGGATGCACATTGTCCTTCTGCTGCTTGAATGTGGCCTTTTGTTTACTGAAAAATTCAAGACCTCCCAGCTGTTTCCACCTCTTCGCTTCCCAGTCTTCCCAGGGTTCATATAGGGAGCCAGGCCATTTTCAGAATCTTCTGGATTTGAGCTGTTCGAGTTCCTATTGAAGGGTATAGTTGGC
>CAXAMN010007313.1:88645-117095 GCA_963970005.1 Durusdinium trenchii | reverse complement strand
GGTTCATATAGGGAGCCAGGCCATTTTCAGAACCTTCTGGATTTGAGCTGTTCGAGTTCCTATTGAAGGGTATAGTTGGCGAGTGCGTCACCGCCCGCTCCAAAAGCATCAAAGCATCACCTTCCAGGGTTTACGTATATCTTTCTCGAGCCACACATGCACAGCAAACCACAGCTTTGAAGTCTCATTCGTGCTTGGAACTTGTATAGGTGTGTAAGAGGTATAGCAACATAGCATTTATACGGACCCAGGGTAGCTACAATTCTGTTTGCAGGTATCGCGCGCATGAGGCTTCAAAGCTGTGGATTGCTGTGCGTGTGTAGAGGTTATCGAGCGGTTGACGGAAAGGGAACCTGAAGTACTATACCTGGTAGCTGCACTATAGCTACCCTGGGTCTCTATACCTGCCAAGGTGCCAACTACACCTTTCCATTCAGATGATGCAAATTGCATTTCTTGCATCACCACCCCTCAAAAATCACCTCCAACACAACCTCAAAAAACCTTCCCTCGACGCACCCTCCTCCCCCAGCATGTGCCGAGTTTACGTGCACCTTTTGCGGGCCACCCCCCCCCAAACCCCCTAACTACTCACTTCGTTCGCCAAACACAACTCCGCTGGCGCCTTCTACGAAGGCTGGCTTTCGTAAAACAATTGCAAAAACGATCTGCTCTCTATCCGATACTCTATCCAGGTCTGTCTCCATAGTCTCCACTCTCAGTTTTTTGGGAAAACCACGCGCTTTGAAGACGATAGACCGATGGTCCTTCGATTGGCTGATATCAGATGTAGGACGCAGGTGCCTCCAGATGCCATATTGTGTGCATGATGAAGTAGCAAAATGCATTTGTTTGGTGAATTGATGTCTCTCAGTACTTGCACAAACTAAGGGCTGAAAGGAGTTTGTATTGCAGGTCGGGGAGTTTGCATAACAAGTCTTGAGTGGCGGGATAATTTTGCATTACAAGTGCTGAGTTGCAAAGGAATTTGCATTGCAAAACCTTGCGTGGCAGGAGGATTTAACTGTGCATGCTTTGAGGACGGGTTGGGAGGGGACTCCACATATATACAGTAAAAGGTTTTAATGAACACACATGAAAACACATAAAACACTACAAAATAAGCTGAACACTTTGGCAGGCCCTTTCATCTCTGTCCTTGTGAGAAAGAAAGCTCTAGTCACCTGCAAGTCAATTTCAGACTCCCAAAGGGTGCTCTACACCTCCGTTGGTGGCTGGTTGAATTGACATGGTTCGGTCCGGGTAAAACACTTTGGCCCAACTAACTATGGTCTCCATGATGTCCTGAGTGGTTTGACAATTCTGCGGATCTAAAAATCTCGAATATGTACAGGCTATCATCTCCTTTGAATCCTGGTTTGCATGTGGGATGATGGTCTGACGTTTGGGGCAAAATCATAATTATCTCTGTTTAGTAAAGCAGATAGGAGTGACCAAATCAAAGACTGCAAGTCAGTCACTTTGCATTCTATCGACAACTCGAAAGCACCTGGCATCTGGATCCAAAAGTCGAACCGTAAAACAAAGCAGCAAAGGTCGGAAAAAGCGAAACGGGTGAACATAATTAAACAGTCAAACAAGTCGAAAGGTACAAACACAACGAACAATGCAAACACGTAAAGCACCGAAGCACATTTGGCTTGTTTGATTTCTATTTTTGTTTTTTGGCCACAGCTTTGGCCGCAGAATGAACCCCATTGCGAGCCATAGGCGAAGCTATTGGGCTACGCTCAGCCCCGGCAGGCGGACACAAGCAAAACTCAAAGGCCAGAAGTGCGCACCTCTCTGTAGAGCCAACCACCTTCTTGGCTCCCCTGAGCTTCGAGAGGAAGCCCTGAAAGTGCGCAAAGAGCACCACCCGAGCCAACATCGGAGGCCGACATCTCCTGCCACAACTTCCCGTCTGTGAAATCACAGAGCCGCCCTCGTACTGTCCGTGTAACAGCGCTTCATCCTGATAGAGTGACGTTGATGCTGGTTCTTACTTGAGCTCTACTCCCTGTCCTGGTGGTCCAATGGGGATATGAAAAAGTCTATTGCTGCATCATGCTCGAGAAGCATAAGGCAATGCCGCCCCCCAATGTCTCCTTCTCAGGATTGCGACAGTTCACTTGGATGGGTTTAGCATGGATTTCTTACGAGCACAAGCAGTGCAGTCCTGTGACCCATTGCTGAATTGCACGTTTGGATTTAGGGCTTAGTCTGCACCACTCTTGCTTTGGAGCATCGAGGCCTTTAACACCTGGACATCTCAAACCACATGTGTTGAATCTGATGTCAATTGGAACGTAACAATTGCAGCATCCGTCTAAAAAAATCAAAAGCAGTATATAATCGGTGTGATCCTGATCCCTGAGCATCAAGCGGGAAGATTTCAATTGGAATGCTGAAGATACTGATGTGGTCTTGACTTGGGAACTTCGCTGGTGAGACTGCTGTTGCCAGCGTGAGTACCATTGCTGCAGGGCATCGGATTCACCTGACTGAACTGATCCAAGAGCACGGTTCACTTCACAAAGCCATCCCGGGCTTTCAACCTTCCTTAGCTTCTCATTCATCGGGCCAGTCTTCTCGCTTTCACATTTCTCCCTGAACTTGGTGCCGTTGGATTTCTCCATGTCCAAAAGCACGCTCCAGGGAACACATCGAGAGTCACCGTTCTTCTCGTAAACCGTGTCTTTGTACTTCATCCCATCTGCGCCCATCTTCACATCGCCAAGGACAAAGCGACCAGCACCAGATAACCGCGCTTCATCTGCCCGACTACTTGGCCGGCTCAAACCTTAGGGTCATTGGTCATGGAGTCAGTTGCTGTACGTAGGTGAGATGCAGTATAAATAAACGTGAATAAACTCGAACAAACACATATCTTGCGCATGACACATGACATGTGTTGCATGTTGCACTCCCAGAATTGAACAAAAAACTGGAACCCTCCGTGCTTGATTGAGTATTGTTCAGGCAAAAGCTCCCTGAAGAGCGTTAGCTTCCAAAGTTTGCTCCTGGGACATGACCAAACAAACTACTGATGGATTTCAATTGAGTTCTTGTCGGCCATCAAAGGGTCCTCACCGTTCCCCTTACAACTGCGGACAAGTGTATGGTTCAAATGTGTAGAAGTTCTTTGTTTAAAATGGTGTTTCAGTACATTGTTTCACACTCTTGCTGCTTTAGATTTTTTTATTGGAAGCCAAGGGCTTCATCGCCCG
Source organism: Durusdinium trenchii (assembly GCA_963970005.1). Lineage (NCBI taxonomy): Eukaryota > Dinophyceae > Suessiales > Symbiodiniaceae > Durusdinium > Durusdinium trenchii. The sequence goes on along the minus strand of CAXAMN010007313.1, from coordinate 113,865 downwards.
AAAATGACCCAGCTTACCGTACACTTGCAAAACACAATTTGGCTTTCAAAGATTGTCTTGAGAACTGTTCAGACTCAAAAGGTAACTATTGAAAACACTTACTTTCAAATTTGGGTATGTTAGCTGTAACCGAACCCTGATGAAAACCTGATGAAGACTTGGCAAATGAAAAAGTAACACTTTTTTACCAAATTCACCGTCACAAACACCTATTCTCGGTTAACACTTGAAACGGAAAACACTTATTGTCTTTTTCACTGCAGCTTCGCAAATTTCAGCAACTTGGGCCAGCCTTCAAGAGTCTAAAAACCAAAGTCACCAAGACTACATTTCACTCGTCATGACTTTATGAACATGCGTTTTTGGCGCCCCCGCTCCTTTGCATTACAAGTTCCTAGGTCTTCCCTGATTCAGTGCCAGAATCATGAAACTGTGCACCACCATCAAATCACGCAAGTTCACAGCGTAGACAAAAACTCTTCGTGAACAAATGTTTGTTCCTTCGTGTCTCTTCCTTCCCTGCTTGTCACAGACTTGTCGGTTCCAAACACGTACAAGTACAAGGCTTTATGTACATACATGAAGCACAAAACTACAGAACTAATGGCTGTATAATCGACAGCCACTAAGCCAAAAACTGTCAAACAATAATTGTATATCAAAAACCCTGCTTACAAACTGAAATATTTGTAAACAACACTAGTTCTTTGCCAGAATCATGAAACTGTGCACCGCTTACAGCATGGACTCGGACACACTCTTTGTGGGCAAATATTTGCACCTTCGTGTCTCTTCCTTCCCTGCTCGTCAGTTGTCAGTTCCATACACGTACAAGGTTTTTAACTTTTCTGTGCGTACATGAGAAGCAGAGTTACAGAACTTGTGGCCCAGAGCGGGGTGGCGAAAGCTAGGCAAAGAAACAACGCTGGGGCTCTTTGGCAGGGAAAGCCTGGCCGGGAATCGCAACATGGCATGGCCAAGGGAAAAGGAGAGTGCCAACAGCGCCCCCCCAATACGACCCCAACACAGCCAACACATGGCAACACACAACCACCCCAGCAACGGCAGCAGCAGCAGCAGCAGCAGCTACCAAGCAGCAGCAGCAGAAGCAGCAGCAGCAGAAGCAGCTACCAAGCAGCAGCAGCATCAACAGCAGCTAGCAAGCAGCAGCAGCAGCAGCACCTGCAGCAGCTACCAAGCAGCAGCAGCAGCAACAGCTACCAAGCAGCAGCAGCAGCAGCAGCAGCTGCCACCAAGCAGCAGCAGCAGCAGCTACCAAGCAGCAGCAAGCAGCCAGCAGCAAGCAGCCAGCAGCAGCAAGCAGCAGGTACCCGGCAGCAGCAGCAGGAGCAGCTACCAAGCAGCAGCAGCAGCAGCAGCAGCAGGAGCAGCTACCAAGCAGCAGCAGCAGCAGCAGCAGCAGCAGCAAGCAGACAGCAGCAAGCAAGCAGCAGGTACCCGGCAGCAGCAGCAGGTACAGTACCAAGCAGAAGCAGCAGCAGCTAGCAAGCAGCAGCAGCAGAAGCAGCAGCTACCAAGCAGCAGCAGCAGCAGCAGCAGCTACCAAGCAGCAGCTACCAAGCAGCAGCAGCAGCAGCAGCAGCAGCAGGAGCAGCTACCAAGCAGCTCCAACAGCAGCAGGAGCAGCAGCAGCAGCAGCAGCAGCAGCCAGCAGCAAGCAGCTGCAAGCAGCCACCAGCAAGCAGCAGCAAGCAGCCAGCAGCAGCAGCAGGCAGCAAGCAGCAAGCAGCCAGCAGCAGCAAGCAGCAGCAGCAGGTACAGTACCAAGCAAAAGCAGCAGCAGCAGCAGCAGCAGCAAAAGCAGCAGCTGCAGAAGCAGCAGCTACCAAGCAGCAGCGGCAGCACCAGCAGCAGCAGGAGCAACTACCAAGCAGCAGCAGCAGCAGCCGCCACCAAGCAGCAGCAGCAGCAGCCACCAAGCAGCAGCAGCAGCCACCAAGCAGTAGCAGCAGCTACAGCAGCAGCAGCTACCAAGCAGCAGCAGGAGCAGCTACCAAGCAGCAGCTACCAAGCAGTAGCAGCAGCAGCAGCGGCAGCAGCTACAGCAGCAGCAGCTACCAAGCAGCAGCAAGCAGCCAGCAGCAGCTAGCAGCCAGCAGCAAGCAGCAGCAAGCAGCCAGCAGCAGCCAGCAGCAGCAGCAGCAGCCAGCAGCCACCAGCCAGCAGCCACCAGCAGCAGCAGCAGCCAGCAGCAGCAGGTACAGTACCAAGCAGAAGCAGCAGGTACAGTACCAAGCAGAAGCAGCAGGTACAGTACCAAGCAGAAGCAGCAAGTACAGTACCAAGCAGCAGCAGCAGCACCAGCTACCAAGCAGCAGCTACCAAGCAGCAGCCAGCAGCAAGCAGCCAGCAGCAGCAGCAGCAGCAGCAGCAACCAAGCAGCAGCCAGCAGCAAGCAGCCAGCAGCAGCAAGCAGCCAGCAGCAAGCAAGCAGCAGCAGCAGGCAGCCAGCAGCAAGCAAGCAGCAGCAGGCAGCTAGCAGCAGCAGCAGCTACCAAGCTAGCTACCAAGCTACCAAGCAGCAGCAGCTACGAAGCTACCAAGCAGCAGCAGCTACCAAGCTACCAAGCAGCAGCAACTACCAAGCTACCAAGCAGCAGCAGCTACCAAGCAGAAGCAGCAGCTACCAAGCAGCAGCAGCAGCAGCAGGAGCAACTACCAAGCAGCAGCAGTAGCAGCAGCAGCAGCAGGAGCAGCAGCAGCAAACCACCAAGCAGCAGCTACCAAGCAGCAGCAGTAGTAGCAAACCACCAAGCAACAGCAGCAAAAGAGCAGCAACTAAGAAACATACAAACAGGAGCAGCAGCAGCAGCGACAAAGAACAGCAACAGCACGTTGGGAACTGAGAACCGGTCCGGGGGTGAAGGGTGGAGTTCAACCCGCGCGGGGGGAAGGGGAGGAGGAGAGGGGAGGAGAGGAGAGGAGAGGGGAGGGGAGGGGAGGGGAGGGGAGGGGGGGGGTCTAACCCTGATATATCAGGCGTTAGCACGTTAGCACTCAGGTCCTGGGTTCCCACCCTCCTTGCTAAAGCAAGACAGACTCCAGCTAGCTACAGCTAGCTTTCGTCATTGATTGCTATTGCTATTTTACGAACAGCCACCAAACCAAAAACTATCAAGAAACATTTGTACATCAAAAAACTGTATTTGACAACCGGCGCTCGTTAAATTTGTAGACAGAGGCCCCGGCTCCAACAAAAACACAGTCAACGCGTGTTCTTGTTCGCTAACATGCGAGAAGGGAAACCAGTCAAATGATAAATAAATGGTTCAAAACAGCCCGACATCTGGGAATTCAAAACGTTTAAGCAGAAGTGGGCCAGCAAGAGCGCTTCCTTCATACCCACGTGTTATCGCCGCACGGTCGTTTGATAAAGAACCGGTTGCAAACGGTGCATATTGACCCTTCACATATTCGCAGCATGCGCGACGTGCTACGCCTGTTGCACAGAACTCGCTTGCCCATGCTTCTCACCACTTTGCACCGCATTGTTTATGCAAGCTGCTTTTCATAAGTTCACCTGAACAAAGAACAAAACCCCCTGGCGTTCTTCATGGCTGACATTGCAAGTCTTGAGCAAAGCCTCGTCAAGACCAACTTGAGTGGGGGGTTGGCGATCAAGGCTAGCTGCATCTAATCACATGGCCTTAACACAGCTGGGGGGCGCGCAGCGTGATGTGAAGCAAAATGTTCAAAAAAACGGGCGCTATCAGAACTGATACGCTCCCAAGTTTGACCGCGGAGGAGGGGGTCTTTCCCTGCTTCTCTGAGCCCCTGTCTGGTCTCACTCTTTATGTGCTGGGCCGCTTCTTTCAAAGGAAATTCCACTGCATTGCACTTCCATGTCAGTTAGTGGTAGCGGAACCTGCTTTTGATGTCCATGTCAGGCGATGATGCTACGGACATGCAACGGACAGGCACCGATCCATCAGCAATGGCAGCAATGCCTTCGTTCGCTGTAAGGTCGTCTCACGAAGAGCCCATGACCTTTCAAATGAATATAAATAAATGCTAAGTTGCCGCCGATATTCGGTGGTCGAGTCAGCCGGCTTCGTTACGAAGAGCCGTCGATGACAGGTTGTCAATAACTAGCGTTGATCAAAGGCCGAACGTTCCGCTTCTCAAGACCCGTGTAATAGGCGACGCTACCATCTACAGAGAGCTTCCAAACAAGGATCGTCTTGGTGCAATTCTTCTTGACAACATTCAGGCCCAAACCCTATTTCATGAGTTCGTAACATTCAATCCGAATTTCGAAATCCCTTCGCGCCGACTTCGCGCCTCATGGATGGACACAATGCCTCCGCCAGAGAAGGCTCAGCCGCCAAAGAAGACGCAGGAACTGCACAGTAACCTGCTTGACTATAAAACCGTAGGGCACTGAGGTCGCGGCCGCAAGAGCCGCCGGCCGCCGGCCAACCTCCGCCAGAGTTCTGACGGTGAGCTTCCACTCCAAAGCACAGGAATCCTGATTCATACTGCCCCTGGACGATGAGGAAGCCTTTTGGGCAACAAATGAACATGAGGAGCTCGGCCGCCGTAAGGTCCCAGGTAGACAGACGCGTTGGGGGTCGATGCCGCTGCCAAGGTGGAGGCGCAGGCCGTGGCAATTGCAAAAAGAAGCGAGGAGCACTTATAGGTCCAAGCAAAGCGGCGGTAATGTGGCCGCGCAAGGCCAAAAGGAAATTTGGCCTGAAGAAAGGCAACCCCGTACCTGGGGCCACTGTAGCAGGGATGTCTTACGATATAGTTGGTATTGGTATCTCAACGTAGACGCCTCAAGACCAGCTACTAAACATGTTCCATATCGGCAACCTGTCCGTTTCCAATTGGAGCCATTGGAACGTCTCCAGATGGACTGATAAGAATGTTGCGCCTATTGAGAAGCCATGGGTAGGGCGCAATCGCTTCTTAGTCTTCATCGTGACTTGCCTGCTGTTGCTAAGCATGACCAGGACACTGACCCAACCACCGATCCTCCGCCAACTTTGCCTATTGCTTTGAGCAACTCAAGCACCGTACACACGCACTTCGCTTGCCCAATGAAACTTATCAACTGCTGTGCAAGTCAGCCGTGGAAGAGTGTGAGACATGTCAGCAGTCTACAACGCACCTTCGCGCGGCTCAGTGGCTTACGATCAGAAGTTTTGGAGATGACCTTCATGGATCATTGTGAAACTTCAACTCCGTCAGGACAAAGGATCATTATCCTGACTATCGTGGATGGTGGCAGTTGACTGCTATTCCTCTGATGGACAAGAAGGAGCCTGAATGCATCGAAGCTATTGGTGAATATATTGACCGGCGTCAGTTTGAGACTAGGTACGTGGTTGCCGATGAAACCTGACACCATAATGGGGATTTTGCGACCAGTCAGTCTTGGTCCAATGAGGCCTTGGCCGAATCGTGCTGAAACAGCCAAGCGCTTGTTTAAGAAACAGGTAGTTATAAGGTCACGTTGCAGTCTATACATGATAGGTCCGCTCCTGCGTCAGTGAACGCTGTCTCGTACCGTCAGCTTCTTCGCGACCGTGAAGCATGCGTGGCACGCAACGCGTCTGTAACTTATGGGGGTGTAACTCCTAGACACTGCCTTGCCACCACAGCTCAAGCCAGGAACCGAGAGGAGGAGAACGTACCTCAACCCAACTTCGCGACCTGGACCGTAAGGCCTACATTGAAGCCCGTGATATGCCGTGATCTTGCAGGAGTCGACTTTGGATCAAGGATAGTTAAAGCCAAAATTTCTTTGCTACGACGAGACGACGCAATCTCGCCACCTAAGACAGGAGATGAACTACCAGAACCTGAACATCCATCCAACTCCTCAACGAGTTCGGGGTAGATGGTCCCCGAGCCAGACTTGAGTTTGAAGACGCAGAAAAATGTTCAAGCGCCGATGCCCTTTTATGCTGACCCGCAGAAACCAGAGGTGGGGTTCATGTTCTTGAGAATTTTGTTTGTTCTGCCAGATTAAGCAACTGTTGTGCCTTGTCTGGTATGAAGGTAAGAACGCCCATTGGCATCAGGAACGGTTCGGCGTTTCCGCATTTAAAGGGCGATCCATGACCAATAGTCGTTTTGCCGCCTTCTGCGCAGCCCTCTCCCTCTCGTCGGCTGGGTGACATCACCACCTCGTCGTCGTCAATCTCGGACAACCGAGCCACCGCAGAACATCGTTTGAGCAACGCAGCACCTGCCTGCCAGGGTCGAAAGCCAGCCCAAGCACTTGCCAAAGCCTTCGGGTTGTCTTAGCTCACAAGCCCACTCTTGCCAGCTGTTATGGACACAAATTCGATTGCTGCGTCGGTATACAGACCGATACCGAATCACGTCGCTCTACGGTCGCCGCTCGTGAGGTTGGTGTTCAGACCGGTGCAGAAACGGTCCACTCCATGTCCGATGTCAAGCCAGAAGATGGACCGGACATGATGATGATGATGATGATGAACATCAGGATCAATATTTTTCACCAGATCCATATGAACAGCCTGAGAACTCTGAGGACGATCTTGAAGAAATTACCTTTGGAGAGTGAGGAGAGGAAGAAGAAGGAGATCAAGATCCAACTGCGGGCGCATCCTCTTTAATATGGTCGTGGCGGTGATGACGAGGACCATGATCCGGACACGGCATTTCCGGAATCAGGCATGAAGATGGAGAAACATGAAGCCATTTATAGGGCCAACCAGTTATATAAAGTTTCGTCTACTGCCAATACCGGTGCACCGACAAAAACGTAGGACCCAATGGGTTGCGAGGCGGGAAGAATGGAGAAACGTCCTAGATGAGCCTATCAAACTTTCTGCAACACAACAACGCACCACAACTGCCAATAGCAGTGCTATGTTCACCATAACTTCCTGTGACCCGCAGCTTCGTGGGTCGAGCCTCGCATGCCTCACGACCGTCTGGCCATACGGGCCTTTTTTGCTGGTGGAACCGCCTCGACACTGCTCCTTTCATTGGCTCAGGGCCTTTTGAATCCAGGATCTACGCCCTTGGTTCCTCCAGAGCTGGATTGCATCTGCCCCTCGTTTAGTCTCAGTGCCTTGGATCAAGGGGGACTAGAGATATTTCTTTGTGGGCTCCTCATCAGCCTGTTGGCCGGTCCGATCCTGGACGTTGCTTGGATTATTAGGGATAGGTGGCGAAGGTTCGTCATCGGGGCACTTTGGGGCCATCGGAGTGGGCGCCCCTACCATAGAGTGCTACATGAGTGATCGGGTTCGCACGTCTCTTCGCCAATTTGGAGGAGAGCTTCGCACCTTGTCCCAGCAAATTGAGCTTATCAGTGATCGTCTTCGAGGCCTTGAGCTGGAAATTGAGGAGGGTTCATTCACCGTTGTTTCAAACACCCCCCAAAGCCCACGTGACCTTCAGACTTCTGGTGATAGCTATCCCCGTGGTCCCACCGCTGGACAGAGCTCGGGGCAGCGCGAGCAATCGTGGGCTGAGCGAGAGGAGATTGCAAGACAAGTCGGAACCTTCCTCCGACGGGCGGTGATTGGTGGAGAGATCCTTGGCCCGAGTGGACGGGATCGGATTCGGCTGCAGAGCCAGTACTATATCGTCGTTCGTGACAAGCAAGGCCGTGTGTTTACCCATCCTGCTAAGGTCTTCTCCCTTTGGACTGAGGCCAAAGCTGAGGTCACTCATCCGGACGGAAGCTTTCGTGATTCAGTGTTCATCGGACTGCCATCACTAAGGGAGGTTCGTGCTGCCCTCCAGGCGCAGGATTCACGGCGCCTGAGACGGCGCCAAATGAGCAGTGAGCCGATCCGCGAAGCCGCTGATCTGGAAGACCTCGCCGATTTCAACGGGGTGCCAGGTCAGCCGGGGCAGAACGTTTCTGTCCTTGTCCTCCCTCCTGGAGGGCATACGAAATTTTTAAACGACGTTGGCCGGATTATTCTTGCTGACGAGTTCTCTTCTGCTAGCATCATTTTGGTAGCTGAACAGGATCAATCTACTATTTGTGCGGTTCCCTTCGACGTTTGGAACCACAAAGTTTCTCAGAGGCTTTTGCCAAGAGCTGCTCTTTCACGACCAGTTCTATGTTCCGTTGCCGCCTGTCACCAAGACACTCGAGAAGAGCCGGAGGCAGAGCTGCAAATGAAAGTTTGGGTGGGCATCCTGTCTACCCCACTTTTAGATGGAATTCATTTTGGAGAAGACTTAGAGGTGGACCATGGTTTTCGGGCACCAGGGCTAGAACCGGATTTCCTTCCCTATGCTCAAGGGTTAGTAGACATCCTCTGCGAGAAGTTCGACTTCTACACCGCCGAATCGGGCGGCGGGGGTGCTCCGCCTGGGGCCGACGTTCAAGACAGGTTGAGCAAGCTCGAATCAGGCATCGGGGAGATCCGTTCCCTCCTGGAACGTCTCGCTCCAGCTGCGCCTTCAAAAGATGCTGTGGCTCGAAGCCTCAGGAAAGATGCCACTCCTACTCCGGACAAGCGCGCTGGCGCTCTTCGGAAGGGAGGAGAGAAGAAAGTGAGCTTCGCTGGATTGGATGGAGCCGTAGTCGATGCTGCTCTTCAGGCTGGTATTCCCGAATCTCATCTTCAAGAAATGTCCAGCCTTCTCTCACGTCGTCCTTCAAAGATGGAAGATCTTCCCCGGCCGAATGCTGCAAAGGGAAACGATCCCTTGTCAGATTCCGAGGAGTTGATCCCAGTGGACGAGCATGGATCGCCCGGAGGCTCGTCATCCGACGGTGGAGTGGCGAAGGCCATAGTGAAACTCACCCGAGTATGTGCGCATTTGGCCAAGCACAAGACAAAGAAGAAGGGAGACCAGCTCGAACAGCTCCTCGACCTTGGCCTAGGCAGCAAGTTCAGCTCAGAAGGATCTGGCTCGGGAAGCACCAAGAAAGCAGCTGCGTTGAGGGCCCTCCGCAAACACCTCAACGAGAATCCATGGCTGATCTACGAGAACATCGAATCCAACATGGCTTCAGATTTTGCTTCCAGGCCAGTTCGTCCGGGAGAACCCCGAGGAGGAGCGATAGCCCGGGGCTGGTTAGAAGCTCGATCAAGAGTTCAGAACTTCACCGGTCACGTCAGATGGTGCTGGCAAGTCGCTGGAATCTGGGATGAGTGCCGCGGACCAGAGCTCAATCGATTCTGGCTCTTGGACACTTGCTCAACAAGTGCTTCTAGAGGCACCTCCTCCGTATCACAGTTTCTCATCTCATTCGAGCCCCTCAATACACGAAAGACAGCATACAGCTCTTCTGGATCCTCGGTGGCTGGACATTCTGCTCCACTATGTCAAAGAACTGCACAGCTATCAAGAGGCCAGAAGGAGGCTTGGGCGAAAGGGCAATCGGAGAGACGAGGACAAAGACAAAGAGGGGGAGAAAGCTCTGAAGCTTGCCAAAGCAAAAGCGAAGAGCGGAACAAAGGGAAAAGGGAAAAGCCCTCCTGGAGGAGGGATCGAGGACGAGGAGTCCTCGGCGTAGATGAGGAGTCTTCTCGTGTTTCTGGAGCTGACCAACCTGACTCTGGCCAGCCTCCTTCAGTCTGCATGACTAGGAGTCAGATCAGAAATTCCTTGCATGTCCCTGGCACCAGAGCTGGCACTTACCTCGCAAGGCAATGTTTCAATTCCTGCCTACGCTTGGTCCTGAACAGCAAATGCAGGCTCGCTCGGTTTGCCATCTCCTCACTGGGCCTTGTTCATCTCCTCCCCGGACAGGGTGAGGATTCAGAAGTTCCCCTGGGCGGCTTTCCTCTGCCTGTCCCCTATCCGGAGGCACTGAGGAAGGGCTATAGAGCAGGCGAAAAGGAGGCCTCAAGGAAAAAGTTTGTCAATGCTGCGGTGATTGTGTTGAACTACACTTCGCTCGGTCGTGCCTCCTCCTGTCCTGCATTTCTTAGACCTGGAAATCCTTTGAGCTCCACTCAATGGGGGATTGTTTGCCGCCTTGAGGCCTTCTTGGAGGATTGGCTGCAAGCAGAGGCGGTCGGTCCGGAGTCTATGGGCCGTGCAGGCCCCAAGATTGAGAACACAGAGGATGCTTTGAGAGTTCTTTCAGAGAGAGTTAGTGGTTTGGCTGCAGATCTCAAAAATGATTATTTTGGAGGGAGAGGAGTTCCTGACAGTCGCCCCGGCTATAGCCGAGATGTAGGAGAAGTCATTGGAGAAGCTACTGCAAGTTCTTTTAGCACCTTCAAAGAGTTGGATCCGACACGATTGCGCTTTGTCGGAGTCCCGAGCTTCAATCCTGTGCCTTACCTGGATCCTGCAGGTGCGAAGATCTACGAGCACCCCTTGGAGTGCCGGCTGCCCGCGAGCGACTTTGAGGGGAGAGTTCCGTTAGTCAAGATGCATTGTTCGTTTGAGGCCAAGATTAAACTTTTTGAGCTTTTAGATCACTGCAAGAGGCTGAAGTTGTTCCCTAGGAGCGCTGTAGACCCCAAATTTGCTAGTGGTATGTTCTCTGTGATCAAGAGTCAAGACCAGGATCGACTTATTCTAGATTCCAGGCCTGCAAACCTATTAGAAACACCCTTGCAAGGATGGATCAAATCGCTTGGCTCAGCAGAGGCCCTCACCAAAATTGTCCTTCCTGAGAACGAAAAGTTAGTGGCCTCTGGATCCGACCTTCGTGACTTCTACCACCTCTTCTTAGTGAATGATGAAAGGTCAAGACGCAACGTGCTCTGCGGAGCTGTGCCTTGCAGCGCTGTCAGACACTTGAGTTGCTTTTCCCCTGAGCTTGAATCGGAGCCCGTCGTTTTGGGCTGCCTCAACACCCTCGCAATGGGGGATACTCAGGCAGTCACCTTGGCTCAGACGAGCCACCTGGCGTTGGCCCTGAGATGTGGCGCCGCGGAACCTCAGAATCTGGTAAGTCTAGGCTCGCCCATTCCCCGGGGCCCCAACTATGTTGGCATCGTTATTGATGACTATGTTTCTTTGAGCAGGGTTTCAAAGCACTATCAAGGACAATCTGAGGGTGCACGTTTGGCAAAGAAAATCGAAAAGAGGTATGATGAAGTTGGACTTGTGAGCCACCCAGACAAGGGTTTTGCAGACGAGAGTCGCTGGGGCGTCGACTTGAACGGTGATTCGGGTTTGCTCAGAGGCACCTTGAAGAGAGTTATTCCTTTGTTTGGGATCTGTTTGCAAATCATTAGATTGGGTGTTTGCAGTGTTGACCTCCTCCAAGTCGTCGCTGGTTCGTTGATTTCACTTTTCCTTTACAGACGGAGACTTTTCTGTGTTCTTGACCTCATCTTCCAACCTTGTGTGGGGCGAAAGAAGTCAGATATAATCAAACTATCTGGAGCTATGAAAAGTGAGCTCATCGTTGCTACTTTCATGATCCCATTTGCCTGCAGCGACCTCCGTGCCGAACCGAGAGGTAGGGTCTGTACCACGGACGCTTCAAATTGGGGGAAAGCCGGAGCTCTCGCTACGGTCAGCCCCTCAGTATCTGCAGAGCTTCTGAGACACTGTTTGCGAAAGTCCACTTGGACTAAACTTCTCCCCCCAGGGAAGGCTTGGGAACGATCGCATGGACTTTTGCCCCCTGAACTTGAATTGCCTGATGGAGCTGTGAGCTATTTGATGAACCCTCTCTGGGAAGTTCTGGCTCGAAGCCTCAAGTTCCGGCTTTTGTTCAAGCATCGCGCCGGCTCGCCTCGCCATATAAATATTGGAGAGCTTCGAGCCTTCTTACGTGCTGAGCTTCAATTGGGGCTCGAGCAACCGCATTCGAGAGATCTCTTTGGCCTTGACAGCCAGGTTGTTTTAGGCTGTGTGACCAAAGGTCGGTCATCCTCCCCCAGTTTGAACAAAGAGCTCGAAAAGAGCCTTGGGAATGTGTTAGGGCTCGGGTTGTTCTCAGAGACCTTTTATGTAGAGACCAGACTAAACCCAGCCGACGACCCGACTCGAGGAAGACCGTTGCGAAAGCCGGACTTACCTATGCCTGACTGGCTGCAAGCAATCGCTGACAGAAAATTCGAAGCTTTTGATGCATGGCTGCACAGTGAAGGCCTTGACGGACAGACCTTGTCCGGCCTTCCTCCTTTCAGTGAACTCCTGTCTGAGCACGCACAAAGCTCAGATGCAGAGGAACATTTTGACTTCGACCGCCCTTCGTACCCCAGCACTGGTAACCAGGTTTGCAGGGTTGCAGAGAGTGAGATTTGTGATGGTGAACGTACCAACCAAGATGCTTTTCTGCCTCCTGAGAATGGAGGAGTTACTTGCCCATTTTCGGATGCCTTAGATAGTAACACAGTGAATAAAAATGGCTCCTGCAGTGCACTTAGTTTCGTTGGACTCTTTGGAGAGATTGATGGAGAGGACGCCGTTTTTGTTTTTGAGTTCTTCAAAAGAGCCGAAGAGTTTGGTCAAGTCATGCGGCCTGCTGGCCATCCTTGGCTCCCTCTTGAGCCAGGGTTCCTCGACCTTTTCTCAGGGGTAAAAGGAGTGCAACTTGGCTGAGAGAATTTGCCCAAAGCTGGGTCATCTTGACGCAGAAGATCTGCGATGCGACCTGGCCAGATTGATCGCTCTAGGTGTGATCAGAGCTTGGGGCGGTGGCCCGGTCTGCAAGTCCTTTTCCCGGGCAATTTGCCCGGCTGTTCGAAGCAAAGATGTGCCTGAAGGTCTACCGGAGGCCAGACCTCGATGATAGATAAAATCAAACAAGGAAACTCCTGTTCTTTGTGGCTTTCCCAACTTGCTGAATTGAGCCTTCTCCTCAATATCTTCTTTTGGATTGAAAACCCCGATGGAAGTTTTTTCTTTCTGCAGAAAGAGTGGGTGGCCCTCTTCGCAAAGTGGGGAGGAGAGTCCGGAGAGCTGGGAATGTGGAGACTTGACTATTGCCGCTTCGGAACCCCGTGGCGGAAGCGCACAAGAATCATTGGAAACTCTGTCCTTCAGAACTGCTGCACCTTTTGTACAAGGGACCATGTGCACACCCCTCTTCGCGGTTGATCGAGAGTTCACAGGAAAAGCTGGACCTTAGTAGCCCAACCATATCCTAAAGGGGTAGCTAAGACGATCGCAGGAGGCATTGCTACAAGCACTGGTTTTCTTGTTGAAAGACTAGGCGGTTTCGATCCGAGTTCCTTCGCCTTTTGTGCCTGGAGAAGAATTGGAGAAGCAAAGAACCCAGGACCTAGAGGTGACAGGACCTTGAATCTGGACGAGATCAAATTAGTCGAAACCAAGACCTTGGAGCTGCAAGGCAAAATTTGGAGATGGTTCATCAACTGGACTCAGGAATCCTTGAGCGAGGAAGCCGTTGACTCTTTGACAAGGAATCCTATGCTTCTTAGCCTCCTGGTCAAAGAGTTTGGGTGTTTTCTGTTCAAAGAAGGAAAACCTTTGTACATCCTCCGGCACCTTGTTGTTCTGATTTCAAAGCAAGTTTTCGGGATCAAACCCTACCTGACTCCTTGTTGGGAAGCTCTTTCAAAATGGGAAGAGTTGGAGCCTGTGATTCACAGAGCACCACTTCCATTGGCCGTGCTTCGAGCAATGATTGTTGTAGCCTTACATTGGAACTGGAATCGTTTCGCAGGTTGTTTAGCAATTTCTTTCTTCGGCATTACAAGACCTGGGGAGGTCCTTCGCGCTTTTCGATCAGAACTTTCGCTACCCTCCGATCGGCTCATGACCGGAAGTGCCCCTGTGTTCTTGAAAATCAGGGCGCCAAAGAGCCGACGGAGGGGCGGAGCGAGGATACAACATGCTCCAATATTAGACGAACTGGTAGTAAGCTTCCTTGAAGTTTTGTTCAAAAAGTTGGACCGGAAGTTGCTTCTTTATCCAATTTCCCCTCTTCTTTCAGAAGACGCTGGGACTGTATCCTGGAGTTTTTGGGAATTGAGAAGAGTTGCAGGCTCACGCCTGGTTCCCTCCGTGCAGGAGGAGCAATCGATGAGTATCGAAACGGTACTGACTTGACTAGACTGCTGTGGAGGATGCGCCTCAGACACCTTGGAACATTGGAGCACTACGTGCAAGAGCTTGCCGCTGATTCTTGCATTGCAGATCTGCCTATGTCTAGCCGTCATAAAGTTCACCTTTTTGCAACATTGTTTATACCTACACTGTCGGTGCTAGCTGCTTCCAGAGACCCCTAGTGGACAATGTTCGGCCTGCGAGCCCTGAGTGCCCGCACCTTCCAACACTCCTTTGGCCGGCCAGGCTCTATAGATGGAACTGCGAGCGCTCGATGTGTTTGGCTTCCTTGCTTGGTGGCTCTCCCTACTTGGCCGCCACTCCTTTCGTTCGAGCCTACACCGCAAACAGAGACTTCTCATAGAGGCCAGTCGAGAAAAGAGCAGCTTCTTCAGAGCGTTGGCGGGGGGATGGAACGTTATGTCCATTAGTGACACTGTTTCGGTTCTGAATTTTGACCTTGAGAACTCTTCGTTCGACGCCAAGAAGACTGTTTTTGAACCTAAGGACAAAAAAGAGCTAAAGCGGTTTTGTCAGCTCAAGACAACTTCAATGTATGGCTTGTCTCATCTCCGAGCCAGCTTTTTGACGATGTCTGCGATCATAAGATCTGTGGGTGAATCAACCTCGTTGACTAGGACAGTCTGCGCAGAATTCCTGTAAATCATTTGGTACAGACACCTTGCAGCGGTGGGGTGGCCTTCGCGCTGGAAGCTTGTGACTGCAAGTCAGATTTCCTGGGTTCAAGGTGAGCGTATGCGATGGTGAAGGTCTTTTTGGTCCAACAGGGCAATGAATCTCTGCTTGGCCTTCCAGGCTTTGTGACCCGCCTGAACTGCCTTGTCCACCTGGAAACGGACCAGCTGTTCAACATCCCAGAATTTACCCGGGGACGGAAGAACATGTTGAGCTACCCATGAGGCCTCCGGCCAGTGAGCGAGCCATCGCATGAATGGCTGACCAAAGTCCCGGCTCTTGCAAACGGCCCTCCATTCTGACCAGAACTGGTCCTCGTTGACTCTGTTTGGACATGGCTGTCGGCTGAGCTATGCTGAGCTTCTGACGCAATGCCTGGGGACGGCGGAGTTGGCGAATCTTGCGGGCAGTGCTCATGGAGTGAATTTCACAATCACGCATATAGAGGCCATGACGGGCTTCTTTCACAAAGCTTATAAGCGGCTATTACGAACGAGTTTGGGCGGCTGGCAGCGACCACGATAGGGTCGAGGAAGACCTGGGTGTGTTCCCCATTCCTGGGCCGAAGGGTGGTCGGCATGGTAGTCCTGGTATCTTCTCAACTTCGTGGCCCCATTCTTCGATCGTGGAAGGTACCCCATTGTCGAAAGGACGTCTGCAGCGTCTTGGCATCCACTGGCTCCAGGACCGTGGTTGCTTGACCCTTTGAGGGAGTTCAAACAGCTTGGGACAGGTCAGCTGGAAAAGAACCGGACGGTGGGTATCGAACCAATCTTCACCCAGCACTTGGTCATCACGCAGCAAACTTAATGCCCGGGGGCACAAGACGGCATTGTCAGGACAGGTGGCAGCGCAGTCCCTTTAACTTCGAGATGCCACTCCAAGAGATCTTGCCAGGACGACAGCATGTTAAAATCACATGTGATAATGGCTGGAAGCGGAAGCACTTTGACTGCTTCAACGGCCTTGGTGAAGAGCTGATTATTGAATTCGCGGCTGCCAGTGACACTGGTGGGGAGTCCATAGACGACAAGGATCTGCAGGTCAAGGTGGCCTATTCTGATGATGCAGTGTAGGATGCGGGTGGCAAATTGTTCTGCCCATTGATGATGCTCACGGCACTGTCGAATGGGGAACCCCTTCCAGCTTTACCTCGAAGACAATCCCGACCCGAGACAGTGTGCAGCTGATTGGCCAGAGGAGCTGACCAAATTGAACGAAAACCATGCGGTCGAATCACCTGCGCAAGCTGGCATTGGGCTTTTGCTGTGGCAGCTGTTTCGGCAGCAAAGAACGTTTCAATCTTAGATTCTTAGATTGCTGGCTCAATTCAAGGTACGTTTTCCCTGTATTCGCAATGCATGTGGGATTAGTGATCGCAAACGACAATGTGTGGGCATGAGGCCTGTCAACTGGGCCTGGACGATCAGCTTCCCCTATTCGGCATCCTAAAAGATACGAAAAGCAGCCCTGTGTGGGCCACAGTGACGGTGACAAATGCGCGAATGTTGACCTTAGCGGAGTCATGTTGCGTTGCATGACGTCTGGCCAAAGGCAAGCAATGTCCGGTTGCCACCCAAATCCCTCAGGTGCAAGGGACAGGTTGTGCACAGATGCTGACTGCCCAAGACAATGACATACTAGTGACAAGCGCCAATTTTCAACTCCGAAATGGGGTGGACGAAAATGCCGGTTTTTGGATTGAGAAAGGGTTGTTTCCGGCCACCCTCGAAAGGTGCTTCTTTTGAATGATCGGACGCCAAATTTGATCAAAACCAAACGTAAAATTGCCAGTGACAAATGGCTGAAGTTGACGGATCGGCTGCGTCAACGAAACCCAATTGGATGGTGCTTGGAAGGACTATGCCTCCTACCCCAATGACAAAGAATGCAATACCCCAGACAAAGTGACAAAAGCACTGCAAATGTGATGCAAAACGGCGGAGGACCAGGCATCTCATTGTAAGGACGGGTCGAAAAAGAGCATTGCCTCCTACGACACATCCTACCCCTGCAGGCGCAGTCACTGGAATAGTTCAGGACGAATGCAGCCAGACCAGTTGCCATGGGCATAATGGCCAAGACAGTACCAGATGGCCAAAGACTTGGATGAAAAGCGACAGGAACTGAACAACAATGGCCCTGATCCGAAAGCACGAGAACCCTGACAAATGAATCCAACAGGCCTGGCACCCAAAGGTGCCCTAAGGCCTGCAATCCTGATCCATGTCTGACGCACCTGGCTGGCGGGCACGTTTATGCGAGGCCAGAAACATCTTCTTCAGTTCCTGGATGCCACGGTTGGTATCCTGCAAGTGGCTGGGCTGGCAATGGACTTCTCAACAGACTGCTCAACTTCTGTACGAAGAGCCTGAAATTGCTTCTCAACGGAATCTTGCTTGGCGGCAATCACTTGCAGTTGCTTAGATGTAGCCACAGTCTGCTTGGTGTGGTCCTCAGCCAGCCGCTGAACCGTCTTCTCCAGGTTGGCGATTTGTCAACAAAACGTGCTTCAAGACGGCCTTGAGGCTGGCGCGGCAGTGCATGTCCAGGGCCACTCAACGAGGAGCCAGTGGTTCTTGATGGATGCCACTTTGCCCATGGGTCATTGACCTGGAAGCCGTCAACTGGTTGTGCTTGCGAAGGAGCATGCTGTGGAAGTGGTCCTGCAACAATGGGCGAGTAAGCTGGAGAGTTCTTGGGAGGAATCAATCGCACCAACACCGGAGAGCCATTGAATGTGAGAATGCCTTCTGGGACAGTTTCAGCTCCAAATAGCCATGCCCAAGGTCCAAGCGCTTTGAATGGTCGAATCTTCCACGAGGTGGATTCTGCGCCCACTTGACCAGTGCTTCTTGCGCGACAAAGGGCAATGCATCAATCTTATACACATGATTTGAGGAGACTGCCGATGGTAGCGGAGCTGACGGATTTGCAATCTTCCAGGCCTCTTCAAACGTGTCCAAGGTGAAGCGCAGTCCCAATTTGTGTTTGCCCTTCACCAGGCCAAGGTGGTTGACCAGCCGTCCCGCCAAGGAGTTCGCATATGCCCAATCAGCCGTGAACCATAGGATACGGTAGCCAGCATCTGGTCTCCCTTGCTCATCCTTGGGAGTGGCAAACAGGTGATTAAAGCCACTGCCTGCTAGAACTGCTGAAGGCTCACTGGATTTGACCAAGCAGTGGATCTGGACACTAAGTGCCTGGTGAGGTTGTAACGGTTTGTTGTCCGCCCGAAAGCTGCGCCCCCAGCTGGAGAGAATGACATCATCTTTCATCTGGGCCTTGCCAGGATGACTGACCATCCATGTGGGTCCTCACAGGGGTGGAGGCAGTGAGAAACGGGCAGTTCCCCCAAAATCAACAGGGCCAATTCATCACTGCTAAGCAGGCTCGCAGATTGTAACCATTGCGCTGCTTCTTGCAGCACAGGAAAATACCCGTGGCGCCGGGCTTGAAGTTGGCAATTCGCTCGCACTCCGAATTGACCTCATTGAGGAAATAGCCTGCGGCAAGTCGATACTGCGATGGATCCGGAGGAGCCTGGATCTTGCGATGCTTCGGTTGCTTTGACGACTGGTTGGGGTGATGTTCTTTGGTCCCTGATGCCGGAACTTCAATCTGTCGACTGGCGCAAAGCTCAATGACGGCTGCAAGGCGTTTCGGGCCAGCAGGAACGCCAGCGACCGCCGTGAGGTCTTTGTGATCAACTTTCGAACCCAACTGTTCAATGGTCTTGGAAACCCACTGGATGTCAAAGCCTCCCTCCAAAAGGGTGCCCGCAATTGCATTGGAGACCCTGGTCTTATGGGTATGCTTGAATGCAACACCAAACAAGTCTTCTGCAGTGATGGTCAAAGTGCGAGGGAAATGCCAATCGGAGACTGATGGTGCCAGCTCTTCAATCTTGGTTGCACGCTTGAGACAACATAGATCGGACCTGCATATGCCTTCCTTGGGCTGACAGAACGGCTCGAATCTTGGCAATGAGATGTCCAATTTGACAGCCACCTGACAAATGTAATGCGCATTGGGAATACCTCTGGCAACTGCGAGTTCTTGGCCGGAATGACAAAGAAGGGGTAGGACCCTGGCATGAATGCCACTGCAGTGGCATGTATCAATGTCAGCTGGGGCGACCCGGCCCGAGGCTGGAGTTTTCTGTGGCTGACAAATGGTCTGCCTGATCAACAGCCTGCAACGACGGCCATGCGCCGTGGGTCTAATCACTGGGCTGCACTGCTCACGATGTGGACCTTGGAGAAAATCACCTTCGTGAGGGGCAATTTGGGGTCCTGCTCCGCGGCTAACCAGCTGACATTGAAGATGGATAATGTACGGTGCAACTTGAAGCCTGGTGGCTTCACCTACTGTAGCGGAGCATGACAAAACTTGCCCTCTGATGACAAACCTGATGTCGGAAGACCCAATGACCGGACGTAAGACACAGCTCACAAAATCAACAAGGTCTTTAATCCTACACGCAGGATCAAGGTGGCCTTTCCCACAGGTGATGCGAGTTCCACTGCAGGAGAGTCATTTGTGACTGCGAGGCCTCTGCGGGGCATCCATCCAACAAAGTGCGAAATGCCGAGACTCCGATGGCCAGGAGTGATCTGGTGGCAGCGCAACCTTGGAGGACAAAGGGTAAGTTCGATTGTCACCTGGTTTCCGGTTCGGGTGAGAGACCATTGCCGTCCTAGCGATGCAAGGAGATCCCGAGTGACTCCATGCCAAAAGGCACCAATGACTTGGACCCATCCTACAATCGTGATTTGGAGAGCATCTTCTTCTGGAGACCAGTGGAAATGACTTGGCAACGAACAAAACGCCGGAATCAGGACGCCTACCGGTTTAATCAATGAACCTGCACTTAAGTGATGGTCAAAGAAAGCAATGTGTGACTCCCAAACTGCGCCAACCTCAACCTGACCAAATTGGTTCCAGATCCGAGGGCCTACTGAACGAACCAGGCGTTCATTGACCGTGTCTTTGGCAGGATGAGAGCCACATGAGTCAGTTGACCTCCTAACATCAGGCAGAGTGGTTGGGATCCAATAAGGTCAGCCGAAAAAATCGAGCACGAGCCGAACTGCGCAATTTCCCTTCCCGGCATTGGGGGGGGGGTTCTTCATGGCCAAGGCTGACAATCTGCTGGTGCCAAATGCTGACCAATTGGTCGCGCTTGATACGATAGTCACACCAAAGTCCTCTGGTGTTGGGAAACTGTCGAAAAAGGAAGTGGTCAAAGAATGGATCCCCTGCCTCTGAGTCCGACGGATTCACTGCAGTCGCAGCAGCTGGTGACTGGTCCTGGGAGTGCCTTGGCTTTTTGTTGGCAGGTTCCGAGACATGTATGGCTGACTCTCCCTGCAGTTGGTCCTGCGCTGCCAGGTGTCCTTCCCCGAGCTCCAAGCTAGATACACCAGAATGGACCGGTTGCACCGTACTTTTGGTCTGCAATCCAAACTGACACTGCCAGAACAAATCAACAGACAAGGCTCCTGTGCAAATCAGGTGGAGCAGGGGTTGTGCATCAACTGGGTCCTACTCAATTGCATCAAACAAGCAATCACGAAAGAGCATGCCTTCAGAATAATCCGTCCGCTGAAATCGACTAGCTTGCATGCGGCTTTTGTGGAGTTGACCAAACAGTTCATGGAGGTCGAATTCCGCGGTCCCTGCCAACACCTGGTTTATTCCATTCACAATGACCAGCATGGCATGTGGGAGCGAAATCTTTTTTCCAACGTGAACCCAGGCTGTTGCACGGTCTTGCGCAATGAAGCACCTCTTGTAGCTAATGTGAAGCAAGCAAGCCTCAAACTGCAGCCTGCGGAAGACTGAACGGAGGAAGGTTGGACACAAACGAAATGTGCCATGTACCCCTTGGATCGAAGGACTTGGTCGGACAGGCCATGTTGGGATGTGTACATAGCCATAAACGCGTCAACCGGCTCATCCCCTTGGTTGCAACGAAGGGCCAGCACTTTTTCCTCCGAAAGATGCTTGGCAAAACATCGTTTGACTGGTGGCAAAAATTGCTATAGCTTTCTGAAGCGCTTCCTCCGAAATTTGCAGAGTTGCAAGTTGCGAAGGGTCCCACTGAACAATGGCCTTCAGGCTGGATTGAGTACATTGGCTCTTCTTCCAGGGGGCAAATGGCTTGCGGACAACGGACATGTCATGAAATCGGACTGCAATGGCAAGCCAGCGGAATCGGTGTACTGCGCTTTGGCCAGCCGCATCAACAATCTTTTCCAAACGGGTCACATATCCTGCCATCTTGAGCAGGCAACAATGGCTCGTGTGGATGTACCTGTTCCAGGAACACCAAGGCAGGTCAATTGGGTAGCAACTGCGAAGGTCTCTCCTTCAAGCGCCAACAAACCTGGTTGAGATGCTGCACCTGACCATGGCTTGCGTGAGGCCGAAATTGAGATGATGTCCACCCC
This sequence comes from Durusdinium trenchii, assembly GCA_963970005.1. Lineage (NCBI taxonomy): Eukaryota > Dinophyceae > Suessiales > Symbiodiniaceae > Durusdinium > Durusdinium trenchii. Next base: position 92,758 of record CAXAMN010007313.1, on the reverse strand, counting down.
CCATTTCCCAACTGCAGACCACCAACCTGAGTGCTCAATGTGTGCTTGCAGAACAATAGGTTTTGGAATCAATGCCCAATCATCGCTTCACAGCCTGTCCAATCCATTCACAACGGAGGCCTTGTGGTTCATGGCAAAAGCAATACAGGCAGTAAGGTCTTGTTCCACTGCAATCGTCTCATGGGAGAGGTGGGCATGATCCTGCAGAAAATTCCAGGCCTCCTACTCCTCCTGCATAAAGCTCCAGGACATGGAAAGATGGACTGTGTCGCACCTCAACTGGAGCAATCATTTTGGATTGCTCCAAGGTAGCCAAATTCCGACCAAGGGCAAAGGAACCCACCTCTGGGCGGGGTTCTGTTGATTGCCATACTATGGATACCTGTCGATCTAAGCGTTTGGCCTGAGGAACCGACCAAACTTCAGCTCGATATCTGCTACCCGAAAACCCTTCAGGTTGCCAAAGCTTGAATCGCACCAAATCCCCAGTCAAATGCAATCGGCCAGATGCATTCTTCACCTGAATAGCAAAGTCCTCACTTAAAGTCCTCCAAGATCGAGGCAGCTATATCTATACCAGAAACCATGGTACGGCTCGATTTGCCAGTCTACACGACTGGACAGGATCACGCCCCGGGACGGCTCGAGCCCAGAGCCTGAAGCCAAAAGCCACCAAAGCCACCTAACCACCAAACACAAAAATACAACTAAAACAAATACACCTTAAAAAATAACTCTCCCCACAGAAAAGTCCAAAAGAGCAAAAACCAAAAGCCACCAAAAGCCACAAGCCTGCAAAAGCTATTTAAAAAAAGCTTCCAAATTAACAAGAAACGTAATTCCGAAATATATATACACTCCGTTTTCAAGCACACATCAACTGCTAGAATGACAGTCGAGGCTCCACTGCGGGATGAACTGACGCTGGGTGAACAAGTTGGAACACAAAAAGGCCCCTTGCCGCCTCAGATGATTTCATTCACCCCTAGGAATCACAAAGGGCAAACACCTCGACACATTGAAGGACAGGAAACGGTTCTTGTTTCCAACAGCCAAGCTGCCAAAACTAAGCAAATTTGAAGACATTTTCCTCAGTGCGCTTGTCTTCCCCTAACGATTTGCTGAATGCGTCGCCCATCTTGACCCTCTAACTCTGGGAGCACCCCACCCAAAACTGTGGCAGCATAACTCAGCTTGCCCCTTCCAAGGTCCAGCCAAACATGCCCAGTTGCAACTCGTCTGGTTCATCAGTCCCTTTTGAGACCCTCCCACCAACAAATGGCAAAAGCAAAGGTTTTCCTGGCAACTCTCTGCTTGCCAAGCTGCTCGCACGACCTGCTAAGGCAGCAGCTTTGGCTGTCTTGGGCTCGCGCATCCAAATTTGTGTCTATGACACCTTTGACCTTTAATTGCTGTTTCTTGTGCTCTTCCTGTCAGAAGCTTTTTTGAATGTGTTGTTTGAAGATTTTAGGGATATGGTTGTGCATGTCTGCTGAGGTTTAGTAAGGCGCACTTGGAACTGTAACTATGAGCCGGACCACTGCAGCAAGCTAGTTCAATGCCGCAAGCAAAGTAGCACTCTACTTGAGAAATGCAACTGTTTACTGCGCCAGGGTTGTTGGCTTCAATCAGTTTGGGAATGCCAAAGGATATGACTGTCGGGGAACATGTTGTCGCAGCAAGATAGAATCCGTTCACAAATTGCACCCCAGGACTTCACCAACCAGCTGAAAGGGGCAGGGTTGGTAGCGAAAGTGGCAACAGTTTCTCTGTGGACAGTCATGGCAATATGTGGACAGTCTGTGGACAGGCATGGACCCCCGAGCCCGCAATTCCTTGTTCAAACAAGAAACTCTTCTTGACTTGTTCAAACCGCTGACCTGGTTTCGATGCCTGGCTTTCAAACAGGAACACTGTTCAAAAACACCAAAAGATATCCGCCGACCCCGGCCGAGCTAAAGCCTAGGCGGGGAGGCGCCCGAGACACCGCAGGGTGCAACAGTGGCATTGGCATCGCAGGGTGCAACATTGGCATTGGCATCTCGATCTCTGCTTTCATGGCCTGGCATTGGCATCTCTACCTCTGCTTTCATGTCCTGGCATTGGCATCTCTACCTCTGCTTTCATGTCCTGGCACTACCACCAAGCCGTGGGCGGTTCATGTCCTGGCCGAGCCACCACCCAATGTGGGCAGAAAAAGATGCGCCGCTGCGGCTGCATTGTGCCTACACGCACACCGAGCTTCTGGCAATGCCAGGCAACTGTTTTATGGGATCCCGAAGGCAACGTGCCAGGTAACGTCACGGTAACGTCAGGCATTTTGCTTGGCTGCACCCCCCCCCGTTCCGACTGCTCTTGTGGGCAGAAATAGATGGTGTCGTTTGCCACCCCGGAAATGCCGCTGCGGCTGCATTGTGCCTACACGCACACCGAGCTTGTGGCAATGCCAGGCAGCTGTTTTATGGGATCCCGAAGGCAACGTGCAAGGTAACGTCAGGTCCTGGCATTGGCATCTCTACCTCTGCTTTCATGTCCTGGCACTACCCCCACGGCGGTTCATGTCCTGGCCGAGCCACCACCCAATGTGGGCAGAAATAGATGCGCCGCTGCGGCTGCATTGTGCCTACACGCACACCGAGCTTGTGGCAATGCCAGGCAACTGTTTTATGGGATCCCGAAGGCGACGTGCGAGGTAACGTCGCGGGTAACGTCAGGGGTGACGTCAGGCATTTTGCTTGGCTGCACCCCCCCCCGTTCCGACTGCTCTTGTGGGCAGAAATAGATGGTGTCGTTTGCCACCCCGGAAATGCGCCGCTGCGGCTGCATTGTGCCTACACGCACACCGAGCTTCTGGCAATGCCAGGCAACTTTTTTATGGGATCCCGGAGGCAACGTGCCAGGTAACGTCAGGGGCCCCGTTCCGACTGCTCTTGTGGGCAGAAATAGATGGTGTCGTTTGCCTCGGAAATGCGCCGCTGCGGCTGCATTGTGCCTACACGCACACCGAGATTGTGGCAACGCCAGCGCCGCTGCGGCTGCATTGTGCCTACACGCACACCGAGCTTCTGCCTGGCAAAGCTGTTTTATGGGATCCCGAAGGCAACGTGCAAGGTAACGTCAGGTCCTGGCATTGGCATCTCTACCTCTGCTTTCATGTCCTGGCACTACCACCAAGCCGTGGGCGGTTCATGTCCTGGCCGAGCCACCACCCAATGTGGGCAGAAATAGATGCGCCGCTGCGGCTGCATTGTGCCTACACGCACACCGAGCTTCTGGCAAATGCGCCGCTGGCGGCTGCATTGTGCCTACACACGCACAGAGCTTGTGGCAATGCCAGCGCCGCTGCGGCTGCATTGTGCCTACACGCACACCGAGCTTGTGGCAATGCCAGGCAACTGTTTTATGGGATCCCGACTGCGACGTGCCAGGTAACGTCACTTAAAGGATCTGTTTTTTACTAACTAGTTATCATAATTAAGATCCCTAGATAGCTTTTGTTAGCTAGTTATAACTAGTTAGCATCTCAATTTTTTCAAAAGGCAAACAGTGATTAAAAAATCAGCTTCTACAAAAAAAACAAGCAACACAACAAACCCAATGCGCCACAGGCTATCGCAGCCATCAGCCAACAGCCTTTCAATGTTTCTGCTATAGCCATCAACATGCTGTCCATAGCCCAGAACATATGTCAGCCAACGGCCAACAGGCTTTCAATAGCCAAAGGGCTTTGTTCACAGCCAGCAGGCTTCTTCCCATAGCCAACAGGCTTGCACGAGGCAGCCAACAGGCTTCAAACAAACAGCCAACAGGCTTCAAACAAACCCATCCAGCGACAAAACCATCGCACCAATACATATTTTCACCTTCCATGCAGGTCATGTGCAAAGATGGCAAAGGGCAGCAGGTGTCTTTCCATGTGTCAGGCAAGGTCATGGAGCCGACCTGACATCCTGGCCTGTCCATTCTTGAATGGCAGAGAGCCTGGTGGAGAAGTTTTCCAGCATTGCATCACAGACTTTATTGTTTGGTCGAGCAGCTTGCAACTTCCCCAAGTTGTCCAGCTCTAGGACAAAATCCTGCACCTTCCATAGGTGTGTCATGTCACCCACAAGG
>CAXAMN010007313.1:58307-88635 GCA_963970005.1 Durusdinium trenchii | reverse complement strand
AGGCTGAATTCAATGGAATCTGCTTTGAACCAAAAGCCAACAGGCTTCAAGAAACTGTTTGAGATTGCAAACAGGCTTAAGCTAAAATAGCCAACAGGCTTCAACAAGAAACTGCTTGAACCTGCAAAAGCAAGCCAACAGGCTTGAGCTAAACTAGCCAACAGGCTTTGTTTTAAACAAACTATTTATGCCACAGCTAGTGGAGCATAGCAGCACATTTTTCTTCTGCTGCCACTTTGTGGTCACCAGTTCCTCTGTGGGTCATGTCCACGCTGCAGCAGCTGTGCATTGCGCTGGTCCACAAGGTCGCCCATTGTGAAACTCTGATCCCTGCAGAGATTAAGTGTGGTTTGGTGAAACAACATGAGACCGCCAACCAAAGCATTAACAAAACTGAAGCGTTAAACCCAAAGCTTTGTGGTACGACAACACTGTAAAACTAGAGAACGCACACACATATATATATATATATTCATTGTTCCCAAGTGCCTTCCAACTCTCAATCTCCTGTACCTGGGTAGTGCCCAATGGATTTCCAAGGAAACAAGTGAACCACAGGAAAGAACCAAAGAAACTAGAACAATTGCAAAACTTTATTGAATCAAATAAGAGATGCTGAAGACAGAGGGGATTCATCTCTCTCCAGTCTTGTCGCTCCCAAGCAGCAATCAAGCTCACACTTCTGTTTGCCCACCCCATTCTGTCTTGTGATGGCCTGTTCTGCTGTTTTCCAAAGCTCTTTGCTTTGCCTTTACCAGGTGGTGGGCCACTTGGCTCTGCAGGGCGAAGGCGACTCAGAGGCACACGGTCATCTGGAGGTGCTATTGGAGGTTGCTCATCAGATCTCCAAGGTGCCTCAGCCAACAGGCTTGTCACAGCTGGCTCAGCTGCACCTGGACCACCAACTGCTGGAGCTGCTTCAGCAGTTTCTGCACCCTCTGCAGCTGGAGGGCCACCTGCTTCAGCATCAGTAGACTCTGTAGTAGTTGTACCATCTGCTGTAGCTGTAGTTGTACCAACTGCTGTAGTTGTACCTTCTTCAGCTGCATCAAGCTCTTCCTCCATTGACAATAAAGAAGCGAAGTAGGCAGCATCATCTGTTGGTTGCTCTGCAAATGGGTTATACTCTGGTGAGTCCTCCTGCTTGATCTGCTTCTTGTCATACTTCCTGCGCAAGGGTGATCTGCTTCTAGTCCTCGGCTTTGCCTTGGTCTTGCTCCTTGTATTCCCAGGGTCCTCAATCCATTGAGTTTGACAAAGTATTTGGCGCTGACAAAAATAAAGGGACCGGATAACCCCACATGATAAGTTTTACAAATTTCAAATGTATATGAACATCACACGGGAGACGGAGTAGTGAGATGAAAAGTCAAGAACGAAGTGTGAGGAGAGAAGGTATATGAGGCGGTTGTGCTAAGACGTGTAGTATAAGTGATGATGTGATGGACGAGGATGAGAATGGGGAGGGAGGAGGTGTGTGTGTGTGGTAAGATGGCGTGCGTGTGTGTGTGTGTGTGTCACACCCTGGTTCTAAGGGTTTCCACCTGTTTTACCTTTCCACCACCACCCAGATTTTCTATCCAAGGCAGGGGGTGCAAGCAGCCCATCCAGTCTTGCACCAACGAAGACACTGGATGTGTGCTGGTGATATCGATTTGGGATGCCAAATCGACGTACCTGCAACTAACTCTTGCTCAAGCTGTACCAATCCTCCTTGTTTGATTCCATGGTGGTTCATGATATTTCCCACAAACCTTTCCACTTTTTCACGCGCTGAATTGTACAGAGGCTCGCCGCCGCACACCTGTCGAAACTTTGTTCAACCATACCGTTCTGCGGACTTATGCGCCTTTCCGTTCCCTCACCTTACTTCCCATCGTGGCAACTGAGTGTAACTGAAAACCCAAGTTCGAAGTGTGACTCGCTCAGTCTTCCCACTCGGGTACTGGGTGTGATCCCCTTCAGTGGGGCGCCGACGCCATGCCGGAATTCACCGTTTTTCCACTTTCATAACTGATTCCACGGTTTCCATTGCCATTTTATCCCTGAATTTCCTGATTTTCGAGCCGCCGGGCTATAAACGATGGACGTCCCACCAGAATCTCTGAACACCTTCGGTATTCCCGTCATGATATCAGGTTTGTGCATTGTGCGTTTTTCCCAACTTTTACAAATTTTAATCCGCAGCCGTTTGATCAGCTTCCACATGCTCTACACCACTCCACAGATAGCAGGAATTGCATTGCATGCCACGAGTTCACCTTACTTCACTGCAGATGCATTCAGGCTCCACACTTCACCAGTACTTCCACCTTTTCATTTCAGCTGCTGTGCCGCGCCGGCGCCATTTCTCGCAGCCTCTTGGACTGGCTTCTCTACATGCAGTACCCCTGGCCTTATCCACACTGGCCACCACCGTGCACCGCACCCTCGATACCCTCAGTCAACACTCAGCCACCGCCATGGCACCATTCTCCACCAACGGCACCTGTTCCTACCGCTTTGACCCACCCACCACAGCAGGCCATTATTCCTCACTTTCAGACCACTGCACCACAGCCACCACCTCATGCGTGGCCACATCCCATGCCAACACATTCTCCACCAGTACCAACCTTTGTGACTCCCGCACACGCCTACCCAGCACCACCTCAACCGCAGGCATTTGAGACTCTGCCCACACAACCTCTATCTCATCCACCCTCTTTTCCACATCCATTACCACATGCACTACCAGCGTCATCCGCTCCTCCAGCGACCCAGGCACCACCACCGCAACCACCGCTCCAACAGGTTCCCCTTCACTGGGACCAATCTCAAGGCGTTTGGCAGCCTTTCTCCCTCTTTCCGTCGGTGGCTCACCCATCACCGCACCAAACATCAGCCCCAACCACCACTGTCTCAGACGATCCAACTCCTCCCGCAGCCACACTTACGCCACCCGCACCTGGAGCTCCCAACGTCCCCACCTCAACCAATCCAACTCAGGGGACCTCTCCACCAGCCACCACCGTTGCAACTGCCACACCAGTCACTCACGCTACCCCACCAACAGCTACCGCTCCACCACTGCCACCACTGCTACCACCCCCCACTGAAGCATCTTCAGCACCTACTCCGGGGCCCAAGAAACAGTCCCCTGCACAACCTCTCACAGCAACATCGGCTCCCTCTACAGCCACTGCCCGCACCCATCGCGGCAGAAGCCGCAGCAGACGACGCCGTCGCCACCGCAGCCGTCGCACGCGCGACAAACACCATCGTTCTCCCGCAGCCTCCACTGCCAAAGCATCGTCGGCACGCCGTCGGCGTCGCCGTTCACCGTCGACCTCATACACCACTTCTTCCAATAGCCGCTCACGTAGCCGCTCCCATGCACCCATCACTCTCCGGCCCAATCAACAGTCTACACCTCACAGCCAGCTCGCGAACATGTCCCAGGCAGACTTCCCCAACATTCCAGCACTACGACGCCCCCACCCCCCTTGGAAACTACCTCCACCACATTTCTGGAGCCTTTCGGAGAAAGACAAGATAGTATGGTGGCTCGATTTTCACGCCACACAATTGGCTGCAGAAAACACACCACAACACCTCTACATCGCACAACTTCTCTCCGACATCGGCCTCACCTTCGAAGACTTGGCAGACTTCCGCCAGCTCACCCATGTGAAGTCGAATGACTCCACTAATACCTACGACACCTTTTCCTACCACTGCATCAACATTCCCAGTCTGGTCGACAAGGCCACTCGCCCCATACCACCGCCTGCCACTCGCGCCACCTCTACTACCCCGGAAACAGTTCACATCAACGCCTGCCACACAGGCCCCCAGGGCAACATCACCGCCATTTTGCAACAGGGCCGTCTCCTACCCAGCATTCTCCACTTTGATGCCAACCCGGGTTTTTTCGCCCAAGCCACACGCATTACTCACCAATCACTCCACGACAACTACGAACAGGCCCGCATCCTTCACAACACATGGAAGCTGGCAAAAAACGTCCATTCTATCATGGTCCATCTCCTTGCCTGGGGCCGTGGAACAAAATTCACCAGCGGCGGCGAAGCCCACGCCATGCAACTTTTACAACAAGGCCACGGCGCTGTTTTCCACTCCAACGCCCGCTGCTGGGTGATTCACCCCCATAACGCCATAGTCAAAGGACTGGCGTGGTCTATCAATGCAACACCTCCAGACCTTTGAGACTCCACCACATACCACCAGCCCACATTCTTCAACCTCACTGCCACGTTCCAACTTTTGAGAGAAGCCTACCTCTACGTTTCACATCAGCTACCAAATCCGGCTCCGCAAAATCTGAGCTTCGATTTTTGCCAGACCAACATGATCCAGCGGTTTCCATCGCCATGCACCAGTCTCACTTTTTCAACTGAACGCCAGTGTTTGATGCTACTTTTTGCTTTCAACCTTCATGCTTGACCGAATTCTTATGCATGATCACTTCGGTTTTCCGACATATCTCAAGTCAGCGGATCACTGCAGTATTATTTTTTGGTGACTTTTGTTTCCTGTTTGCACTTTGACAAGCAGTGGTCTTTTCACGTTCTAATACTGTCTTTACATATTCCGCAAAATTCATGCTCAATAATTCATTTTCGTAATTCGATTGCACGTTCCGCTCACATGGCCTTTCCACTCATGCAGTGCCACCACCTGCGCCGCGCCACTCGCTGCCACTCGCCACTCGCTGCTTCAGCCCGCCGTTTCAGCTGCCGGGCCCCCCATACGGCTCTTCAAGATGCAGCCACATGCTGACCAAGTTCGCCTCATTCACCGAACTACCATTGCCCTCAGTCAGCTTCATCGTATACTCCAGCAAGCGACAGACATCCTGGCCAACCTGCACAGCCTCTATCTTGTTCACACGCAGCAGGTCGACCCTCACTTTCCTCGCTCTTTTCCACCTCTCCCTCCAGCTCCCCTCACAGCAGTTCCTATCCTTTCCCCCACTTCTTCTTGCGACTCAGCACCTACTGCTCCCATCCAACACGCACCACCGCAGCCTCATCCCTCACAAGCATCCTCGACCTCCTCCTCACCACCACCGCTACCACAACCCAAGCGAAAGCGCGAGCCTCCACCACCCCTCAATGAAGATGCTGATTGGGATGCTTGGGCTTGTGATGCCGACGTTCGCCTCGTGGAACTCAAAACCGATCCTCGCCTCCGGCCGAACTGGAATTACGTTGCCCGCCGAGTAGGCTTCTCCATTGAACAGTGCAAAGCACGTTGGCAAGAACTTCACGAACCACAACACCACCAACAAGCAGTCAACAAATCCCCCTCGCCCACACCCACCTCACCAGCCAACACACCACCACCTTCTCCTCTCACATCATCTCCTTTGGCAGCAGCGCTCCCCCCACCAGCACCCTCTTCAGCTCCGGATTTCTCCTGCGCACCTACCTCACCTCCATCCACTGCACCGGCCACCGCTGCCGTGCTCGACGCTATGCCACCAACCATCAGTGAGGACAGTCATCCGGAACCAGCAATAGATGCTCTTGTCGCCCCAGCAGCAGCGGAAGAGGCACCAGCTGACATCAGCGACGACACTCCTTCAGACCCGACAGCGGCTGACATCGGTAGCTATTTTGTATAGATCCGTTTCACCCAGTTCCCCACGGCGCGCCTCCAGCAAACAACTTTTGTGCAAAGCTGAACCATTCACTACGGACCCATGCAGTTGTGATGCCGCCACATTTTTGCATTCAGCTCAATTTCCAGTCAAGTTATCATCTTGTACAGCTTTTTACCGTTTCTTGAAGTTGTTTTGTAATTTCTGAGCTTTGATCGTCGACTTGCTTCATGCCACCGCAGCCATTTTTAACTTTTCGACTGCTTGAAGTGCACCCACGACCTTTGTTCACAATGGCCTCAGCCGACCTCCGACCACCCTCTGCCTTGTGGTCACCCTCTACGGAGCAGTCTTCAGCCACCGAGACATACTTCCTGCCGGACAATCCTCCTCCGCACCTGACACCTTCACTCACACACCAACCGGAGCTTCTTCTTCTGCAAGGCCTTCTCGATTGCCTTGCCAACGTGGTCAACCAGATCCTCAACCACCCCACAATCAACAGTCCTATACCGGACAACACCCTCTTCACCGACACCGATGCTTTCCGGCTGTACTTCCAATACCACGAGAGTGTTACTGAGTTGGCTCGAATCACCCTGCGCCTGAAACGCGCCAGCCGACTACTTCAATTCGTACCAGGCCCTCCGGGCCACCAAGGCAGCTACCGTGTCAACCCGTCAACACATTTCCCACCTGACACCACTGATTTTCTAGCTGATGAAGTCCACATTTTCCGTCCACCTCCTCCTCGACACCACCGTCCTCGACCCAATCGCCATCGTCAGCTGCCGCCTCCTGGCCCGGCAGCCAGAGACCGCTCAAGGTCCCGAGACAGCTCAGCATCCTAGCCGCCCAGTCCAACTACAGTGAGCTGCTTTGTATATACTTTTCACACTCCCACTTGCACCGCAGCTGAAACAAAGCTCGAGCGATGCTTCCTACGGTTCCTCAGGCATTTCTGGAACCTAAAATGCTCTTTAGCCATCTCTGTGGAGAGTTCCCTTCCATCACATGTCATTTTCCGCAGCCGTTTTCTGTTGTTGAGATCGCCCCCTGACACCACCTTTTGCCAACCCTCGTCGCTATGGCTGCTTCCGATTTTAGCTCCGCTCCACCTGCGACTGGTCCTATGGCAGTGGAAGGACCACACTCCACCTCCTTCGCGGGTCCACCATCGACCCCCGCAGCAGGTCACTACTTACCAGGGAATCCTCTTCCCTATCTCGCTCCGTCGGCACCTCACCAGCCCGAACTGTTGCTGCTATCTTGGATGATTGCCACACTCCATACTTTGGTTACAGATCTTCAGCATCACCCCATCCTCACCGATCCTATTCCCTACCCTTCTTCTTTCACAGACCAACAAGCCTACACTTTACAACACCTGGTTACTATCACCACTGACCTATGCCAAGGCATCCTCATTCTCCAATTTCTCCCCGGCTCACCGGGCTCGCCGGGTCACTATCGGATGGACCCAGTCGCCCGTTTCCCTCCATCCGCCACGACCAACTTTCTTTCTTCACCGATGCTGCCACCCACCCATCAACCCACAATCCTCCCACCCCAGCATCGCTTGATCACTCACCTGACACCACGCGCTCGATCTCGCTCCCGTGACAGGCCTCCTGCCACCACAACAACCACCACTACAACTACATCAGCAACCCCAGCCAACACCTTTACACCTGACCATCGGCCTTTTTCAGACATCACCAACTCCCACAGCCATCGCAGCTCCCTGCACCAATCTCTTTGGACAGCCACCTCAGCACCGTCGTCGAGTCCATCCTCAGGCGCATGGCCGCTGCATTCAGGCCCGGACTACACCAGCTCTTCCCGGTAGCCCACAGTTTCACCCTCACATCGGACACTTTACAGCTCCGACGAAAAAGTCAGCCTTGCTGCAGCCATTGTCCGTCTATCATTCAATTTGATCCGGTGCTATTCGATTCTTCCGCAGCCGTTTTTGCGCGCCCCCGGCCTCCCAAGCTACTCCGCATCCACGCCATGCCCATTGACCTCGATTCCCCAGATTGGGATCCTAGTCCTTCAGCGCTTGAGGAACTCCAGAGCGATCCGTACACTTTACCTACAGTCAAATTCGAACAATCAGATTTGCCGGAAATCAAATCGGAGCCAGTCAAGGACGAGCCCGACGAATCCACCCACCACTCCTCTATCGGTGTCCAATCAGCCGCTGTCACCATTACTCAGGCCTCTCCTCCGCCTCCCAAAACACCTCCGATTCCAGCACCGTCTCCTCCCAAGCACTCCACCACCCACCGAGCACGCACGGCACGCTCCGCCACTGGAGCAACCCACAAACCGCCCCCTGCATCCCCTTCCCCCACCACCGGCTGTCAGCGTAAGCCTCATAAATCCGGGCGCCGGCCACGCGCACGTTCCCTTGCCGGAGGCCTTCGGTTGGTAACCGAAGGTTATCTATGAGGCTTACGCCTGACAGCCGGGCGCCGGCCTATTTGTCTCTCTCTCTTTGTCTCTCTGTCTCTCTCTCTCTCTCTCTCTCTGAGACTTGGTGGAGCTATCTGGCGCGCATCTTGGCCCTAGGTTGGGCCAAGTTGAGCCCATGTGGTCTATGTTGGGCACATCTTGGGCCCAAGTCGAGCCTATGTTGGGCCTAGGTCGGCCTATGTTAGGCCTAGGTTGGGCCTATGTTGGGCCTATGTTAGGCTTATGTTGGCATATGTTGGCCCTATGTTGAGCCATCTTGGAGGCTATGTTGGGCATATAGCCAACTTCTGTGCCCAACACCCACGAAATGTCGATTAAGCTTGTCCGCGCGGCACGCATAACCGACACCACCGGTGCCCTGTTAGGTGCAAGGCATGTCCACCGAAGGCCACGAAACACTGTAAAAAACGATGTTTTTGAACATTTTTTGAACATCCTGCGCCAGATACATATAATCTGTCGACCGGATTTAACCTGAGGTCGGGCGGAGGTATAACGGGGGTCCAACAAAAGGGTCGGCCGGCAAGGGAACGTGCGCGTGGCCGGCGCCCGGATTTATGAGGCTTACGCCTGACAGCCGGGCGCCGGCCTATTTGGGTTTGGGTATGTGCAGGGCTGGGTCCTCTCTCTCTCTCTCTCTCTGTCTCTCTCTCCCTCTCTCTCTCTCTCTCTCTCTCTCTTTGGGACTTTGGTGGAGCCTATATTGAGCCAAGTTAAGCTATCTGGTGCGCATCTTGGCCCTAGGTTGGGCCCAAGTTGCGCCTATGTTGGGCCTAGGTCGGCCTATGTTAGGCCTATGTTGGCCAAGGTTGGGCCTATGTTGGCGTATGTTGGCCCCATGTTGGGGATATGTTAGTCAACTTATGTGCCCAACACCCACGAAATGTCGATTAAGCCTGTCCGCGCGGCACGCATATCCGACACCACGGGCGCCCTTTTAGGCGAAAGTCGTAGACGCCGAAGGCCACAAAACACTGTAAAAAACAATGCTTTTGAACATCCTGCGCAAGATACATATAAATCTGTCGACCGGATTTGGGCGGGGGTCGACCGGGGGTCGGGCGGGGGTATACCGGGGTCCAACAAAAGGGTCGGCGGCAGGGGCGGCGAGCGTATATAACCTTCAGTTACCAACCGAAGGCCTCCGGCAAGGACACGGGCCCGAGGCCGGCGCCTGGATATACGCTCGCCGCCCCCTTTTGTTGGACCCCCGGTAAACCCCGTGTCGACCCCCGGTCGATCCCCGCCCGAAGCGCGTCGACAGATTTAAATGTATCTTGCGCAAGATGTTCAAAAAATGTTCAAAAACATCGTTCTTTACAGTGTTTCGTGGCCTTCGGCGGACACGACTTTCGCCTAACAGGGCGCCGGTGGTGTCGGTTATGCGTGCCGCGTGGACAAGCTTAATCGACATTTCGTGGGTGTTCGTGGGTGTTGGGCACATAAGTTGCCTAACATATCCCCAACATAGGCCCAAGATAGCCAACATATGCCCAACATAGCCTCCAAGATTGCTCAACATAGGGCCAACATAGGCCAACATGGGGCCAACATACGCCAACATGGGCCCAACCTAGGCCAACATAGGCCTAACATAGGCCGACCCAGGCCCAACATAGGCTCAACTTGGGCCCAAGACGTGCTCAACATAGACCACATTGGGCTCAACTTGGCCCAACCTAGGGCCAAGATGCGCACCAGATAGCTTAACTTTGCTCAATATAGGCCCCACCAAGTCTTAAAGAGACAGAGAGAGAGAGAGAGAGAGAGAGAGAGAGAGAGAGGGAGAGAGACAGAGAGAGAGAGAGAGACAGGACCCAGCCCTGCACATACCCAAACCCAAATAGGCCCGGCTGTCAGGCGTAAGCTCATAAATATAATATCATAGATATATATATAATATATATATACACATTTTTCACCGATGGCGTCGATGTTCAAAGCAACATCCGGTTGCCAGAACTCAAGGTTCTCGTCTCCTCTGTTGTGGAAGCTAGAGGTGCCATGCAGAACTGGAGGAGTTTCTTGGAGTTTAAATGTTTGGGACACCTTTCACCCAAAAACACAGCAAATCCACCCAACCTGCCTTGGCAGTGAAAGCACGGATGAACACACTGCAGCAACTTAAAAAGTAACAAGGACAAAGCTGGAGTCAACATTTGCATGTGTTCTATCATTTCTATCGTGCTTGTACACACGCCATTTTGTTTGGAGCCCTGCGGAGGTCCAAGAACTGTTGCACAGCGTGTTGGCGTGCCTGTGCACAAGTAATATGGAGAACTTTGACCCAGGCGCATCTCAAACGAATCCGTTTGATGTGCCCTTGAATGAGTCCTGACGACGTGCAAAGGACTGTGCCTGCTGAGTCTCGGTATGGCAGCCGGCGGATGAGTTTAGGAGACTGCCCTTGTGAAGTCACTGCTCACGCTGCTTCTCAAGGACGGCAGCATCTTGATTGCATCTGCAGTATGGTTGTAAGATGCCGCCAAAGCAATGAAAGAAGATATGCGTTGGTTTGTGAGCCGAACTGAAATATTTCCACTGTTTTTGACACACTGACCCTCATTTCATGGAGAGGGTTGCCGCCGACAATTTGAAATCGCAATCTTCTGTCACACTTGACCTTCATTTCGTGCGAGAGGAATGCCGCGAACCGTTTGAAACCAAGCCTTTGAAAAGAACATAAGTAGCAAAAGGAGAGGGAGAGGGAGAGAGAAAGAGAGGGAGAGAGAAAGAGACAGAAAACAATATTACAAAATAAATATAGAAAGAAAGAACGACAGAAAGAGAGAAAAAATCAGAAAAGAACGAACGAACAAAAAAAGGGAAACCAAATAACATAAATAAAGCACACATACGCACGTACGTTCGTTCGTTAGTTAGTTATATATTAGTTAGTTAGTTCGTTAGTTAGTTAGTTAGTTCGTTAGCTAGTTAGTTAGCTAGTTAGTTAGTTAGTTAAGTTAGTTAAGTTAGTTAGTTAAGAGCAAAGAGTTAAGAGAGAGAGAGAGATGTGCAGATGTGAACACGTGTGTATCTGGATATGTGAAGGTGTCAGTTGTGATGATATGTAACGCACCTGTTTTTTGGATGAACGCTTCGCTCAGGCACCTCACAAACAAGCCCTCAACCAAGCCCAAAAGACACCCCAAAAAACTCCATCCATCTCCATCCCTAAAAACACCGTAAAGTTCTAAAGGAACTCAAGCCCTAAGCCGAGCCAAGCCAAAAGAAACCCTAAAGCCCTGAAGAAGTGAATCTTGAAGCAAATCCCAAACAAACCCTAGAGAAGCACAGCCAAAAAAATGAAGAAGTGAAGCCCTGGACAAATGCCAAAAAGAAATCCAAAAATCGTGAAGGCCACAACCAAGGCCAAAGAAACCCTAAACAAGTGAAGCCAGAAACCAAGCCCACAGGCACCGCAATGCCCAGCCCAAAGGCGCCCTAAAGAACGAAAGCCCTAAAGCAAGCACAAAGAAAGCCCAAAGAAGTGAAGCTCTAAACAAAGCCCCAAAGAGAATCAACTCATGGGATTTGTCCAAGGAAAACAAAAGTGTCACCTTCATCTAGGTCGAAACATGAATCCTCTGAACCTCCCCAATCCGTCCGAGATGTTTGCACTTCAAGAATCCCCGACATAAAGTCATAATAAAACACTCGGACTTCCTTGGGCCTGTCACGCGAACTTATGCAAACTTACTACAAACATGCCTTCATCGTTGGTACCCCAAAGCAGCTTTACTCACCGCCAATGTACAAGGATTTCCTTTCACCTACCATGAAAAGTGATCTCCTGCCCCTCCTCGTATTCATTTCTTTGTCTTGTTCTTTCTATCGTTTCGTTGCGAACCTGGTTTCCAGGTTTCCTAACTCTCGCAATAAGGTTTCTTGACACGGACGCTGGGGTTTCCAGACTCCGTCTTCTCCCCTTCTGCTTCTCTTGTTTGCACTTTGAAGCTAGGATTATGGAAGGGTGTGGCAATGACCACTTTCAGCAAATGTGTGGGGGTGCACTTTGTTTATACTGCGTTTTTTGCTGTTTATGAACCGACGGAAAGACAGGCGTCTCGGCTCCCAGCTGTTCGCCTCACGGGTCGCGGGGCCCCGGGGGTGTGCGGTCACTCGCGAGAGTGACGTGCACCGTCCACAGAGGCCCTGTGCTTTCACAGGGCCACCCTTCGGTTCTTGGCACTGGATTGCACAGGGTTCTCCATGGCTTCTGGACTGCAGTCGGATCTTCTTGAAGAGCCGTGGAGGACTCGTCTGCGAAGCGTCTTCACGGGCCTGACTTGTCCGAAGAGTTGTTGGGATCATGTGGATATCATGGCGGGGACTTTCAATGGCTGTCAAGGTGATGTTCTTTCGGTTCGCTGGGCTTCATTCTCTCCGGGTGAAGGGTTTGACTTTTCGGTTGATGGTATCCCGGGCTCTTTGGAGATTCCTGGCTTTGAACACAGGTTCTCTGACCTCCGACATGGTGATTTCTTCACTTGTGCAGGTTCCCTTGCCTCTAGTCGGCCCAATGCCTGGGTGGGAAAGAGAGATACGGTTGTGATGAGACGAACCGAGATTGATCGAGAGGAACCTTGGGAGTTCATTCATTTGTTCTCTGGATCGTTCGGAGGGTGGGCACAAGCAGCCAGTACCTTGTCCTGGTTGATCACGGATGCACGAGTGGGACCGCAATTGCACGTCGATGCAGACATCGAGGTTGTCCAGATTCTTGCGCATAAGTTTCGATCTTCGCCTGTGCAAGCTCCGGTTTTGCCACGCATGATTTTCGATGTCAGGTTGAACACGCCGGTTCATGGTCTTGTCCGGGATCTGTCGATCCTCCATGTCTGTGTCCCACACGCCAACCTGTTCCTCACTGCTTCCCCACCATGCACCTCATGGTCGAGAGGGGGTCGTGCTGCAGGGTTAAATTGTGAAGCAGGGTGGAGTTTTGTAGAAAGCATTAGGTTCGCGTTTGTTAGTCAAGCCGTGTTGATTGGTTTCGAGTGCGTTGATGAGATCACCAAACATCCTCACTTTCCCTTCCTTCTCAAACTGCTTGAGATGTGTGGTTATCAGTGCATTTCGCATGCTCCGACGCCGCTGCATTTGATTGCACACTGCATGAGATCTAGATGGTTGGCCCTGTTTGTCAGGAGGGATGTCACTGTTCGCCCTGCCTGCATTGCGTTTGAGGTTGCCACTTCACGCATTGAACCTTGGCATTCACAGATGTACAATTTTCCCCTCCCCAGGAGCATCAGAGACCAGCTTGATCTCTCAGCCTCTGAGATGGTGATTTATGGGGATGCTCTTCTTTTGCCTCCTGTGAAGAGACTTGTGGTTGGGTCAAACGCTACCCCTACTCAGGTTCTTGAGTCAAGACTTGCATCCATGAGTAAACCATTGCCGACACTCTGCGCATCTTATGGGTCACAACATTTGCTCAACCGCACACACTTGGCCAACAAAGGCATTTTTGCCACACTCGTTCGATCCGATGCTGGTTTTTCGTACATCAGTCCTGTGTTGTCTGCTGCGTTGTTAGGTGCTGTCGAAGCCACGACTTTTTCGGCCAAGATTTCTATTGCTTTTCGACAAATTGGGAATGCCATCGCGGTACCACATGCCTTGGCTGTGATCCTTTCTGGGTTGTCCATTACCTGTTTCCCTGAAATTGATGTTCATTCTTTAGTTCTCACTGCTTGGGATAGAAGAATCACTTCGTACTCGGGGGTACTGTTTGTCGATGCTCGGTTCGTCACACTCGCACGTGTGTCCACTGTCGCTACTCAGGTGCAGCTCGAACAACCAGATTTTCCTGAGATCTGCCAGAGCCTAACCATGGTCTGCTCGCCACGAGCCAGTGACATTTCGTGCTCCATTCAGGTCCCGGTGTCTTGGACTTTGAACCAAGTCCTGCAGTGTTTTACTTGGAACAATCAGCCGTGTCAGCATCTTGCTTTTCACATTGAGGGTGCAACCATCAATCACCTTTTCGATGTTCAGCAGTCGTGCACACTGTCCACCGTCTGGCAAATCATGCTACACGGACATCCAGTGTTTGACATTAGGTTTGAGGCCCAACAGAGTGTGAGTGATTTTGATGCAACACCTGACATGCCATCTAAGGAACCGGTCGCTATCAGCCCGACCATGCCCTTTGAAGTTGAGGCAGGTGACCACCCAGCCGAATGGACATTTTCCCTGCATGAGATTGATTTCGATGATCCTACACCTGACTTCCGGTTTCTTCTCCAGCTCCTTGAAAGGGCTGCTGGGAATGTACAGCAAGCGAGTGGTCACGTACACCTCACATTTGGGAGCCAGAACCTCTCGGCTGCAGTACCGTGTTCTTCGCATGACTTGGCCATTCAAAGCCTGATTCGGAGCGTAGTCGAGCACCTTCGATCTCAGTGTGACTTCGATTTCCATGTGTGGATGCGGCCCACTTCGGTGATCCTGGGTTGTCACACGATCGTAGTCGTTGGACTTCTGCCCCCAGGCCAAGTGATCGTGTTGGTTCGGCTGAGCCCTGATGGATTTCCTTGTGGTGCATTCTTTCCTCACCAATGCATGCCATCATCCATCTTTCGTGTGCACTCCATGGAGCTATGCATTCATTCCATCAACGGTGCCTTGGATTTGCCGCCTTCCATTGCTCTGTCGAATGGAGACTCAGTGCTTCTCCAACCTGCTCAGGTCCAGCCGATCTATGCTGGAGGACATCATGGGTCAACCCCGTGCACTTTGCCAGCAAATGCCACGTTGTTGCAGAGAGCGGAGTTTGCTTCTAACTCTGGTGGTTGGCTTGCGAGTGATGAATTGAATTTCCTGGTTTCCCGCATTGCCACGGCCTGCCCTGAATACGCCGCATTCCTGCCGTTCGCTGTTTGGGATTTCCACACTGCGTCACTTGCTGACCACTCGTCTGAGCTCTTGTTCATGAACAATACGTTGGCCATCTTGCCGGTCATGTCCTCTGCGCATTGGTGCGCCATTGAAGTCCTTCGTGATGGTCACCGTGTCCATGCTACCTTCGTTGGATTTCCTCGTCCGCTCGTCGACCGAGCAGTGCATTCCCTCGCCAGGATCATGGACTTGACTCCTCAAATGATCGAAACCAGCGTTGTGACCTTTGATGACTCTGATCATTTTTGCGGCTGGCGTCTCATCCAGAGATGGATCCTTGCGGCTGGGCTCATCGATGTCATTCCGCCGCTTCGTGACAATTGGGATCAATTGGCCATCTCAACAAGACAATTGCTTGAGGACGTCCTGACCGACTCTGTTGAAGAGTGGATTTCTAGTGGAATTCCGCACGAGCAATGGTTTCTTGCCATGAAGCTGCGACGTTACTTCTTTGCGGACCTTGCCACGAATGCTCTTCCACATACAAATCTCACCTCTCCGGTGATGTCTGTCCACTTCACTGATGTCGCCCCTTTGCCGCATCAGCAGACTCCACCCTTCCAGATGATCCACCCTGATGTGCCTGACGCCTATCTCCTCCAGAGGCTTCGACACTTTGCGTCCTTCCCCGGATGGTTGGGCTCTGATGAACTGGATGTCTTGTTGGATTTCTTGCGTGCTCATGATCCGAGTCACTGCTACATGCCTCCTGCTCGGTACAATCCTGACCGCAACACGCTTGACTTCTTCAATGACAAGCATTGTGACTTCCGCAACTTCACCACAACCACCTGGCTTGCTCTGCATAATGGTTGCTGGTTTCAGATCGATGGTCATATGTACACACCTGGCCGATGGGTCTTTTTCTACTCGGCTCCGCCTGGGCTCGGCAATATCCCGTACTTGATCACTGCTCATTTGATGTGCTTGCTTGGCGCTCATGGCATCTCTGCCCAGACAGTCATCATTCCTTCCAGGCCTGATCCTACTCTCTGTGGTTGGACTTTGATCTATGCACTGTTTGAGCGTGCTGGTGTTGCCGTACCTCCCCTTGCACATGCTGTCCAGCTTACGTTGAATGCTTCCAGACATCGAGTGGTGCTCTTCAACAGCCTCAATCAGGCTCAAGCCACATGGGCGCGGTCGACGAATCATCATCATCTTGTCGACTTTGCTTCGACATGTCGTGTCAATTTTCTCTTTCGACTGTTGCAAGGGCCTGGCCCAGCTTTCTATGATGCTGGAGGAGGAGAACATGACCAACCCAGCCAACCAGCCCAAGCTTCCACGGCACCAGGGCCTCCGTCCAAAAAGGAGGACCCATGGAAGCATTATGACCCATGGATGAAATCCGATCCAAAGCCCAAGCAACAGCGGCGTCTTTTTTCTACCAAGTGGGAGGATCTGACCCTTCCCAAAGATCATCCCATCCAAGATAAGAAAGATGCCTCCATCCCGCAGATACATAGGCTGCAAGCTGCCGCTGTCAAGCATCCTCATCACAAAACCAATGCTGCAGGAATACGCCAAGATCCCAGCGACTCAGACTTTTGTTCTGGTCCTCCCGGCCAACGACAAAAATCCTTTTGTTGACATGGGCTTCAAGCCTTTGGGACCCTATGAAGTTGTGCTCAACGACCAACAGCTGCAAACTGCGTACAAGCGATTGGTGGTTCTCATTGCGGTTGCAGGGACGGTTCAATACAAACTGCCGGCTGCAAAGATTACGTTCACTGCAGCGGAGGTGTCAGAGGTTGTGTTGGACGCTGATTCCAGACTCATGAGCCCTGGCCACTTTGAGCAGATCCGGGCACACCAATTGGAAGCTTTTCGTCGCCTTCTCTTGGACATATATCCTGATGCTAAGGACCGAGTGCAGTTCTATGCCTTTCGAGCTGGATCTTCCAATGGTTCCTCAAAGCAAGATGGTACTTTTCAATGCATTGTGAAGCTGCCTCAATCGATTCGTCGAGACATTCTCAGTTTGAGTGGGACTCAAGGCTTGTTGATTCGTGACTACATCAACCGCAATGCGATGCCTTCGGACCTTACGGTCCTGCCGAAGTTCTGGACGCCTTCCGGCCAATCACTACATGATATGATCATCATTACAAAGGCCAACAAAGGCTTCGGAGGGGTCTGTTCCACAAAGCGTGGGTTGGCTGCAAGAGCTTGGACTGATCATGTCGCTGAGCTTCGCAAGGCTGTTATGGCAGGTGACAATCGCATTACGATGGAATACATTGCGGTGGTACCTCGAGTTACGCTGCAATCGACGGGGTGGCCCCCTGCCTCCGAACCGAAGGACATCATCTCCGCTACCAAGAAAGCGACAGGCCTTGCCCCAATCCCATCGAAGGCGTTTCGCCTGAATGGGGTCTTTGGCTGGACTTTATCGTTCGAAAAGAAGCCCAGCATCATGACCTTTACAATTGAGATCAACGGCAGACTTCATGAGGTCCTTTTGGTCGAAGATGCTCCGTATGTTACTGCTCGCACTTCGCCCAAGAATCCGCCCAAGAAGAGGGATGGAAAGACACAGCCGGTTGCTTCTCCAACACAGGCAGTGACCGAACGCTTTCCGGCTACCATTGCTCCATCCTCTGAGGCATTTGAGGATTGACCGCCTTGAAGAGAAATTCCAGTCCATGGAGGTCCGCCAGGACCGAATTGAAAAGAAAATGGATTCTCGCTTTGAGGACATCAGTTCATCTTTGCGGCAACTCTTGCAAGCAGCCCAAGTACCTCGTGAGCGTGAACACAGTGGGGACACACCGCCCCCCAAAGTTGCGAGGGGGTCCGCTCCCTATTGACTGCATGCTGCAGGGCCTGTGCGCCCCTTGGCTTCGTTGGATTTACTGCTCTGTCTGTGCTCTGCGTTGTCCGTCTTGGCTCGGCCCTTCCAGGCCTGTTCCTTGTCTCTTGTCATCCATTTCGAAGCTCAGGCTCTGCTGCTTTCTCTCTCGTGGCTTTTTCTTCTCTCAGCTCCATGTCCTTCCTGGACTCATGGATTTCGTATGTTCTTTGCATTTCTGATGCTGTCCAATGCATCTGCAGCCGGGCGTTTTGCCAATTGTGCACATAGATATCGCCTCTGCTTAGCATGCTTGGATTTTGACAGTGTCATTCGATGCTGCTGCTCAACGCTCTCCATTATTTTCTTTATCTATATTTGTGAGCTTGATTACTTGTGTTTTTCGTGGATCAATTTCTGTTGCTCATTTCATTTGAGTGTTTGCCGGCAGTATCGCAATTCGCTCAATCAGAGACCACACGATTTCGCTCGCTGCAACGACTTTGCAGAACGAGCTGGGGTGCGAAAATCTCAGCGGTCCTGTGAAGAACGGGAAGGGGTTGAGGGGTCATCCCCTCTTTCGTCACACCTTTTCAGTTCTTGTTCATTTGTCTCAGTTCGTTTCTGGGGTCTTCCATGCCATTACCTTCTCGGGGGTTGGTTTCAGGTGTTTGCATTTTGCCTCTGGGTACCAACTCATGGATGGCCACGAGCTTTCGATGCTTCGCTTGCTTTTCCCGGAGAAGGTCCACGACATCCCTTTTCTAAGAATTGGTCCATTTCCACCATGAACATTGGCAGTCTCAAGACATCTAAACTCTGGAAAGCGTCAGACACCGATGTTACTTGTCTTCAAGAAACTCGTATCGGGAAAAATAATATTCGGCGCGCTACACAGGATGTCAAAGCCTTAAACAGGACTCTCTTTTGTGGGGACCTTTTGGCAGGCATTATTCGATCGGACGGGGCACAAACCACAATGCACGGTGGTACGGCGATCATCGCTTCGGATGTGTACACCAAGCCCTTCAAACCGGATGAAGATGTTTCTGGAATTTATGAGAAAGTGTTCGCAACCAAACGTGCCAACGCGTGTTGGGTGCAAGTAACTGCTAGTATTAAGGTTCTCATCTTCTCAATTTATGCCCGCTCTGGCGCCTCTGCCGGTCAGGAAATTCTTGAGGAAAACGAAATCCTTTTCCACAATATCTTCCAAGTGGTTTCCCAATTTGGTAACGTTCCAGTCATCCTAGCTGGCGATTTCCAAACAGATCCGTTATCTTACCCAAGTGTGGCAAACGCCATCCTGGCATGACCCACTTCTCTCAGTTGATGGTGATGGTAGACCATTCCGACCGATCACGTATTCCAAGGATAGTACTTTTTCAGGGGCCTCCGATGGCTGTTCATCAATTGATGCAATAGTCTTGAACTCCATTGCTTTCAACGCGCTTCGCGACATCTATGTTTTGGAAGTTTTTCAAGTTCAGCATCGACCCATCAAAGCCATCTTCGCTTGGGAATCCTTAGTCCTTGAAGGAGACATTCATCAGAAAACAGCCCCCCTTGATACCTCTTCGATCCCTCTCAGAGGTCATCCAGGGTCCGATCGTGTCGAGTCGCTCTCCCAGCAGTTGTGGGAACAACAGTTCCAATCCCTTGTTCAAGACGCACCTGACTTTGAAAGTGCATGGGCCAATTTGAACAAGTTTTGCCTTTCTGCCCTCATTCAAGCTGGGGCAACATGGGGCCATGGACCTCGCGAAAGGGGAACACTTCCTCGTTTTGCCAAGAAGAAATTCTGCCCTGGCCAAACGCAGGAAGGATCTGCCAATTCGAGAAAAAGCACGATGCTTTACAAAACCCTCAGTAGGCTTAATGAACTTCTTACAAGAGCTCAGAGGCACCATGCCACCCAAGCTGATCGCCTTATTTTCGTTCAAACAGCCAAGAGGTGTCACCGTGCACTCACTGAACTCGATTGTCCTTGCCACTGGCATACACCGGCAAATCCCTCGCTGGTCCAAATTAATGACACTATTCAATGGGTTGATCAGGAAATAGTTGCTTGGGAGTCTTTCACCAAAAAACGTCGCCTTGAAGCATGGCGGATCAAGCTCAAAGAGTCAGCTAAGTCTACTAAGAAGTTCATCTTCCACCACTTACGCAATAAGACTATCACTGAGCCCACCAATTTGGTTTGTGACCCTCAAGGTAACACTATTTTCAGTCTCTGTGATGCCATCTCCGCGATTAACAACACGTGGGATGAAATCTATAGTGCTAATGTCCTCCACCAAGACCCACTCCAGATGCTTCAGGTCATTTGGCCTTACATGGATTACGATGTCCAACCCTGGCATTTACCTCCTTTAACAGGTCACGACCTTTACATCACTATCCAAGCTCGCAACCCGCTTGCGGCGCCTGGGTTAGATGGTTGGCGCACTACCGACCTTCAGTCCCTGCCCATTGTGTGCTGTGATGCTGTGGCCAGCTTCTTCAATGCATTGGAAGATGATTGCCACGGAGACTTGCCACAAGTTTTGGTTCGAGCCAAACAAGTTATCCTTAATAAGCCAGGACCCTCCCTCCCGCTTAATAAGAGACTTATCACAGTGCTCTCACCATTGCTTCTTGCATATACCGGAACTCGATTCCGGCAGCTCAAAGAATGGCAACAAAATATACTTCCCAAACAACTGTATGGGGGTATTCCTGGCCGACATATGACTGACATTCCGCTTGAGATTCGGACACAGATCGACCAAGCGCACGTTGAAGGGGATAGTCTGGTTGGTATTAAGCTTGACCAATCCAAGTGCTTTGACCGCATTTTGCCGTCGTTCGCAGGTGCTCTTTTCCTCGCATTCGGACTTCCAAAAGGTATCGTGAGCATTTTCTTGAAGATCTGCCAAGGCCTCAAAAAACACCTCTCGTATCGAGGATGGGTTTCTAGTGAACCCATCACATGTGCTAACGGAGTCGCTCAGGGCTGTAGCTTTTCACTCCTTGCCATCAACACCTATATGGCTGTGTGGGTTCGCTTTGTTGGTCTCATTCCTCATGTTACTTGCAGGGTTTTTATTGATGATGCTTACCTTTGGGTTCGAATCGACCATGTTCACCACCTCCAACAAGCTTTTGCTGTCACAGAAATTTGGAATGATCTTATCGGTCAAAAACTGAATCCTTCTAAGAGCACCCTTTGGGCCACTAGTGTCAAATCACGAGCTTCTGCTAGGACTCTTTTCCCATTGATTCCGGTTGCCCTTGAATTTGATGCACTAGGCACCAAAATCTATACATCCCATCGTGATGCTTACATGTTTGCACCAGAGCGCGTTGCGCGCATTCGTACAGACATCAAAAACATTGGGGCTTTGCCCTTACCACGAAGTGTGAAAACCAGCTTGATTGCGGCTAAGGTGGTTCCACAATTTACATACGCCGCGGAAGTTTCGGACATTCCAAAGAAGGTTCTTAGTGATATCCAGACCGACATCGCTACGGTGCTTTGGCATAACAGACCACACTGGAGGTCCAAGATGCTAGTCTTCTGTTTCTTTTCGCAGCCTTGCTTTGTTGAGCCGAAGACTGCACGGGCCTATACTGCTGTGTTAAATTTCTGGAGGTACATTCACTCCCATCCAGAGATCATTACAACATTGCAGAATATCTTTGAAGCATCTATCGCTTTGAAGCAATCTCTTGTGTGTCATGTTTCCAAAGCTTTGGAGCATTTTCACCTTCGTCTCTTTCCGGATTTGTCTGTTGGCATCGGAAATCAAAGGTTTGAGATCTTGGACGTCACACCTCGGGACTTGCGGGGCTTTCTCCATGTGATGGGGAGACAGGCGTGCTATGAAGCTTCAGGAGCAAAAGCTCGCAAGGATGTCTCCAAGCCGAGTGGCCTCCTTGACTTTAACCTTTCCACCGCCTTTTATCGGTGTTATTCACCCCCAACAGATTGTGTTCGTTCACTTGTGCCGCACTTTGAATCCCAAATTGTTGGGTGTACAATTACCAACGGCCGTCGAGCTGCAGTCGGATTCACCGACGATCCTACCTGCCGTTTTTGCCTCTGTGAAAAAGAATCCCTCAGACACATTGTTTACGATTGTCCCTCCGCCCCCATTGACATTCGCACCGCTCCCAAACATGA
This sequence comes from Durusdinium trenchii, assembly GCA_963970005.1. Classification (NCBI taxonomy): domain Eukaryota; class Dinophyceae; order Suessiales; family Symbiodiniaceae; genus Durusdinium; species Durusdinium trenchii. Next base: position 66,687 of record CAXAMN010007313.1, on the reverse strand, counting down.
TTTTGGGACCAACTTTGTCAATTTTGGGATTTTCGATCATCCGGTTGCTTTGTGTAATTTTAGACTTGAATGGCAACCATGGAAACCTGATGCCCTTCTTGATTTTCAGCCGGACATGCCAAGACGCACATTGTGGACTGACGGGTCAGTTTTCTTTCCACAGAATTTCTGGGTAACAACTGGAGCTTATGCCATTGTTGATGAAAGTTTTACCTGTGTCCGCGTTGAAAGGGTAAACCATGTTGCTTTGAACTCATACGCGACTGAACTTTACGCGGTGTTACAGGCAATTGCCATCAGCCAAGGACCAACTCAGATTGTTTCGGATTGCAAAACCGTTGTTTCCCTCTTCAGTGCAATGATTTCCGCCAATGCCTGTGACCCTACATGGAGTCACTTACAATGGTGGCGGGACATTTTTCGGATTTGGCAGATGCGACGATGTCAGACTTCTGAACCCATTCAACTGAGGTGGATTCGTGCCCATTCATGTGACGACATACCACTTCATGCCGTTACGCCTGAGGTTGCCAAACAGCTGGGAATGACTGTCCAAGATGTAGTTGCAAACAGAGTTGCTGACGATGCTGCCAAGAAGTGTGCACTGTCACATGTTCCTGTTGACCCGCAGCTCTTTCAATCCATTACTCATGAGGTGTTTGTTAGACAGGCACTTCTTTCCCGCCTCAACCAGCAGATTGGTGATGACGTCCCACTGCGTGACCATTTTGAGCGGAAAGACGAGCTTATTTGTGAGGATCCATTGAAAGATATGCAGACTCGATTCCCAAACTGGCTGTGGAACCTGCAGGTTGACCAGTTTCCTTGGACACCCACTTTCACTGAGCAGAGTCACCAGGCCCTGATGACCAAGCTGCCCCCTTCTGAGGCAACTTCGTTTTCTGATTTTTTCTCTTCCCTTCGATGGCAGGTCGGGGATAACCTGTCCACTGGGTATGTTGAAATCGCGTTTTTATTTCAGCGCCGACGATTTACTCTTGAATCCATCCACCTCGAGAGTTCCACTTTTGTTGACTTGCTGAAGAAGATACGGAAAGCATGTACGACTCTGTTTTCTTGTACAGGCCAAAAAGTGCTCCCTGGCGTTCATCACGCCACATGGGCACACAAATGTGGCCAAGCCATTCCAAAGGGATCCATTCTTGGGGCCCGTCCTTTTCTTGAGAATCAAGAACTTTTGCAGTTTGCTTGTATCCTCCGTGAAGGACGGGGACAAAGCCTTAAAGGCTGGGCATTTGATCTCTCGCTTTGTTCCGAGGCTCTCGGTTGAATCGTGTCTTTGTTTGGTGTGACTTAATTCGTTTCGTGCAACCTCTACCGTGGAACCTGTGAGTTTCCGGTATGATCACAACACGTGATCGGATTGGCAAGAACCGACGGAAAGACAGAATTGCGCTTCCATTCTATCCAGCAGTTAGAATGAGTCACAATAGTGTCCAAGGGCTCCAAGTTGGTCTTCGTTTGCGCCGCCCAAGTCCGCATTCCAACTTTCTGTCCACTCGTGTATGTATATACAGATACATATCCCTTCCCTGCTGTATACAGAGACCAGCCATTTGGGCATGCGGACAATCTGCCGAAGATTCACAAGTACAGGAGCGTTTGCCCTGACATTCCCGTCCCAATGACTCCAAAGCTACCCACAAGCTGGTCAGCATGCATGGTGAGGGCGCGCATGTTTTCTCAAGGCATACGAGGCAAGACCCACATGCATCTGGCCTTTTCAGCAAAGGACCAAAAGAATCGCCGGTAAAACGGGTGAAATTGTTTCTATCTGCTTCTTCTATCGTGCTCCATGCCTGCAGGTTGTCCACAAAATTGTCTGTGTACATAATGCCTGCGCAAGAGACCTTAGGCTTGGGCTGGCTGAAATGCAAGGCTTCTACCTCTGCATCCTCAAGGCCGGGCCATGAAGCCAACGATCATGAGCAAAACCATGCAGAGATTCCAGCGCATACCTGTGCTGATCGCCGATGGACTCACTTAAGCGCATGTCTGGCTTGCAGGCGAGGTGCTGCCTGTGAGCAAGAACAGGCCAACCAGCCCAGGGCACAAAGCCACAAACCTGGCAGCAACAACAACAACAACCAACTTCCCATCTCCAAACTTCCCGAACTTTACTAGACCCTTAGCCAAAACACTTGCTCAATACTTCACGCAATATGCATGGACTCTGGCTGATTCAGCCGTTTCTGCCCTTGCTGTGAGCTGACTTTGGACAAATAAGGTGTCGGTGCTGGTGGTTGTGTTTCGAAGAATCTGGCATGCCTTGTTCTTGATATGTTTCAAAGCTTGCGCATGGTGCCTGTTAAGCCTGGTAACTGTACTATGGGCGCTTAAAGGCGCAACATCATATGATTTCACCGCTTGCACGCATAAATCCTCCTTGTACGCGGCATACTTGTATGCGCAACATATATGCTGAAACTAACATTGTTTTTTTGAAGCGTGAGTCTGATCAAAAGCTGGTTGAGAACGCGGGGGCCGCCAAGTATTACCGTGTTGTGTTTCGAATGGTCTGGCCCTGCATTCCTTGCTGTAATTGAAGGTTTGCGCGCTATGCTTGTGAAACCTAGGAACTGCACACGGTGCGCAATATTTCGTAGCCTTGTATGTACATAATGTGGAGCTCTGATTAATCAACGCCCCCAGAATAATGTCAGCACATTCCCTGCACTGATCAATTAAGGACCCAAGAATAGTGTCTTTTTCTTGACTCCCTTCGTTTTTTATTGCAAATGCCTTCAATCTTGGTGCCAGAGTAGCCCCAGAGGAAGCTAAGTAAGGATTCTTTAATTATTCATCAATTGATTGGTTTTCTATCATTTTATTCTAGGGTCTCCAATTGTTGGGGGGGGCAGGGCGGGGCTTTGAGGGGTAAGTTCCCCAAAGTGGCAGTAGAGTATACTGGACCTGATCGAATACACCAAGTAAGACCCTCTCACGATGCAAGTGTGCGAGCGACGACAAGCACACCTTTCTATGGCACGGAGTGCAGTATTGGGCTTCAAAGTCTTGAGCCAAATGAATTAAGCGGCAGCTGACTGAAAAGAGATATATACAAACTAACTACGGACAACAGGCGCTACACACGTATAGGGTAGACACGCCTAGGGGAGCCTAGGACCCTACAAAATACAAACAGACACAAAGTTTCTTCGCGTCGTAGCTTACGGCTGCAAAACTACAAAAGGGGGCAAAATGCGCAAATGAATTACTACAGTTCTGGCATCGCAGAACTTGGCCGTAGATGCCATTCTGGCTCTTAAGTCTATGACGTCAGACAATCTAAAAAGGACTCTCAAAATGTGAATCTATACAAATCTACGAAGGGCAAAATCATCTTGCTGTGAACTTTCCGTAATGCCGGAATTTCAAGGCTGTTAGAAATCTTCAATGTTTATTCGAGTACAAAAGCTGTAAGGAGTTTTCAAAATCTATTTAGATCTAATCTATTGCAACTCATGAAGCGCAATTGCCGGAATGTCGACAATTCTTGGGCGTCATTTACCATCTTCTATACCCTCTGTATCCAGTGTCCCAGCCGGATTGCCACAGGAAGAGGCAGCGGATTGCCACCAATCTTGCCTTTCTTGCCTTCTCCACTGGGACCGTTCTTTGTCCTTCTGTCTTCGATACTGTGCAGATGCTTCACCTCGGACTCGAACGCTGGATCTTGAGGCCAATGAAAAGTTACATTGAAACGGGTGGTGAAATGCCTCGTCGCTGCTCTTTAAGCAGAAATCTAAATGATTTAAACGTTTCAGGTATTCATTGACCTTTATGAGGGTTTCTTTCTGACGCGGAGGTCCGGTGTATCCAACACGGCCTCGGTCTTCCGGAATGTCGGATGACCGCTTCACTAGCGTGCGCATATCCTTGCCATAATTCAGCACAATCTGCCTAAGGCAGTCCACGTCGGCATCCTGTCCTTCTAGTGCTGCAAGCTGCTCTGTGGCAAGCGTGGAGACCTCCCAGTTGTAGGTAATGCGGTGGTGAGGTTCGCGCAGCTTATTAGCAGATACTATATAGGATCTGATCTGAAAGGCTTAGGACGGAGCCTGTCGCCTGATCGGTGCTTAAGCTGCCTATTGGTTGGGTGTGCTTGGGAGTAGGAGGACTTAAAAGTGGTTTGTAACTTACTTGCAAATTCAATATGTTGCTCAGAACCTGTCTAACTAGACTAGAAGTAGTGTAACTTCTGACGACTTCTGCAGAAAGTTACAAGTTACTTAGGAATTTATTCCAATATATTTCCCCTAACTTAATGGAAGTTATTTTGAACTTATTTTTTCACAAAAAGCTCGTTGGTTTTCTGTTTGGTTGATAAGCAAAAGTTGCGCCGCTGAACCAGCCTCCTCAGTTCATATCTTTTTTGGCTTGCCATTTTCATTGCGGTTTTCACCGTTTCAGGAGTCCATCGAAGGACGGGGGAATCTTTGGCGTCATTCTGACACCTGGTGCTGGCTGTGTTTCATAAGTCCGGAATGTCGAACCTGAGGATCTGGGCTGCTGGGAACGATACCTCGAACCTTGTGCAGCATATGCTTCCTGCGGTCCCGACTCTTCCTGGTGACTATATTCTGATTCGTTGTCCGTATCCATGTTAAAGATCTGGACCATGGTCACTACTCTTCAGACAGGTGGGCTACTTGGTTGTCTCCTGTCCGGAATATCGGACAAAGACAAAGCTGCACGAAGCAAATTTGACCGTGGCGAAGCAGGAGACACAAGCTCCGTTCCCCAAAGTGGCAGTAGAGTATACTGGACCTGATCGAATACACCAAGTAAGACCCTCTCACGATGCAAGTGTGCGAGCGACGACGAGCACACTTTTCTATGGCACGGAGTGCAGTATTGGGCTTCAAAGTCTTGAGCCAAATGAATTAAGCGGCAGCTGACTGAAGAGATATATACAAACTAACTACGGACAACACGCGCTACACGCGTATAGCGTAGACACGCCTAGGGGAGCCTATAGGACCCTACAAAATACAGGGGGAGGGGGGGTTAAACAAGAGTCCAGATTTTGTGCATTTGCAGCATCCTGTTGTACTGTTTGAGCGTATATTAGCTATACGCATATACTTGTACAATCTTGCACATGCAACATTGCGCTGTCCTTTTTTCATCAGGGCAATACATATGCTTGAACAACATCCTATATTCTGCGCGCTTCGAACTGTTTCCCCACTCTAGTTACTACTAGTTTAGTTGCAATTTTGCAACACATTTGTCACTTTGAGGCTGATCTGCCCCTCGTTAGATTCTTCTGGCATTGCTCCTCTGTGCCTTTGTTGCGCTCAACCCTTCTGTTCAAGGCTTCTTTCAGCCTCAAAGTAGTCCTAAGCAACTCTCATGTAGAGTCATGTGAACACCTTCGCCAGCGCACTACGACCTCAACACACATGCAATTGGAAGCAACCTTAAAGTTTCATTCAAAGTGAGATTGCGAAAGTGTGACAAGCGGACGTGTGATAAGATGTAATGTAGAGTTGAGATGCTGATGAATACTTGAAGCCTGTGCATTCATCATTTGACAACTCACCTGCTCTATATATACCTGAGAAAGAAGAGGACGAAAGCCAGCGAGAGGCCAATATGGTAGTGCAAGACTGGGAGGAAAAATAGCGGAGGCTTTCTCAATCTTCCTGGCGCGGTGCTCTCTGGAGCGTCCCTGTTTAGTGGTCTATTTGAGAATCCATGTAAAAATACACGTCAGTGAAGACCAGGAGAAGGATGCCCGAAAGGTGGTTTTTGGTTGCTTTTGAAATGTGTTTCGGGCATCGTGCATCAATGCAAAGCCCTTTAAAGAGCAGGGCTGGGAGAAAAAAAGAGGAGAGCACTCATTCTTGAATGGTTGTAGTTTTCGTGGAGCTGGTATTCTGTCTGGCAAAACTTCTGACATTATGCCTGGCATTCTTTCTAGCATATCTTCTGACATTTTCTCGGGCATATCTTCGGACATTCTTTCTGGCATATCTCGTGACATTCTATCTGGCACATCTTTTGACATTCCATCTAGAATCTAGCAATGTGTGTGGCTGAATGCACTGACGAAAATGGTCCTGGTGAAGGCGCAAGGAACTGCAAAGGACCTGCAGGTCGTTAACTGAGAAGTAACAGTATGTGAGCCAAACACGAAAAAAACCAGCGATGCCCGAAATCTTCTTTTTCCGCTGTTGTCGGCCATATTTCGGGCATCGTGTTTCAGTCTTCCACACGTGGCCACAGAGAGTTGCTGCTAAACGCCCCTTGCTTCCTCGCAACGAAACCTCAGAGCTGCAGCCTGCTAAAGCTTGTCCAGAAATGCCCCTGATCTGTGCATGAAGGACATCCTTTCTGTTGCTGTGGTAAATGTTTTGGGCATCGTGTTGAACGCTTCCGCGTGTCCCGGCTTGAGTTCACCCTCGCCCAACTGGACATACTCACATCGTTCGCTCCCAGAGCGTTCACTCTTTGTTGCTTGCTCCTTCTTGGTATGATCAGAGCTACACAGTCCCTATGCCCTGCTCAGGACTAGAAAATGGTCTCCGAGAATGATGCACTACTCAGCGTCATTTACACCACTTGCATCACCAAACCACTTTTTCGACGCTTTCCTGACCCTACTTTTGAACGCTCTCCCCCACCAGGCTCAAGGTTCGACCTCCCAAAAATGGCCTCTGCGCGACCCCCCCCCACACCCCCTTTATTCACTTCGTTCACCCTAAAAACTCAAGCCTTGCCTATCGGCTGGCTTTCGTGATATATACAATTGCACCCGCCACCCGTGGTTGAACTCTAAACGGTTCAGTGAAAAGCGTGCAATGATGGGAGAACTGACACGCAATCACAACATGTGGACACCAAGCTCCACGCACAAAAACTTGAAAGGCACCGCTGACGACATTGACCTGTCAAGGAGGCAAATGAAAAGTAGAAACTAAAATACTTACTGTATTTAAACATGTCTTGCCATATCCATTAGAATTCCATTTTTGAATAGATTTGGAGCCACCTGTCCAAGGTTGGAGGTTAATGAGGCCACAGCCTCAATGTCAAAGCTCCCTTCACACCCCTGTGACATGCAGGCTCTGAGCGCATGGCCCCACTACAGGCAACTATGCCCAAAGCGGCCAGCCTTGCACATGGTGGGGCTAGGTGATTAATCTCTGGCTAGGAGGCAAACAATTTGGAGCAACGGTGTGTGCGGGCAACGCTCCTGTCGTCCAATTACCAGTCTGGCCAACAAGTTCCCAGCTGAGCTTTCCCCAAGTGAATGTAAGCTTGAGGCCACAAGCGTGAAAAAAACAATAGCAAGCCAGCATGGTCCAGGAAAGTGAGAACCAGGCCCTTACAACAATAGTGATTGCTTCATGTAATTTAATGCATGTCTTCGTGCGTCATTGCAGAACGGCTCTGAAAAGTCGGGACTTATAAGAGGATGTTACTAGTAGCTTCTAGCTACTAGCAGTAAGGCCAGAAGCCTCTAGTAGCGTCCTTGCTCCTAGTAGCGATGCGCTTTGCTCCTAGTAGCTTCTAGCTACTAGTAGTAAGGCCAGCAGCCCCTAGTGGCATCCTGGCTCCTAGTAGTGATGCCCTTTGCTCTTAGTAGCTTCTAGCTACTAGTAACTGTAGTAGGCCAAGAACCCCTAGTAGCGTCCTCGCTCCTACTAGCAATGGCCTTTGCTCCTACTAGTAGCTTCTAGCTACCAGTAAGTAGCGTCCTTGCGCCCCCGTGGCGATGCCACTTGCTCCCAGTAGCTTCTAGCTACTAGTAGTCAGGCCAGGAGCCCCTGGTAGTCCTAGTAGCGATGCCCTTTGCTCCTAGTAGCTTCGAACTACTAGTAGTCAGGCCAGGGGCGCCTAGCCGCGTCCTTGCTCCTAGTAGCGATGCCCAGTGCTCCTAGTAGCTTAGCTACTAGTAGTAAGGCCAGGAGCCCCTAGTAGCGTCCTTGCTTCTAGTAGCGATGCCCTTTGCTCCTAGTAGCTTCTAGCTACTAGCCGTCAGGCCAGGAGCCCGTAGTAGCGTCCTTGCTCCTCGTAGCGATGCCCTTTGCTCCCAGTAGCTTCTAGCTACTAATAGTCAGGCCAGGAGCCCCTAGCTCCTAGTAGCGATGCCCTTTGCTCCTAGTAGCTTCGAGCTACTAGTAGTCAGGCCAGGGGCGCCTAGTAGCGTCCTTGCTCCTAGTAGCGATGCCCTTTGCTCCTAGTAGCTTCTAGCTACTAGTAGTAAGGCCAGGAGCCCCTAGTAGCGTCCTTGCTCCTAGTAGTAAGGCCAGGAGCCCCTAATAGCGTCCTTGCTCCTAGTAGTGATGCCCTTTGCTGCCAGTAGCTTCCAGCTACTAGTAGAAAGGCCAGGAGCCCCTATAGCGTC
>CAXAMN010007313.1:29142-58297 GCA_963970005.1 Durusdinium trenchii | reverse complement strand
GGAGCCCCTAGTAGCGTCCTTGCTCCTAGTAGCGATGCCCTTTGCTCGGTCAAAATTTCATTCGGAAACTAAAAGGTGATCTTCGCGAACTTTACGGTTTTCTTCGGAAACTTTACGGCTTTCTTCGGAAACTAATCTTTGGAAACTACGCGGTTTTCTTCGGAAATTTTACTGTGTTCTTTGGAAACTGTTAAAGGAAAACTAGTCTTCGGCAACTCAAAAGTGATCTTCGGAAACTTTACGTTTTTCTTCGGAAACTATTCTTTGTAAATTCTACGGTGTTCTTCAGAAACTAATGTTCGGAAACTACAAAGAGTCGAAGAGCAACATCAAACCTGCACGGAAATCTTTCTGCAGATCGCAAAACAAGCATGTATATACCGTAGCCGTCACAAGGTACATCAATATCCCACCTACCCCCCCACCCACCCAGTGCTCCTTCATGCAAATTAGTTGCAACATTGTAAAAGTTCTGAGGAATACTTTCTAAAAAGTTAGCTTTCTGAAGATCGCGAAATAGTCTCTGAAGATCGCGGACTAGTTTCTGAAAATCGCACAAGATTTTCTGAAGATCGCAAAATAGTTTCTGAAGATCGCGAAATAGTTTCTGAATCGCTACAAATTATTGAGGGGGGAGGACCCTAAATGTAACTTACATTTTCCCTAGATTTGAGGGTCAGAAATGTAATATAACATTTTTGTTTGAGACGTCAAAAATGTAATGTTACATTTTTGACCCCCTAGCTTGCATTTTTTTTTATTGAACATAAGCACGAAATCTAACTCCTGTAGAACCCCTCCCCACCACTTTCAGCCAATATTAGCTAAGTTACATTTTTCCGGTCTTTTAGGCCATATAATAAAAATGTAACATTAATTGTTGAAGGCTCTTTCCCTTTGAACAATTTAGAGAAAAACATGTATATACATCTAGAAAGAAGATATGCCTTAAGAAGGACAAATCTACTTTGGACAAAAAATAATAAGCTGGGAACGTAGGAGAAGCCAAAACTGGTGAGAGCACCAGCAAATCCAAATAAAAAACATCTAGAAAAAAGATAAGCCTTAAGAAGGACATACCTATAGACTTTAGACGGAAAATGTAAGCTGGGAACCTGGGAGAAGCCAAACCTGCTGAGAGCACCACCAAATCCAGAGAAACAAATCTAGATACATCTAGAAAGAAGATGAGCCTTAAGAAGGACATATCTACTTTGGACAGAAAATGTAAGCTGGGAACCTGGGAGAAGACAAACCTGCTGAGAGCACCAGCAAATCTAGAGAAACAAATCTAGATACATCTAGAAAGAAGATAAGCCGTAAGACGGACATACCTATATACGTTAGACAGAAAATGTAAGCTGGGAACCTGGGAGAAGCCAAAACTGCTGAGAGCCCCAGCAAACCCAGAGAAAAAACATCTAGATACATCTAGAAAGAAGATAAGCCTTAAGAAGAACATATCTAGTTTGGACAGAAAAAACATAAGCTGGGAACCTGGGAGAAGCCAAACCTGCTGAGAGCACCAGCAAATCCAGAGAAAAAACATCTAGATACATCTAGAAAGAAGATAAGCCTTAAGAAGGACATACCTACTTTAGACAGAAAATGTAAGCTGGGAACCTGGGAGAAGCCAAAACTGCTGAGAGCACCAGCAAATCCAGAGAAACAAATCTAGATACATCTAGAAAGAAGATAAGCCTTAGAAAGGACATATCTACTTTGGACATAAAAAATAAGCTGGGGACGTAAGAGAAGCCAAAACTGGTGAGAGCACCAGCAAATTCAGAGAAACAACATCTAGAAAGAAGATAAGCCTTAAGAAGGACATACCTATATACTTTAGACAGAAAATGTAAGCTGGGAACCTGGGAGAAACCAAAACTGCTGAGAGCACCAGCAAATCCAGAGAAACAAATCTAGATACATCTAGAAAGAAGATAAGCCTTAAGAAGGACATATCTACTTTGGACAAAAAAACATAAGCTGGGAACCTGGGAGAAGCCAAAACTGCTGAGAGCACCAGCAAATCCAGAGAAAAAACATCTAGATACATCTAGAAAGAAGATAAGCCTTAAGAAGGACATATCTACTTTGGACAAACAAATAATAAGCTGGGAACGTAGGAGAAACCAAAACTGCTGAGAGCACCAGCAAATCCAGAGAAAAATCATCTAGATACATCTAGAAAAAAGATAAGCCTTAAGAAGGACATATCTACTTTGGACAGAAAATGTAAGCTGGGAACCTGGGAGAAGACAAAACTGCTGAGAGCACCAGCAAATCCAGCGAAACAAATCTAGATACATCTAGGAAGAAGATAAGCCTTAAAAAGGACATATCTACTTTGGACAGAAAAAACATAAGCTGGGAACGTAGGAGAAGCCAAAACTGGTGAGAGCACCAGCAAATTCAGAGAAACAACATCTAGAAAGAAGATAAGCCTTAAGAAGGACATACACATATACTTTAGACAGAAAAGGTAAGCTGGGAACCTGGGAGAAGCCAAAACTGCTGAGAGCACCAGCAAACCCAGAGAAAAAACATCTAGATACATCTAGAAAGAAGATAAGCCTTAAGAAGGACATATCTACTTTGGACAGACAAATAATAAGCTGGGAACGTAGGAGAAGCCAAAACTGCTGAGAGCACCAGCAAATCCAGAGAAAAAACATCTAGATACATCTAGAAAGAAGATAAGCCTTAAGAAGGACATATCTACTTTGGACAGAAAATGTAAGCTGGGAACCTGGGAGAAACCAAAACTGATGAGAACACCAGCAAATCCAGATGTCTTAAGAAGGACTTACCTACTTTACAGAGAAAATGTAAGCTGAGAACCTGTGATAAGCAAACAAAGGGCAGGGCGCCAGCAAATCTAAAGAAACAACAGCTAGAAAGAAGATACTCCGTTAAAATCATGTAACCTAAGAACCTGGGATGAGTCAAAATTACCAGAAAGCAAACACATTGGAAAAATGCAGCAGTCTGGACAATGTTTAAGATTCCACAATCCACATGCATAAGAAAACATAACACATCGACAGGCAGAACGAAGCGTCAAGGTTTCCAAGTTACATTTGTGGACCCCCCCTTTGCTCATCAGACAGGGGCACCCAAAAATGTAACTTAGAACGTCCCCACGTATAAAGTTACATTTTCCTGGACCCCCTCCCCCCCCCGGGGGGGTATGCCCCGAAAAAACGTGAGGGGGGGTCAGCTTACATTTGTTGGAGGGTGGGGGGGTGCCCAAAAATGTAACTTACATTTTGGGTCCCCCCCACCCTGTTTTCATGGTTAAAGGGGTAGCGATGTTTCTGAAGATCACGAAATAGTTTCTGAAGATCGCGAAACAGTTGTGAGAAATGGTGGTCGGTGCACGTTTTTGCCATGTGGTGGCTTTGACTTGAGACCGCTGACGCATCCGCAGTCAGCGCTGGCTCGCGTGTTAGAAAACATTTGCTTCGGCCGCGACCGCTTGCTTTGGTAGCTTTGTTTTTACTTCGCACTCCGCATTGGTAGCGGAGCCCCCGAATACCGGGGGCCGAGCAATGGCAGAGCGGGTCCCCGTGCCTGAGTGGGACGCCGCTGCAGGGCAGCGCCCTGATCCGGCTGAGCCGGTACGCACTCCTGGCAGCGCCAGTGATGGACAGCGTCCACATGACCAGGCAGCGCCTGGATCGAGTGGTCTGCCGACCCCAAATGGTGGTTGCTTGCCACCTGGAGGCTTCGCAAGGATCCTTGCTGATATGAGGTCGCAGCCGCAGCAAGGTTTCGGGCCACCTCCTATGAACCAGCCGCTGCCCACTATGAACCAGGCTATGCCTGTGATGAACCCCATGGGGTGTGCACCAATGATGCCGCCGAATGTGGGGATGATGGGTATGCCTATGGGGCCACCAACCATGCCGGTGCCTGGCTTCGGATGCGATCCCTTGATGATGCCTATGGGCATGGGACAGCTCGGAGCCATGATGGGACCGCAGCAGATGATGATGCCTCCTGCACCGCAGACGGCACAGATGATGATGCCGCCACCCACCATGCAAAGCATGGGACCCATGATGATGCCGCAGGAAAAGGGCAGTCAATGGTGGAATCCAGATGGTCACAAAGGAGGAGGAAAAGGTGGACCACCAGAGCAGTCTGCGACCGAAGGAAAAGGGTCCAAAGGCAAGCAGCCGAATCGATGGCAGGGCAAAGGTAAGAAGGGCTCTGCAGAAGGGGGCGGCGACCCCGAGCCGGATGGCGATGAGTACGAGTACTACAGCGAGTACTCGTACGAGGAGGAGAACCCGGAGGAAGAGACGGCCACGGATGATCCGTCAGTGCGGCCATCGACAGTCAAGACGGAGTCGGAGCCGCCGGCATCTGAGGATCAACCCGCTCCCAGCAGGCGGCGACCTGGAAGGGAGGAAAGTGCTAGGCCAAAGGTGAAGGCTCGGACTGCGGCCAAGTCCCGACCAAGGGCGCAGGATGATCACCGTGCTGAAGTTCCGGCAAGCAGCATCGGTGGTGCCCCGTCGGATGGAGGAACCACTGCGCAGACTTCCGTGATCCGTGACCTCCTGAGAGACCAGTCCAAGAGATCCCAAGACAGAGGAAAGGCCTCCATCTCTCAGGTGAAGCTCGAAACCTTCAAAGGAAGGCGAGAGCATCTCAAAGACTGGAAGAAGACGTTGGAAGCCCAACGCCTGCTCTACAGGCTCACGGATGAGGAGTTGGCCATGTTGGTGTTCCTGAGCACCGCCGGGGAGGCTCGAGAAGTGGTGAACCAACTTGAAGTGTCCGAGATGAACGAGCCTGGTGGCTTGAACCGGATGATGAAGCTGCTTGAAGATGCCTACGGCACGAGGTCTGATGAACGCTTCGAAGAGAAGCAAGAAGCATTCAACACCTACAGAAGAGCTCCCGGCCTCTCAGTGGCAGCGTATCTTGCCACTTTGAAGAGACTCAAAGGAGAGTATCTCAAAGAAGACAGCGGCACGGTGATCAGCGACAAGGCTTTCGCTCAGCGCATGCTGACCCGTGCAGGCCTGACGAAGAAGGAGCGCATGGAGATCTTCTTCGCGGCCGGTGGCAAGTACCGAAGCCATGAGATTGAGAGGGTGATGCGTTTTCGCTGTGCCCAGCTGCATGTTGAGGAGAAGGCCAAGAGCTATCACCATGGTAGCCATGGCAACTTGAAGACCCGGCCTTACAAGAAGCCCTTCCGAGGGGACAAGAGTTGGAAGAAGAAGCATGGAACTCATCTGGCCGAGGTCAAGGAAGAAGTTGACTATGGCGATGATGAGCCATACGATGAGGAAGATGAAGATGACGACCTCGACAATGAGGACCTGGAGCAAGAGGCCTATCATGCCGAGAATGAGTATGACTATGATGATGAAGAGTGGTGGCATGATCGTTGGCAAGAGGATGATGATGACTGGTCCGTGGGAGATTTGAAAGAAGCCTATGCTGCCGGCTGGAGGGCCAAGCAGCAAAGTGCGGACCTGCGCAAGGGACGCGGCTATAAGGGCCGAGGACAAGGGAAAGGCAAGAAGAAGGATCGGCCACCGGACCAGAGGAAGCCAGATGACCGGAAGAAGAATTCACAGTGCGCTTCCTGCCGGAGGTATGGGCACTGGAGAGGAGATCCGGAGTGCCCAAAGGTCAAGAGTGGCGAAGATCAACCTCGGTCGAGTGCCAGCACACCCAAAGGGGTGAAAGAAGAGGCCTCAACTTTGTTCACGGATATGAAGGACGAACCTGGGAAGAGCTCATCGGATTCGCTGGCAAGCCATGGCGTCGGCTCCAACACCAGCCGAGGAGATGATGCCCCAGGAATGCATGTGAACAAGGTCAACTGGACTTTCATGGTGAGCAGGGGCACTGGCTGGAGTCTGGTGGGAGAATATGACAGTGAAGTGAGCTCAGTGGAAAGCTCAGAGTCAGAAGAACCCCCAGCATGGAAGCCGCCCGATTTGCCACCAGAAGCAGAGGTGAGGAAGAACAAGTACAAGATGAGGCTGAAGGCCATCCTGGAGGCCCTTGAGAAGGGCGAGAAAGAAGAAGAAGCTGTGAAGAAGCTGAAGCGCTATCACAAGAAGGCTTCTAAGAGGAAGAAAGAAGAGACGAAGGACAAGGAAATGTCTGTGAACCCGGAGGAGATCTTGGCTCTGCTCCCAAACCTGAGCAAGGAAGAGAAGAAGACGTTGCTGAAGGAATTGCTCAGGGAGCATGAGGAAGAGATCTGTCGGTCGCTGCCTTCAGATTTGCACCGGACTCAGCGACCGGAGCGACGGGTGAGATCAGAAGGCTACTCGTCAGCAACGCCTCCAAGGACATCACCGTCCAGAGCATCAGCTTCAAGTGCTGCCTCAAGCCCGAGTGTGGCCGCGCCACCAGGAAGCAGCGCAGATCTTCCAGCCCCAGTCCGGAAGAAGAAGATGGAGGAGTTTTGATGAGCTCTATATGAAGGCGGTTTGGATCGCCGTGGACGGCTGCGCCCGTCGGAAGCTTCGGACATACCCCAAGGAGAAGAAGAAGTCTGCCCTCATGCATACGAGGATTTGAAGTGGGGAGCAAATGGCTCGGCTCACTGGGCAGATTGCAAGAAGTGTCGGCTTCGGAAGGTTCTCTACTACTCCCACATGCACGGTGCCATGATGGTCGAGCGGGAGAAGGAGGAAGCCAATCTCCTGCTGAAGGACCGCGAGGTCATCCTAGATACCGGCTGCAGAACTGCCGTGGCCGGGGCAAGCTGGCATCGACGATTCCAGACGATGCTGAAGCAGCAGGGACTGGGATGGAGCACCGTAGAGCATGAGGAAGTTTTCCGTTTTGGAGCAGGCCGACCAGTGTTGAGCACAGAGGCGCATCTGTACCCCGTTCAGGTCGGCGGCATGTTGTCTTGGCTTCGCCTGGCGGTGGTTGAATCCACCAAGGACAGTCGTGTTGATGACTGTCCCGCTCTGGTGGGACCATCAGAGCTAGCTCGGTGGAATGTGAAGATGGATTTCGCCAAGCAAGGCATTTCAGTGAATGATGGACAGTGGTGCCCACTGAAGCTGTCTGCTTCCCGGCATCCAGTGCTGAGTATTTTGCCAGCACCTGAGCTGAGTGTGGAAGCGTGGGGAACACCGGAACTGTGGAAGTTGAGGGAACGCCTCATTTTTGACCCCTACAGCATGGCACTGCTTCAGGAAGTGCTTGAGCAGGTGGCTGAAGAGAAGCCGGACAGCGAAACGGATGAAGAAGAGCCTACTGAGCTACAGGAAGTTGGAGATGAGAGTTTTGTCACGGCCGCTGCCAGTTGGCAAGAGATGATGGAAGATGAGGCCATCTCCAAGTGGGATGAATTGGCCCTACCACCAAGTGCCTTCAAGGAGATCATGACCACAGAGATCGACAGCTCACAAGAAGGAAGTGTCTATAGCAATGACACCAGCTCCGGCAATGAGACGACCTCAGGAAATGAGACTGGAGATGAAGCCTGTATGGAGGAGGTCGAAGAGAGTGGATCAGAGTCATCGGAGTCGGAGGAAGAAGAGTGGTCAAGGGTGGAAGACACCTTGGTGGCAGATTCTGGCAGCGCCAGTGATGAACTGCTGACAAAAGGTCAACGAAGAAGACTTCTGGCAGCGACCAAAGAGATTTCGGAAGCAGCAAGCCGAGACACTGCTGCACGCCAATGTTTGATGGCCGACCGGACAAGGATCCCTCGACCACCGAAGAGACAACGTTGGCGGATCCTGGAGATCTTTACATGGTCGTGTATGGTCAGCCAGATCGCATTCAGCCGAGGATGGACCTTCTTGGAGCCAGTGACGCTGCCTGGCTGGGACATCAGGAGTCCGGCTGTGCAGGAAGAAGCTATGCGGTATATCCAACAGGCAGAGCCTGATCTACTGGTGGTGGCCTGGCCGTGCGGGCCGTGGACTCAGCTGCAGTACCTCAACCAGAAGACACCGCAGCAGAAAGCGGCGCTGTATGCAAAGCAGCTAGAGTCCCGCAAAGTCTTCCTGCAGTTCACAAGACGTGCAATACTCTGGCAGCGCCGGAGGCACAAAGCAGTATTGGGTGAGAATCCCTTCAACAGCCGTGCATGGCAGACACCGGAGATTCTGGATGCATTTCATGGCTGCTCTGAGGCAGTCGCTGACCAATGCCAGTATGGCTTGAAGCATCCAGTAGAAGATGCACCTATGAGCAAGCGCACCCGTTTTCAAGGACAAGAAGAAGTGGTGCGGTATCTCCAGAAAAGGTGTGACCACAGCCATGAGCACTGGCCTATAGAAGGGAAGTTCAAAGGAGCTGATTGCAAGTGGCGCTCACTGAGTGAATGGGCAGGAGGATACCCTATTCCTCTGCGCCATGCCATCATTGATGGAGCCGAGGATTTTCTTCGAGCTCGTGCAGCGCACAAAGGCACCTTCGTTGAGGACGATGGTGATGAGGGAGCTATGTCAGATGGTGACCTCCAGGCAGGAGAAGAAGCCATCGAAGAAGAAGAGAAGATGACAGGGCTCCTAAAAGAAGAGGATGAGGAGCCGGAGGAGGGGCAGCGCCATCCGGTTCCCATGGAGGTGCGGAAGGCAGTGGAATTCGCCCATCGACAACTGGGACATCCTTCCAGAAGCACCTTGGTGAGAATGTTGAAGATGAGTGGAGCAACAGAAGATGCCCAACGGTGGGCGAGAAGATGGACATGTGATGTCTGCGCCCAGCGGGCGGCTCCACGACACCCTCAAGCGGCTGCGCCGAGTGTGAGGCCTTATGGGTTCAATCACCACGTGCACTTGGACCTCAAGTATGTGTACGATTGCCGCAAGAAAAAGTACACATGTTTGTCAATGCTGGACTTGGGGACGGTCAAGCACGATGCGGTGATGGTCAAGTCCAAGCAGAGCACTTACATCGCCAAGAAATTCTTCCGACACTGGATCTCCTTGTACGGAGTCCCTGGAAAGGTCACGACAGACCAAGGAGGAGAATTCGAGCGGACCTTCACCCTTTACTTGGAGCAGCTTAGCATCCCGAGTGAGGTGACCGCTGCTCATGCCGGATGGCAGCTGGCAGCTGGAGAGAGGCATGGAGGCCTCCTTGGAGATATGCTCGATGCCGTGGTGCAGGAACACAGTCTGCAAGGCTATAAGGGCCTCAAAGAAGGACTGGCTGCGACAGTAGCCGCCAAGAATGGCACGCTCACAAAGGATGGCTACACGCCAAACCAACGAGTGTTCGGGTATGAGACCCGGTGGCCATCCTTGAACGATGAAGACCCCAAGATGTCCTTTGCAGAGGGCGTCTCTGTAGACAGTGAGGTGTCCCGAGCGCATAAGATGCGGACAACTGCACGGATTGCCCTCTTGAGGAATGATGTACGAGAGAAGGTGCGGAGAGCCGTTTTGCGGAAGCCGGCTGTTTCCCACTCTGGACCTTTCATTCCTGGTGCACAAGTCTATTTTTGGACACCTAGCACACAAAAGGGGGTGCGCTACAAGAAGGGTGGTGCATGGCGCGGCCCAGCCACTGTCCTCATCAGGGAGAAGCCCAAGAAGTATTTTGTCTCTTGGCGTGGACGGCTTTTGTTGCTGGCAGAAGAGAACATGAGGCTAGCAACGAGAGAAGAGCTGGCACTGACGGAGCCCGTTCGTGAAGAGATGGATGGTGTCGGTGATATGCTCAGGGATGGAGGCCGACAGAACATGTACAAGGAACTACGACCACAGCCTCCTCCACCACGCAAGAGACCCAGACGGGCGGCAGTAGATGCATCGACAAGACCGCCTGAGCCAGAAGAGAGCAAGCGAGCACGCTTGATGATGAGAGGCTCAAGGACGGTAAGGAACCTTTTGAAGGATCAAGTTCAGCGAGCCGCCCAGATGCTTCGGAGGAGGAGAGCGTTAGCAGATGCTCGCATGCCGGCAGCGCCGAGCCCGAAGCGAAGAAGGGCATTACCAAGTCCACCTGCTGGTGGCGATCAGATGCCCCTGGCGGCGCCAGAACAAGTACGCCCGGCTGCGCCGCTGGCTTTGCCACCTCCTGCACGGGAGGTGCGACCAGAGGATGTCCCTGTGCCCATGGATGAATTTGATGATGAGCCCAATCGAGAAGAAGCAGTGGCACCCAGGGACGAGGATTTTCAGCAGCTGCTTAGACAGCAGACCACGGAGGAGAGGCAGCGGCATCTCCTGGATGACTTGCCAATTTCCATTCGGAAGCGGCTGCATGAAGATGATGATGATACGGGGGTTGCACCACCAAACAAGAGAGCCAGAGTGTCTCAAGAGCTGGTGACTCAGGTGATGCTGAGCACGCTGGTCACCGAAGAGAGAGAGATAGCGAACGAGTGGGTTTCCCGCTATGAACTCTCGCTACTACGGGAACTCACGGGGCTCCCCATCACGGCAGCCCGGTTGCACCGGCAGCCCCGCAAACGGCTAGCGCGGCCGCCCAAAATGGCCAGCAGAGCAAGACTCAGCATTTTGCTGGGGAAGGATCCACGGAATGCTTTCGTGGTAGAGGAAAACACCGAGGAGGTGCGACAACACCCGCGTCGCAAAGCGGGGTTCCCCTGGAAGGGGATCACAATGTACTACAAGGAAGCTCCAAAGAAGAAAGGAGAGAAAGTCCGAAGCTATGTTGAGAAAGATGGGGAGATCTATGAGGTGTGCTGGAGTTCACGCCAACGGAAGCTTTTTGAACGAGAATGGCTGGCCGAGATGAAGGATGTGTTGATGAGCGAAGTGATGTTGCTTCGCATGAAGGCCAGTGGAAAAGAGCTGGACCCGAGATTCTTCAGCGAGGAGGAACGGTCCAAGTTCGCAGAGGCGGACAAGAAAGAGTGGGCTCAGTGGATACAGAACGGAGTGATCAAAAGACTGAGCCCCGACGAGCAGAGAAAAGTGCCTCGAGAGGCGGTGTTCAAAAGCCCCATGCGGATGGTGCGGGCGAACAAGCAGCAGAAGATGTTGCTTCCTCTTCTGGCCAAAAGCAGGCTGGTGATCCCGGGTCATCGGGACCCGCATCTGGGCCTTTTCCGGACGGACGCGCCCACGACCAGCCTGGTCTCTGTGAGGATGGCGAAGGCCATCAGCCAATTCAGATCATGGATCTGCTGGAGCTTTGATGTCACGACGGCATTTTTGTCGGGCCTGGAGACAGATCGTCAGATCTACGTGAAGGCTCCAGCTGAGGGCTTGCCAGCCGCGGAGGGCTGGAGTGCCATCTTGCCCTTTGAGCTTCTGCGCATCCTCAAGAGCGCATATGGCCCCGAGGCTTTGGTACCTTCGGGCAGTGCAACTGATTAGCCAGACGCCGCTGAAAGAGCTCCCGATTGCCAAGGCCACATTTGCGGCCAGTGAAGGCGGCATCAGCTGGGCAATCTTGTGCCTCCACGTCGACGATGGACTCCTTTTGGGAGATCCAAATGACAGTCGATTTGTCAAGTTGAAGGCACAGCTGAACAAGCTCTTCAAGATCAAGGAGTGGAAGGAGACTCCCTTGACCTTTTTGGGAGTAGATCTGGAGAAGGCTGAGAAAGGGGGCCTCTGCGACAACATGGGAGCCTACATTCGGAACATCAAGGTCCCTGAGATGCAGAAGAAGAAGCCGGATGAACCTTTGGACACGCAGGGCGTGACACAATACCGCCAATTGACTATGCGACTTCGATGGCCGGCTCAGTTGGCAATGCCTCACAAGCTGTATGGGATCAGCTCCTTGGCTCAGAGAGTCAACCAGGCCACCTACAAGGACTTTCAGGAAGCTGTGAAGCTACACCAGAACTTCCTGGAAGAAGAGAAAGCTGGCAGAGCCAAGCTGCGTTATCCCATTAATCGTGGGAGGCCGTATGTTTTGAGCTTCTTCGACGCCTCCTTGGCTTCCTCACGACAGATGGAGTGAAGGAAGGGCCACAGCTGGCAGCCCCGCTGGAATTCCACACCTCCCGAAGCACCAGGGTGGTGAGAAGCTCAATGGCGGCAGAGAGCAACAGCATGTCCCTGGCAGTGGACAAGCACCTCTATTTGAGGGCGCTACTGGACATGTTGTGGTTCGGTGATACCACCTCACCCTCAGCGGACTGGAGGTCCAAGCTTCGCCATGAAGGCGGCCTGGTCACAGACGCCAAGAGTCTTTACGACCATGTCCACACGACAGGCCACGTACCAAGTGAGAGGCAGACTATGCTTGACCTCCTCGTGGCCAAGGACATGTTGGAACAAAAGGCATACCAACTGTTCTGGGTTCCGACCCATCAGCAGCAGGCAGATGTGCTCACGAAGCGCATGAAAGGGACGCTTTGGGAGAGCTTCTGCCAGAACCATCGCCTGTCACTAAAGCAGACTGACGCAGAAAGGCGATTGGAGGAGCGTAGGCAGCGCCTTCGCAAAGACCAACGGCAGCGCCGGAAGGTCAAGTTTGGCCGAGCCAAAGCTGGCAGCGCCGGCCGTTAATTCGACCACATGTCAACACCCTTTTCTAGGGATGTGAGAAATGGTGGTCGGTGCACGTTTTTGCCATGTGGTGGCTTTGACTTGAGACCGCTGACGCATCCGCAGTCAGCGCTGGCTCGCATGTTAGAAAACATTTGCTTCGGCCGCGACCGCTTGCTTTGGTAGCTTTGTTTTTACTTCGCACTCCGCAACAGTTTCTGAAGATCGCAAAATAGATCCTGAAGATCCCAAAATAGTTTCCGAAGAATCGTTTCTGAAGAGTAGTTGCGGAAGAGTACCAAATAGTTGCGGAAGAAAAGTTTCAGAAGAATGGAGAGTTGCGGAATAGGACTTTATTCCCCTTTCCTCCTAGTAGCTTCTAGCTACTAGTAGTCAGGCCAGGAGCCCCTAGTAGCGTCCTTGCTCCTAGTAGCGATGCCCTTTGCTCCTAGTAGCTTCTAGCTACTAGTAGTCAGGCCATGAATCTGGCGTTTCTTGGCTTGAAATCTGTGAGGTGTTCTAAAAATGATGCAGCTGAGCCGTGCTCTTGTTTCCATCTATGTGGAACCCAATACATTATACAGGGCGTGGCATTGGATAAAGTGGTGCAGCAACCATGAAGGTCACTCTTGTCGCACGGTCAGCATCGCCTTGCTCCCGGTCTTTAACTGATGGCTGAGAGGACCTCCAGGAAAAAACAATGGTGGATCCTAGGTGGGAAAGACTTGTCGAGCACATGAGTACGTGAGACCGACCAAGCCGCGCAGTATAACAAACGCATACTACAACGCAGCATGCAGGCCACAGCAACTGCAGATGTCTGTGGCAGTATATAGATTTGATGGCGAGCGGGCGCAGAAATTGACTGTTGTCAGAGTTCGCTGCTGAGTTCACACCCAAAGGCTCAAACTTTGCACATTCATGACATGTTATAACCCGGTTCAACCAGCTACTGTAGTTCCACTTCTTTGAGCCCTCAAGTTGAGTTTTGTTTCAACTTGGGCTCCTGCACACTCTAAAAAGTGGCCTGTTACTTCCACATCTTCCACTCCCTTGTATACACTCCGGAGCAACTGACTGAAGGAGGTACAACGATGCAACCTGTTGCTCTGAAACATGCCCCTGCCTGCTTGATCCTTCATCATTGCGGTGCTTGATCGGCGCAACCATTGAAGACAGCAAAATGGGATACACACCAATCACTGCAATGGCCATAGCAACACGGGCCAAATTATCGAAGATCCCAGCAGGCAGGTCAAGAAGAACATTTGAAGAGACGGTTGGTCCAAGAACAAAATAAGCGACTGCAGAGAAAGTTGCAAACAGCAGTGCGACAAAACTGAAGCTGAAGGTCAAGCACACTGCGAAGCGCTCTGGGCTGCGGCCAACCATTTCTTCATACATTGGAAGGATGCACATTTGCACAACTGCTGCTTGCATAAGTGCACTAACCATTGTCACAGTGCCCTCCCCATAGCCTAGCAAACAGAAATCTTGCTCCGCCTCATCTTCGGACGGCTTGCGCCAGCCAGAAAAGCACAGCGTCGCCAAAAGAACGCAAACATAGATATTGGCAGCAATGCTTAGTGTTGATGAAAAGGCCAAATGCTTTTGATCTAGGAAGCATAGTGGCAAAATGACGCCTGCACTCATGAATACTCTGAAAGCGCGAGGCAACTCAGGCAGCAAAAGTTCGCTGCTGTCTGCTACTACGATCAAATATCCCACCAAACACATGAAAACAGTAAGCCAGATTGTCATTTCGCAGAATGCTTTCGCCACTTTTCCTTGGGCTGGAAGGCATCCAAGCAAAGCTCCCAAATCGAAGGTGTGATGCTTCTCTGCTGCATAAACCAATACCATATTGGTCGCTCCATTCACAGCGAGAATCACCAGCGTCAGCAAAATGGCCGATATGAGAGATGCCCCAGCTGTTGCCCATGGCAAGCTGAGAATGCCGCAGCCCAAAGTGGCTGTGATAAGGTTTAGACATAATGCCAAGTTTTCAGACAAGGCCGTTCTTGGGCTCAAGCCTGGCTTCGCAGTTTGTGCCACAAGGGGATCCGTAAATGCTCCCCCCATGTGTGCTCACGAAAGCGAGGCTCAAGCCTACTTTTCTTCAGAATGATCTCAAACAGAAACAACTGGCCACCGAGACAAACGCATGCTTTGCTGGAGGAAACAAACGCAGGAATGACTCTGACAATCTCTGACACACTTATCTTATCTTCTGCCGTTCTAAGTGCAAATTGTAGCTTTTTCATGTGAGCCGAGCAGCCGTTGAAAGCAAATATATAAAGGGTCCCAGCAAACTGCGACCAAAGGTGGTATGAACCTACCTTGCTCGGCTCTTTTTGCCTCTGACGGCTCGGTCGGCCTGTGAAACTGCGAGCAGCTGAGCACGTGATCCATCGAGATCCCAAGCCAACGGCGGCCAACATGGGCAAAATTCCACTGTCTTGACATCTTGTGCTCAGGTCTTCCGGGATGGTACTTCCTGCGAACTTCATAAACTGAAGGTGAAGGGTCAAGAACAAAGCTGGCATTTTGACACCATGCTTCGTTTGTCCAAGAAATGAAGAGCCTGCTTAACGAAGAGGATATCCCTGGTCAAGCAACTGCGTGTCCGTACGCGAAACTCTCTCTATGAGCTGAGGCGAAAGCTGCACACAGCTTGTAAGTATAGGAAGTCTCATCCTGCACTGCAAGTGCAGAAGTCTAGCAGTCTAGCACAATCCAGAGACGATGAAGTGCTTCTGAACTTCTGGTCCTTGCAGCCAACCGCACCTCAACGAAACAAGTATAAACAAGTATCCAGCACCACACTGAGGAGTCTCGGCTGTCGACCTGCTTCATTGTAGTTGCAGCAGCAGTCATCGAACGTTTGCCAGTCCTGGGACTATGAGTTCCACAAGCTTTGGGCTGTGGTCATGCACCATGGCCACAAAAGAAAAGGGGTCTGTCCCTCCATGAGGTGAAGATGACAGCCTGCTGTGCAAACTGGACAATGAATGGGCGCCTTGCAACAAAACAACGGGACACATGGTGCACCTGGTAGGAACACAAAGGCCACACCTGGGCATCAGTGTTGGATCATGGCTTGTGTAGCAAATGTAGCAGTACAAGTGTCCGACGTACTCAGCAGAAGCAAGGAGAAGCTTCCCAACATCAAAGTTAAAGTCCTGACTGTTTTGTTTTTGGTGTCCACGCATCGTAGGAGTGTACTGCCCTGGCTGATTGCAGTATGAGAAATGCTTCCTCCGGCATTGTGCAGGGTCGAGTGCTTGCTTGGCACCTGCCACTACAGGCAGCACTCAACTACAAATCTGACGGAAGATTACAACGAACATTTGTAGTTTCAAAGGTGCTGTGAACGCGCAGGCGTCTGACCAACAAAGCCGGTACTCCCCAGCAGATATGGACTCAGCTTGACCTGAAAGTCGTCCAGGCAAATCGAGGGCGGCTTATATAGTCTCAGCCGAGTTGCCAAGGTCATAGGTGCCAGTGGAACCATCCGCCGAGAGAGTCCTTGTCTGCAAAGCCATGCTCAACTTTCAGTCAGTCACTTAGGCTGCGACATTCTGCTTGAATACCCATTCAGAAGTGGGCCAATGCCTTCGAGAAAGATCAAGTCTGAATCAAATCCATTCTGTCTCCGCTCGTGAAATGCGCTGCAACATGATCAACAAGGCCTGTGACGACATCACCAGTGCAGCCTCCAAGTCTCATCGACGGTCTTGTGCCAGTCTGCAAATCATGTTGCCGAAGGATCTGAATCAACTTTGTGAAACTTCTAGAGTGGAGAAAGAGGGCTCTCATGATGTCTCACTGCTGTATGCCCTGCCTTTACCAACAGTTGATCTCCAGCCGCCATCGGCTTAGCCGAAGCCAGCTGAACATCCTCCAGTTCCGATTGGCGGTGAAGAGCCAAATACTATGCTGATGCTGAGGCTGCAACGCCAGAACAAGGGCCGCGCATGTAACAGGTCTGAGCTGACAGTGAACATAATCAAAATAGCTCCGCAGGGCTCCAATGGCAAGGCCGCCACAACATCTAGGTCAGCTGCAAGCCTCACCTTGGCCGAAAGTAAAGCGCACTTGCTAAGTAGGTCCAGGTCAGTGTCGGATATACACTGGGGATGAGACCAATGTAATAAACCTCAGTTGCAGCGGGACTTGTGCAAGTAATGTCGAAATTGAATGCTCAGAATGTCTGACGCTCGTTGGGATGCGGTTTCTAGGCTTTGAACCCCGCAAGAATCGTGAAATCTGCTGGAGTCCCAGGGTTGCAATTGGAGAGTTTGCTGCACCTGCTATTGCTATCACTGCCGTTGCCCATTGTTCCAGTTGCCGCTCACAATGCTTCATGACGCAACCAAGCTGGCCACACCAACAAAGCCTTGGTGTCACTTGCACTCAGATTATTGGAGTTGCAAGTTTTGCGGCCTTAGTTCCAAGCTTGGCTATCATGCCCTCAGCAGCCATGATCGGTTCTGGGTCGAAAACTCCAGGATCGTCCGGCAAGTTCTAACAGGAAGGCCGTGGTGCGAATGGCAAGGGCAACTGCCGGCCAGCCTCCTTCTCAAATCGGTACCAAGTGCCTCCTGACAAACTCAACACGTGGTTGGACCCTCCAAACAAGTCCAAGGTTATGGATCATCCTTGATGAACACCGGCAAGGTCTCGAGATTCGGGGCTGCGGCCTTCAACCGCAATTTGAAACCCCAAGCCTGTACAACCTCTTGCACA
The DNA here is from genome assembly GCA_963970005.1 of Durusdinium trenchii. Lineage (NCBI taxonomy): Eukaryota > Dinophyceae > Suessiales > Symbiodiniaceae > Durusdinium > Durusdinium trenchii. The sequence goes on along the minus strand of CAXAMN010007313.1, from coordinate 41,126 downwards.
AGAAAATGTAATTGTTCATCTCAGAGTGTGGCTTATCATCACGCCGTTGTTTGGCAAACCAGGTACCTACAGCAATGCTGTTGGCAATGGCAGCAGCACAAACGCTACGTTTGGAAGCAGCAACCCCATGGCAAAAGGATTGGATGTATGAACAATAACAATAATTCGAGGTGTGAGGCGCAGAACAACAAAAAACACACATGTGTTCAGGAACCATAGGCCTGAATATGAACAGTGGGACAACCAACGAACTATATACATATTGCACCCGCATTGGAATTACACTGGGGGAAACTAGGATGGCACAAGTAGGGTACTCCCAAGATAGGTAGATGGCACAAAAAGTTGAAAAAATTAGTGCGGTGTGGCCAGCCAAGCGCAAATCAACGCAAATTGGAGAGGTAGATGGTACAACGGGCGTGGGCAATCCATAGGAACTGAGCCGACTGTGCCAACTACCATTGCGTTCTATTTCTGAATGTAGATGGAACACCTGTGCCAGTGCATTCCTGCACCTGGGCTAGTGCCATCTACGGATGGCTTGCCTGATCGCACGCACCCACATGTTTTCCAACTATAGCAAATATATATATATATATCAAATTGAAGATGGCACCGGTAGAAAAACCAAAATGACGAACCCAGCAAGGATGGTTCCCCAATGGTCACATGGCTCATGTTTTCATCCGCTGCTAGATGGGGGGCTCGTGCCATCATGTTACGTCAGTCTTCGACTGCCGTCCTATCATCACATGGTCATGGGCCGACGTGTCGTTTCACACATCCCTTTCTGGTCCATGAACCATGACGGATCTCACACCTTTACTTCTCAAACAAAACAAATTCAACACACAAAAACAAACTCCAATTAAGTTCCCTTCTTTGCTTTTCCGATCCACATCAAGATCGTTGGGTCTTCTTTAAGCGTCATCCAACCTTGTTGTAAAACTCTTCGTAGAAGATCCAACCTTGCATTCAACTTGGTGAGTCCATCCACATGCAAGCATATGGTCTGTTGGTAACCATCTAATGTTGATGCCGTCTTTCGAAACATCCCTCTTGACCAAAAGCAAATCAATGGCCAATCTTTTATCTTTCATAGTCATCAACTGACCATTCAAGTGGTCAAACACAGGACGTGAATCCACTGCTACAGTCACTGGTGGTCGGGATGTCCATAGTTGGTCCTCTTCTAACTTGTAGTTGACATAGACAGCCTCCGTCCAAAGTGACCTGATCCACTTTGCTTCTGAGATCGTCCGAGAAAGTGGCAACAGTTCTGCCCCCAACGTCGAAGCTACTTGTCTGTCTTGTTTGTAGCTCCTCCATCGTAATGGGGATAGCACCGCCCAATCATCTAGTCTCAGACGGGCATCAGTCGCACATATCAAATATCCACCTTGGCTCTTCCATTGAGCAGCGTTGGCGAAACTGGCGTCAGACCATGCCGCGAACTCCACACTTTCTGGAGGAAGGAGGTTTCACACACAACTTCGTTGCTGAGAAATCTCGAGCCTGCGCAACAAGTTTGTTCACCTCAATCATGTCGTTCACCGTTGAACAAGCTATCTTTTGTTGCAAAAGTGAACATCCAGCGGCTAAATCAGGTCAGCTTCCAGTCGCTAGCCATTGCAATTCTCCTAGCGCTCCTCTCATCTGGGTCTTCTCTTGAGAATTCGTCTCACACTCTTTCTCTCTTCTTCTTTCTTTACCTATGGGAATGCACTGCGAGGTTTCCGCATACTCTTGTTGTTCAATCACAATGGAAAAGTTCTCATCTTGTTTCAACATCTTTCCCAAAAAATCCTCTTCACCACTCTTCACATGTTTAAAGGGGTACCGGGCTCGAAGCTTCTGAAATTTTTCATTCATGAAACTAGGGCTTCCACCAATCACTAAGCCATCGACATGGAATGCAATGACACCGTCAAGCCGTCCTCCAATGTCTCGACTGAAGAACATACAGCTGTCCAACTGTGACTGCATGAATCATGCCAATGTCTGACAACGCTTTGGTCAATGATGTCCACCACAACCTCGGAGCATCGACCAAGCCGTAAACTGGCTTCACCAGTTCACACATGGTGTCTTGTTCGAGCATCTTTGGGAATTCTGACCAAGATCTTTAAGATCACAGGTACTCGACTCCTGATCCTTTCGTCTCCTTCCGGGCGTTCGACCTCTTGCCTGAACACACGCATCACACCCTCGATCATATGGCCAATGTCCTCGACACTCATGATCGTACAACAAACTGCCTTCCAGCTCGGGTGATGGATCTTCCAGATCCGACGAGTGTGGACCATCAGGGTCATAAGGTGGCAACTCACCGGGCGGTTCCTCAACCATCGGACCTTCAGCCTCCGCCTCCGGACCTCTCGGATCGGGTTCAGTCGGGGTATACTCCTCTAGGTCACCACCTTCCAAATCAAGATCATCATCTTCCAAATCAACGGCTTTCGGCAAACCACGGAACATCCGGACAACATCGGTCTCCTCCGAAACTTTTCCGAAACCTCCGGAAACCCTTCTTGGTTCCTCCTGAACGTAAGCAAGGACACAAGATCTGCCTCAGATCGCTCAAAAACCTCCGAAAAAGCCTCCGAATCTCCGTCCGGACCTTCGGAAAAGAAGTCAAAAACCACACTCCTCCTGATCATCCTCCTTCCCCTTCTCAAACGTATTGGGCTCATGTTCACAAGACAAAACAGGAAAAGAAACAGGCTCATCACCACAAAAACGAAACATACGACACACATACGAAAACGACTGCAAAGAACCAGGCTGAGCGCACATCACTTCTCGACCCTTAGCTCTGGACTTTCCTGCCTTAGAAACTGGTCGCGCCTGCTCTGCCAGTGCCGTTTTGTCTGGAGATCTCATCTCCCTGCAAGAACGCACCTTCAATGTCCGCGATGGTGAGCTTCCATTGAAAGCTAGCCAAAATCTGGAGAACAACTGCGAATGCCTCATTGCTCAATGTCGGGGACGCTGTTTTTACGTCAAGTACATCAGGATCAAGGTATCCTCGAATGCACCATCGAGCCTTCAGAACACCTTCGTTGGTTCCGTCATCAGAGGTGTACACAAACCTAGATTCAAGAACCCTCTCCGAACCAACCTCTCTTTCAATCTCTCCAGCCTTTTTTCACCAACATGAACTTTCATGGCCCCAGAGTTCACGATCTTGTTCCACTCTTTCACTTCGGCCTTGTCCAACTCCTTTTGTTTTTCCAAAGACAGGTTTCGTGGGTTCAACTCCCTATGTTTCACCTTTCTATTCTTCTCAACCTGTTCCAAGGACCTGAAACCTTTTTCCCCTTGTCCGTCCTCAGTCACAAAAACATGCCATTGCATCCCTTTTGGATGACTGACACTGGTCGTTTCATGAGTCTCATGGGTCCTTCTAATAGGAGCTCCAAAGTCCAAATCATTCAAGTTTCGTCAGTCAGCGGTGTCGTCCGAATTGGTCCATAGCTAGGTTCCTGACTCCCCTCCACGGTCTGCACGTTTGTTTCATTTGTCAGGTCCATGGCAGCCTGTGGTTCACTATTCGGTTCTTCACTTCCTATGCTGTCACCGAAACATGGCTAAGTTGAGCACCCTCTGCTGGCACCGCGATGCCTTCTGCAGATGCGTCGACATTCATGTCCTGAGGTCCTGAATCAACATGTTGAGCTTGTTCTGGTTGTTCAAGAAGTGCACCACCGCCGATCTCTTCCACGTCAACAACATCTGTCTGCTCTTCTGTCTCAACTCTCTCTGTATCACCGTCTTGTTGATCTCCGTCTTCACGTTCTTCTTCTGGTGGGTGACGATCTTTGTCAAGTTCAACCAAGTTACCTGCTCCTCTCTCACGCACTGTACTTTTCCAAGTTCGCAACGCAACAGGCAACCAAGATGCAAGCTCGACAACTTCACTGTCAACATGTTTGACTTGTTCTGGAGCACACCTGTACACCTTCGCGCCATACATGACCCAAATCCTATCATTTTGTACCCCGATCACTCTCCCTGGACCATGCCAGTGATGTTTCTTCTCATTAGGTGATTTTCTCCATTCTTACTTGGTCACCAATCTCAAAAGGGCCCCTGTTGGGTCTGTTCCGATGGCTTATTGCCCGTCTCACTCTTTTCTCGCAATCGGCATCGAGAAAAGCTCTTCTTGCTGCCAGTCGAATTGCCTGAGACTTCACATGCTTATCTTCCTTCTCTCTCAGGGCCGACTCAACTTTTTCGTTATCTTCACCAATCATGCCCAGAACTGGAACCCTGACATCAGCACCCAACACATGTTGATATGGTGAGTACCCATCAATCCGTGTCAAGGTATTATGGGCACAATTCAGATGATCACATAACTCTTCTGTTTCTTCCTTTGTCTGTGGGTCTAAGTTCTAATGCAGCTTTTGCAAATGCAACTTTCCAAGCACCACCAAGTCTTTCACAAACCCCATTCTGCCATGGGGCGTACGACGCTGTCACGCAATGCTCGGTTCCGTCGCCAGCAAGATGATCGGTCCACGCTGCACCAAACTCTGGTCCTCCATCACTCACAATTGCCTTTGGAACACCTGCCCGCCTTTTCCAATACCTTCTGTAAGCCTTGCGTACCTGCTTTATCTCAATCCCCTTCCAGAGGGGAATGCATACCTGATACCTGGTTGCCATGTCAACAATGTTCAACTTCAACTTTCTCTTTGGCAACTCAACTTCGAACGTGTCCACGCACAGCAGATCATTGAAGGCCATGTCTCTGATTGCCTTAGACACATAATATATGGCTCTTCTCATCCTGCATCGCATGACATGTCGGACAACTCAACCCCTTGGCCAACTTGATGCAGACATCATTGGCTCTCGCAGCTTTAAGCATGGCGACAAAGCGTGGTGTTGATGGATGTCCCAAATTCTCGTGACAACGCTTCAACAATGCAATGATCTTCTTCTCACTCGGATTTTCCAATGCTTGAACTGTCAACACGCAATGCACTGCTGAACTCTGCTGTCTGGCTTCCTGCTCGTCCCTTAGTCCAAGCAAGATGGCTTCACAAAACCGGGGGGGAGATATTCCTGTGCAAGACGTGATCGCAGCTGCCAACCTTCCTTGGTCTTCACACTTCCTATGACATGTTCGTGTTCATGACTTCCATCACATTGCTTCTCAACCCTTCTAGCAATCTCCTTACTGTTCAACATGAGCCTAGTTTGTTTCCTATGCAGTTTCCCACTCTCGACGTCTCGAAGGCCGAACATGCGCTGGTCGATCACAATCTGCTGAACCCCTTCTTTCCTATGAACCCTTTCAACTGACACATCTTGCCATGATTTCGCACCATGTGGTCGCTCAAACAAAAACAAGTCACCTCTTCTTCAGCAATTTGCATTCCAAACCTCAAAACCTCCCTACTCTCCTTAACTCTTTGCGACCAACTCTTCATGTCAAGATGCTTGTTGAAACCCTGAAGCGTGCTCACTGCACCACATGGTGGACAGATCAGTGTGACGTGGCCTAATCTTCTCTAAATGTGCTCGCAACTTTGCTTTCTTTTTGGCGCTGCGAAGATCCCAACCTGTGAGGATATCATATGATCCCCCGCAACTCATGCCCACTTCCTCAGCTAGTTTACACAACCGAGGAATCGAGAAAATCTCTGTCACACCAACCCTGGAAGCTCGTTGAGCTGAAGTAATAAACAAAACATCCAAGCGATCTTGTGGATCCTTCCTTTGAAACCACGCTCGCTTCAGCTCTGTGGACATGAATTCAATTTCATCCTCTCCCATGGGTCGCTCCGGACAGGTTGGCCCATTGCCCAAGCTCACTGGCTTGGTTTGCCCATCCTCTTGAGAGCTGCCATGGCTTCGGCTTCCACAGGCTCCCAATTGGTCATCTCTGCCAGCCATTCCTCCTGATCCATGCCGCCATCGTGAAGCATCTCCTGTGCCCAACCTCCTCCCTCTCGACCGCGCGCACGAGTCTGTGTGAGGGCCATCTAGTGAAGGATCCTTTCCATGGCAGCATTGATGTGTGCTTCGTTCATCTCGGCACTGCTGACTGTCCCACGACTTGGATAGCCCCTGGCCTTGGATTTGGCCTAGTTCTTTGGCAGCAAGGGCATCTGACTGCCGGCAGCCTTGTTCTTCTGCTCCTCCTTGATGGCTGCACATTTGGCCTGCAAGCGAATCTTCTTTGCCTGATCGCGCGCTCCACATACAGGCGAAGCTTCTTCATGCCCGTGCATGACTTCACTCCGACGTGACTGCGCACGCACTGGACATATGACTTCTCCTCCAGGTACACCGTCATGTAGTCCTTCTTGCCCTTGAACTTGCCTGCTTCGCACATTTCGTGCCCCAGGATTGGACTCTCTGCTTCGTCTTCGGAGTGGTCTGACTCCTCGTCCATGTTGCTGTTCGCATACACCTCGGCTGGAGTCGCCGCCTCCTGTTGAGCAAGATCCTCCATCAGCTCGCGAGCCAGCTGACTGGACATGGTTTCTACCTTGTTCAGCTTCGCGATCACACTCCGATTGCTTGTCCTCGAGCACTGGAATGGCGTAATGACCACGTGCTCAACTTAATTTGAGTTTCACTCAAACGATAGAAATAACACACGTCACTCTGCATATCAAGAACACAACCAAGCTGTCTCAACAGTTCTTCGGAAAATAGAAACGGTGTGTGAGATCCTGTGCCCGGCAAAATAGCAGCGTGCATGACAACTCGCTTCCTACCTAACCACAAGGGTATCTGTGCAATCTCGGTTGAAATCAAGGTGCCAGCGTTTCCAAATCTAAATTCGTTCTCTTCTTTCCTACGAACAACTCTCAACCCACTACGATTCAACTTGCTTCCCACAACCCCTTCAGAATCGTTTCCCCAATGAGAGTCTTACGACAAGCCGTGTCTGGCACCGCGTATTCATGAAGGTCTGCGGACTGTCTGTCCGTCTGAAGAATCTCAAAAATTCGAGTTTCCTCGACCGCCCCCCCCCCTCAGCAGCTCTCAGAACTTGTTCTTCATAAGATGCGATCATGACATCAGGTTCATCTCCTTCTTCGGGTCCTGGACGCTTGGGTGGTGCTTCACTGGCTTTTGCAATCTTCCTGAACAGGATCGTCTTCCCTGTCCGTGAGGCTGCTCGCACGTCTGGTAGTTGTCATTCTTTGTCTCGCGCACACCATCTTCAAAGTCACTTCCGTTTGTCTAGCTCATTGGTACATCGTTCATGCCTGTTGGAGTGAACACGCCTTTTCGTCCACGGTGATGAAGGCGAATCAAAGCCTCTGGAGTCACCTGCCATTCATCTTTCATCTTCTTGCCCTTCATGACCTTCCCGGCCTTCTCCTCCTTCTCGGCAGGAACCTCCACCTGGTACACCTCGAAAGACTCACTCTCGCTGTCGATGAAGTCCACCACATGAACCTCTTTGCTGGCATCTGATGATGACGGTTTTCCACTCTTTCGTAGTGGACATTCTCCTTTCCAATGCCCTGTCCGTTTGCAATGATGACACTTTGTTTGGCCTTCGAGGCCTCCACCTTTCCTTTCATTGCGCCCGTCAATTGCCAGGCAGATGTATTGGACTTGTATCCACGGTTCACTTTCTTCTCCTTCATCTTCTGCCGGACCATTGCGTAGGTCTCGAACGTCTCCAGGATGCCTTCGCATCACTTCCAGTGGTTCTCGATCGCTGTCTATTTGATCATAGTCCACTGGCTTGTCCCTTGTCATCACCTCATTGTCCTCCGTGACAAAGATGTCCTTCGTCTTGGCCGTTTTCTGGGATTTCCCTGACGGGAACACATTTTTAGCGCGGCGACTATGTCATTGTATTTCACCGATTCTTGACTGGCTGTCAAGACCATCGACTCTGAAGTGCTCTCAAGGGCCAGTTTTTTCAAAAGCATCCAACCTTTGACTTCTTCTGGAAGCTCAACCCCGTTCCTGGCCAAGGCCTCATAGGCCGTGTCCAGCCTGGTGATGAAGTTGCGGTATGTTTCTGCCTCTTTGATGACGATGACATAGAAATTGTCTCTCATCACACGTTGGAGCTCATCCTTGGAAGCTTCTTTATATTTCTCATCCAGTGTGTCGAGTACTGTTTTCCATCCCGATTCCTTGGTGATGTCATCTATTTCCACAGCCTCTAACAATTCCTCCGCCTCTCCGCTCAGGTGCTCGAAGTTTAGCTCCCGACTTCTTCTCTGGGATGTTCGTGGGAAGGGGGTATTCACTAGCATCGGCGCCAGTGAAGGTGTCAAGGCTCTTGAAGCTACCCTTCTCATCTGCAGCTGAAGTCATCTAGAACCACCTTTCTCCCAAGTGTCGCTCTCTATACTGATGCTATGCCCCACCAGTATGGAGAGCTCCGCTACCACTGACGAACCCGGCAAGGATGGTTCCCCAATGGTCACATGGCTCCTGTTTTCATCCGCTGCTAGAGGGGGGCTCGTGCCATCATGTTACGTCAGTCTCCGACTGTCATCCTATCATCACATGGTCATGGTTTTCTTTCCCGTGTCCTGTCTTCTCGCACGCAGCTGGGTTGTTGGCTGAGTTCACTGCACCATTGGTCGTATGGTGGACGGAGTCAAAATGAAACATCATTTTAGTTTGTCTGGACTGATTCAGGTTTTGCCGGAGCATAGATGACACAACTTGTTTTGTGGTAGAGCAGGTCCCTTAAGGTTCCACATACAGAACTGTGTACAGCATGATGCCATGTATGTACGGCGTGTACAGTGCCTCATCTCTCGCGCTTCAGAAAAGGCAGCGGGAGGTTCTTGGTAAGCGACCATGTTTGGTTTCTGAAACAAACCAAAGGCCCAATCGCCGGCACACATCAGAGGACTGAAACCTGCGCTTTGAATCATCTAATGCTGATTCTTGTTGGTTTCCGTTGCGTCTCTTCTCAGTTCTTTCACTGATGGAAATGTTATTGTGCCAACTACTGGGACATACAATTTTTAAGACACGCACAAACTTATACTTCCCAAGCGCACGCCGTTGTGCAATTTAGAGAAACAAAAATTACGCGCCACACATTAGTATATACTTTTTGCGAACGCCTGGCCAGCGCATCCGTGCGCCTCGGGTAACGCCATCTACAGATGGCACTTTCCTAATCGCACGCACTTGTTTTCCAATAGCAATGCTTGCACTATTAAAAGCACAGGTGACATAACTCCTGCGGCCGGAGAAAGTGGGTGGGTCGGGGATAGTAAAAATTTTAGCGCTAAAGTGCTGCAACCAACCTCCTTCCGAGCATGTTGCCTTAAAAACTGAGGTTGATATAAATATATATATAGGTTAGGAAGTCTAGGAAAAAAGTGTCAGCTCTATAGAATGGAAGGTCGGGAGCTTGTAAAAAACGGAAAACAATGAAGATATTGCGTTTATAAAATGCGGGTGGTTATAAGTAAGGCCAACGTCAAAAAACCAATGTCCGGGGAGGATTCCACACGCATTTTAGAACTTAAAGGTCCGCATAGGGAGCTAAGGGGCAATGAATTTATAGTGTTGAGTGCTTGGATATACTATGATATACTGGGATTCCAAGAATGGGGCCCATTCACTCCTGTGGATTCCTTTGAGGAACCCCAATGCCTCCAAAGTGGCGTCAACCTCTATAGAATTGCCGTCCAACTCACCATGACTACAACACCTCTACAGAATTGAGCTGAACAAGCAATCTATTGTCTACAAAACCGACAAACTCCAAACCCCCTTAACAGCTTGACTTAAAAGAACGCTACCGAGGAAATTCCAATCTCCATTACTTATATGACATATCGATGCATCATGTTAAATCCAACCTCATCACCTTGTCGGAAGAGGTTGATTTACGTTCGCCCCGTTTATTTTCCTGACTGCTTGCAGGGCCGGGCATGAAAGGCTTCAACTTCAAGCAGCTCTGCGTTGCAAACAAATGTATTTTTGGCGGTTTCTTTGATCGTTTTCGGTTGAGTTCAAAATCGCTGAGCGTGACGGGCGCAAATATGATTTGGTTGCTCCAAGCCCGTCGACGGGCAGGACAGCAGCTCTGCGCCACCCCTCCCAGAAAATCATTTCCCAGGATGGAAGATCCTTAGGAAGAGACATGCTTGCCGTTTTGAAAGTCATTCTTCGTTCCCCTCCTGCCCCTGGCCGCGCCTCCGCTCATCGAGCAACGGCTGGTCCAAGCGTGGGGCCCCCCTCCTACTACCAAAGATGACCTTTTTCTAGCGCTCATCTTGCGCCTTGCGCGGCTTCAAAAATGATTGAAACAAAAGGTTGCCCGCGCGGTCAGCTCGCCACGCTGCTCACGTAAACATGACGTGAGTGACTGCGGCGTTTGCGCTTTCAAAGCCGTCGGGCATCTGATCGCCCGCGCTTTCGTCTTGCGTGCTCTCGCTTTTTTCTCCGCTACTGGCGGCCAAATTTCAAGGGTCAAGTCTGCTACTGACCTTTCACTTTGCCTGCGCAGTCCCTGCAAACACATCGCTCCGGCGGCACCTCCAAATGCGACCTCCGGCTTTACTGCGCCGCACTTGCTGCCCGGTGCTTTGTTGGACACAGGCGGTAGAAACTGCACTGCGCGCCGGCATACATCTTCGCAAAGGCGTCTTCTCCATGCTTTGTAGACGCAGCACTGCCACGGCGCGTCGTTTGCCGCGTGGCGCCCCACGCATTCTCTGCACACCCGTGCGCCTTCTTATCTCTTCCACTGCCCCGCAGTGTACGCGCTTTTGGGCTTCTGCTCTTGGCATTCGCTGCGCAAGTTCTTCCCCGGTATCGCGCACACAGCGTGGCCCAGTCAATGGCGTCCCCGCGCCATGCTTGCAACAGCCAGGCTCTCCCCACGCTTCGTCCTTCTGACATCGAAAGGTTCCATAAATGTACCAACCTTCCCTATCTTTGACACGCGTCGCCGCAATGTATGCTGTCATGGGGCCCCCACCGTCGCCAATCTGCATGTCTGTCACTGCGCCCTTTGCATACGTCTGTCCCTGCGCGGCGTGGGCCGTCGTTGCAAACTGTGGGGCTAGAGGAAAGGCCCCAACCTGCCTTTGTCTATGTGCCATGCATGCCTCTGCGGCGTCACAGGATACAGATTGTCCGTCTCTAGCCCGTGGACCTGCCATGCCATCTTTGTGTGGAATCGGACAAAGATGAAATTGGGAAGTTGGTTCCAAATGTCTGTGGCAGGGCCCTGTGCTGTGCTTCGTTCCTGTGGCCAGCTCCACCCAACAACCTCGCAGGACATCCCTTCAGTATGCCTCGGCGCCGATCCAAGTGGTCCGTGGCCGCCACTGGCATGCCAACGCACAGGGGCAACACGCCATATAACCCGCAGCACCACACCTGGAACCGGCGCCTGTTTCCACCACGCGCGCAGCCAGCTCACAGCACCCGGCACGGGCACCCTGTCTCCACCACACGCACAGCCAGCAACAGCACCCAACACCGCACCCTATCTCCACCACCCACCACGCGCACAGCCAGCTCACGTGCACCCAGCACCAGCACCACAGCCAGCTCACAGCGCCCGCACCAGCACCAACCTGTCTCGAAAGCGCGCGCAAGCAGCTCATCTAACTGCATGGGGTCAGCAGCACTATAGGGCGTTAGCCCTTTCTATGAGTCCGGCCAGGGGCCCACGGGCCGTGTCCTTCTCTCCGTAGGAGAGAGGGGCTCCACCCCCTGCCGCCGACGCCAGGGCGACCCTGTGTTTTACAATAGATTCTGCGGGTTGCAATTTTTGATGAAGTTGGGGGTCCAAGGCCGGGTTTACGAAAAAAGTGACGAAAAGAAAGCTTGAAATGCGTGCCGCGCCGGCGTGCGTAACCTGCATCGTGTGTCTTGCCTTCTTTGGCACCTTTTGTTGCTTGTATGCTTTTTTGTCATTTTTCATTTTTGCCCACAACAACAACCACCGCCACCACCAACGCCACCAACACCATTGCCACCACCATTGCCAATTACCACCACCATTACCA
>CAXAMN010007313.1:14133-24142 GCA_963970005.1 Durusdinium trenchii | reverse complement strand
TGATCTCCATGTCTTGGGAGCGCCGATACAATGCTGTAGATGAATGCTTGTGTGCCCATGGATGTGCCCGCTTTTTGTGTTGACAGTGGCCCCAAGACAGCGCTCGACTGTTAGGCCACTTCCAGCCGATTCAGTTCACCTCATCCCTGCGGCTCCCGAGTTTTTGTGGTCCCGGACTGGCCCTTAGCTGGCAAATGCACGAGGTGATCGCCACGCTGATACATGTAGGCTCTTCGACCAATGGCCATTTTCAAGCCTTCCATGAGGGATGTTGACCGCCAATGCTGGTGGCTGTGTGATGACGGCAAAGCGCCCTGCCGCTTTGATCATGTCCCAAACTGGATTGAATGCAGAGCTGTATTGTTTTGGACGATTCCCTGCCGTGAGCTGCTTCGCCATTCGGGCACACCTCCAACGTCTGACCAGGCTGCAGGACACTGAGGGCACCACTCGGGACTGTTCGAAGTTAGGCTCGGAATTGGAAATTGCTGCCAGTGCCTTGGAGAGCGTCCGGTGCACTTAGAGACCTTGTCGGCGCAAGGAACCAGCCCCTTGGATATCCCATTGACCACGGCCGGTGAAAAGAGTCTCTTGAATGCGAGGGATGAGAGGGGTCCCAATCCTTGCGCGTTGGACTCGCTACTTCAGCGAATCTCGGACTCCTATATGTCTCCATCGATGCAGCCTTGGAGCGCAGCGGCGGCCTGACGCGCGCTGCTGATGCCGCTGAAGCGCAGCCTGCTGATGCTGCGTCAGGGTGGTCGTGCTTCCAACAAAACCGTTCCAAGTGGGTGTCCTGTGCATGATGACAGCGGACTCTTTGCGCGTGGTTGATGCCATGCAAGGCAGTGCCTTCCCATGGCTTCCAACTGAGGGACATCGAACAGATTAACGGAATATGTCCCTGGGGTGAGAGCTTGTGGAAGGGACAGGAGGAAATGGGTGCGCATTGCTCTGCCTCAAAGTCAACCTGTTTAAGGCGAATGCCAATGAAGTCAATCCCAGAACCCTGACCCGTGGGACCATGGAATGTCGCTGCATGGAACATGAGCCTGCATAGTATTTAAAAGACAAATGCCATGCAGCATGAGAAGGTCCTTCCATCGGTGACTATCAGGATGGACCGGTCCAGTCGTGCTCTGTCCTGTGTTTCCGCGGAACTGGGTGTGCAGGACACATGGAGGACAGGCCGGAATGGAGGTGTTGAAGTCGCCGACGAGCACCAGATTGTTTCTGGTCGGCAGGGTTTTGAGCAGCTCATCCAAACAACTGATCACTCGATCCCGTTCCTGTCGATTATCGCAAGTATTATTATAGGTGTGTTGGTATATATGGATGACATCCAAGGGTCGGTCGGGCAAACGCAGCCTCAAGTGCATGAGTCTTCCATCGATCACATTTCGCCACGAAAGGCGGTCCGGTGGCAAAAGCCTTCTTGACAAGACACCTGAGGCCTGACGATTTGCGGGGGTGTCCGCCTATGGAGATATACGTCCATGTCGAGTCAGTCCACTCCCTACAATCGGCCCAGCGGGTTTCCTGCAAAAAGAGCAGCTGGGTTGGCTGCAAGCCTGCTGCAGTTCCAGGATCCAATGCGCAGTCGATTCCTGATGTCAACTCGTGGTTGGGGAGTGGATGAGCTCGGGGATATGGTTGGCAACGATGGTTTGGTGCCAAAAAAGGGGTCTAAATTTAGATCCCTTTTCCTATCAAGAAACTGACCGGCATCATTTCCGCGAGTGGGAGTGGCAGCGGATGGCATGGAGGAACACAATGGTGTGACTGGCAACGATGGTGGACCTTGAGAAGCCTCCGGGCCTCCGCGGGACCTTCAATGCAGGTCATGGCATGACATGAGACGTCCACGATACCATGTATATCCCGCAATCTGTGCACGTCGAATGGAATGAGCCCACGGCCATTGGGTGTGTGCCCATGTTGTTTCGTGCAATCGAAAACTGCAAAACGTGTGTCGCATGGTCGTGTGTCGCATGGCCGATGCATTCTCGTAGTGCCCATGGGTGAACTACAACCCTCACCCCAATCATCGTGCATTCTATGTTCAGGTGGGAGGACAAAACACGATGACGTCCGGAATTGGGACCGGACTTCAAGACAAGAGTGCAGTAGCCCTCTCATGAGCCGAGGATGCTTGAGAATCTCCAAGAAAAGCTGCAGCTCAAGGATGGTCAGCAGCAAGATCTGAAGCCAGCTTTCCGCACCCGCTATGCGCAGCGGCGCATGCCCGGCATGGACGAGGGGAACGGAGGGTGATCCTGAGCACCCTTGTCTTGAAAAGGGCTTAACATGGCTCAACAACAACTTGAGCGGGGAAACACGAAAGGTAGAGACGGACCGAGTAGCTGTCGGGACCGTTTCTGGTGAGGGACTCTCTCCGGTGTTTCAGGAACGTGCCCCTTGGTCAATCATGGATGAAACCAACAAAGCCAGAGAGCACAAGAAGGCATAAGAAGGCTCAAGAGGAACACCGTTGCGGTCAGATTGCGCCACACGGCTCTGCAGAGAGGCTGCGTTGCGTCGACGCTCGTTTGTGTCTAGGTGTGAAAACAGGCGCGCGTAAAAGTCGCAATGCGTAAACGCTCGCATGTGTACCAGCTATGGTCCCACAGCTGCACGCACTGTGTCAGGATTACAGGCCTGCACGCGTTGCGTCGAAGCCGCAGTGACTCAGTGACCAACCCCCTTGTAAGGATAGTGCTGGAGGGGTGCGGCCGGTACTGCCAGGGATGGACGTCACGCTATGGTGGGTGTGCTCCACGATGCGGTAAGATTTCGCCACGCACCCCAGTTAAAGAGGCCCGAGCACCCCATAAACGCAGGGTATAAGGCTGAGTCGAATGGTGTTCCGCGACGCGAGGGGTTTCTCCACAGGGCTTTGCACAGAGGCTGTGTTGCATCGATGCTCGTTGGTGTCGAGCAATACCAACAGAGGTTGGGGGCACTTATGGGTCGACCTATAAGGCCGGAGGACTTATAGATCACTTTTGCTGTAGAGCAGGCTTTTGGGCCAAATTGAGCATACAAAAACAAAATGCGCTCAAGGTTTGTAAAGACAGTTATGACTCGCGCAGGGGTAGAAACCTGAAGCCAAATCAGGTCACATCGAGCCAAAAAAGCTGCAGATCTTAGGAAAATTGCTTTGGAAACTAGCGCGCCGATGCACCCTGGTGTGGTTGGGGGCGATCCAACTGCGCAGCAACGAGGTTTTTCCTTGCGCAATCAGTTCATGAGGACATCTTGTCCACACCAGCGCAGCGATGCAGCTAATGCGTAATGGTTCAATCTAGTGACACTAAGCGTCCGGCTGTGAGTGTGGCTGATAATCTTCCTTGGAGGGTCTTGCAAAACACATGAAACGTGTATCTTCTTGTGCACACGCTCAAAAATTCAACCACGGTTCTTGAATTTGCCAACCATGTCCTCGTCCAAATATAGGCTGTAGTTTCGGGGATTGCCGTGCAATGGAAGAAAATCCATAAACCTGAACTTGTCGATTGAATCAGGGAACCCACAGAAACACCAGTATAATATATGGAACTAGGCAACAGGTGCTCAGCCATGTGCTGCTTGGGCAAGATGTTCCACAGAAGCCTCTTGCTCTCCAAGGCTTCGTTGGCCAAATCTCAGTTGGCTAGTAGACCAGAAGTAAACCAACAACTTTGGGCCGATATTGTTTCTAATGTTGGGCTGAGCGACAGTTGTAGCTCTCACGGAATTGTAAATAGGCTTCTTTCACCCGATGCATTCCCTCCAAGCTTGGGTACCTCCTTGGTTTGAGTTTTTTCAACCGCTATACACAGCGCGCAAGCCAAACAAGAATAGCCAACTCTTCAGACTAGCAAGGCACGGTTCTTCCGCCAACACAGAGTAAATGGTGGTGAGACCCAACAGCACGTTTGCGCGATGCCTTGATGGCCCAAGCGGTGCGCTCGACAAGGTATGAGGATCTCAAAAAAAGTGTGAAAACCTAACTGCCTAACGACCCTACTAAATACACAGGTCAAGGCACACTGTGTGGTTTGTTGGAGTAACAATCGCCTTTTCGAAAGCCGAAAGCTAGCTCTGCCAACCAGAAGATAAAGAGTCTAGCTGCTCCTCCTTTCAGGATCTTTTGACTTAGATGAGCGTATTCAGTTGAAGAAGGCCAGATAACTGAAGGAGTGAACAACTTCTTGCTCGCTCGGGATGCAAATGGAATACCTCACAGGCATGAAATTTAGCTTAGCAGTATATGTTTAAAGCGACGTTTGTCTAAAGCAAAAACGTGCAGAGGGTATGTTTAGAATTGCGTCCCAGAAACTACCATCAGAGCACCATTTCTCGTATTGATGCATCAAACCCAACAAGAAGGCCTCCCTGTTTCTTTCTGGCTCTGTGAGCTCGAACAAAGTGCTGACTATAGTGTCCGGAAGTATCTGCAAATCGCAGATGTGTAGCAGGTCAGGAAAGATACCTCACTATCAAAATAAGACATGTTTGGGGTCTCTTGCAGTCGAAAACAAACTCCATCATCTTGGAAGCGAGTTTCGAAGCGGAGAAAACCCGGGCACCCTAGTCAAGGCAGAGCTTCCGTGAGCAGCTTCAAACGCAGCTTTGGATTGCAATCGCCTGCAGGGCCATAGTGCGAAGCAACAGCTTAAGATCATAGTGAAGACATGATCAAAATAAGAACTGTAGCTTGAAAGTTTACATCACACCAACTCGTCAAACATGGCCCTGCGACGTGCTCCGGTGAGCGGCTCTATCTCCGAAAGCAGTGAACAAGAGGCTCTCTGGCTCATGGGGGGCCAGGTTCCGGACTGCGCCGCAATAGTGGCAACAGAGTCGCCTAAAACCATGCCACGATCCTTACTTTCCGCGCTAGACTTGATTGTTTCTTTTGTTTTGCTTAGCAAGGATCAAACCTGAATCATGTCCAGAGGCGTTGGAATCGGAAGCACTTATGGAGAAAATCTTGATCCCCCTGGATTCCGTCCATGCATGCGACCCAGCCATTTGCTAAAGGCGTGTTCGCCTTCCTAGCCCACTCTGGACAATATTCTCGATCCTAGGCTTCTGCAGGAAAACTAAGAACACCAGACAACATCCACTGGTTTCACACTGGCATCCTTTTGTCCAAGATGCGAAAGGGCGTTCATAGGGGTCTTTTGTTGGCCACAATCCGTCACCTCAAATCTACATCAAGCTTTTCTGCCTACCTACGAAGCCTAGCAGTTCAGTCAAGACACGGAGGGTCCGGAATGACCAACATATCCACTCCAGGATTGTGTCTCTGCAGGTGTCTCCTGTTGAGACCGTTGACCGCACTGCCATCCTAGGCTTCTTGGCGCTGGGCTGGCAAAACTTCGCGGCAAAGCTGATGGATTTGAAGCTGAGCTGCGCTATCCGGTTATCCATAGAAGCTTTCCCACAGCTAAGAACTGGGAGAAGTGTGAATAGCTCAAAGTTTTGATGGCCTCAGATCTCCCTAAAGAAGCATTCTTTTCGCGCTCAATACCACAATTCTTTGTTGTCAACAAGGCGCTGAACACCTCTGCCCCATCACCGTAAATTCTGAACGGTACGGCCCGGGCTGGCACCTCGAGTGACAAATCATGAACCCCAAAGTTAGTTCCGCTTCTCCCCACCTGACCCCAGATCTCAAGGGCAAGCCCTTTGTTGACCTCTCTCGACCAATATTCTTCATAGGCCTTACTTTCAAAACTCCCAAGACTTTAACAGCTTAACGTTCCTAAAAGCTTCCGTAGAGTAAGTAGGAGGCAGTTGGTGATCCTGTCATCCAAGCATAGAAAAACACGGCATCCTTGAAGTTGAAAACTTGCAAAGATCTCATGCGGCAGGAAAAGGCCAATCTTCACGTGGGTGTCTCCCCCGGGGGTAGGCTTTACCTGAGTTTGTTTTGCAAGCTATGTAACTTTGTTCAACGCAACATGGAAAGGCTCTACAGGCCAAGAAACCTTCGGGATGGAGAGCCTGCAGTTCATTAGGAGGCAAGAGCTTTGGCATGGCTGGGTGGGACGCCACATGCTAAGTCAAGGACACATGGGGTTCAGGGAGACATTTCCGAAAGTCTTGCTTCAAAGACCAAGTAGTGAAGGCCCTTTCCAAGCCCCATCCTCCACAGCTGTGAAACTTCTCAGCAAGATCAAGGATGCGGGGCCTCGGACTTCGCTTCAAAGTTACTGCTCTTTTGACTTCAAACAGTCGGTGTTGCAGGCAGGGAACGGAACAAGATATTCTGGGACTTCCAGTAGGGCTTGAAGATTATCAGCAAGTCTCTTCATAGAAGCCTGCAAAAAAAATAATGGCATCTTGCACTCAAAGAAATTGTAGGCGCCTCTCCCTTCATCACCATGTCAATCAAAGATTGAACGAGCTTGTGAAGCCCTCGTGACCTCGATCTCCGCCTGGCACCTCCAGAGGCGGGATGAGGGTGAAACGCTGCTGACATTTGCTGAAATCGAGACGGGCTACACGGCTGCTCGTTTGCAATCGGGTGCTTTTTAACTTCATGGTTTCCCCCGTAGGTTTCGCAGTGTGATTTTCACAACAGAATGCTCAGTGCATTGAGCCTTTTGCTTGGCACTGTGCCTAATCCGTTGAACGGCAACACTGGACAACCAAAGTGAACTAGAAAATACTAGATATATCTAGAGATAAAAAACATAGAGCAACACAGGTGATTTTTGACTACTCGCTCAAAGGAGCTTGCATACATCCAGTGTTTTACCCCGGTACTGCTAAAGACCCCAACTGCGCAGCTGCTCATATTCAATCCTCTCCCTGTTCTTCCTCGTCTTCCTGCAAGAAAGAAGGGTCAGCCAGTGGAGTCCCATGCTTTGTAGAAAAGATTACTCATGTTTGGGGACAGCGATTCAAGACTGTGTTGGGAACACTGCTACGCATTATGACTGAATTTGCTCGTCGCCTCTTTTGCTGCCTTTGGCCTGGATTTCCCTTTACTCTTCGGAGCAGCCTTTCCCTTCGCTTTCTCTTTTTTCTTCGCTTTCGCTTTCTCTGCCTTCTCAGCTTCTGCTTTCAAACGAGCTTCCTCCTTTTTCTCTTTCTTCCTTTCACCTACACACGAAGCGGAAGAAAATGCTTCCAAGGAGGAAAGGAGCTGAGGCTCCAGCAGTTCTTCAACGCACGAACGGCAGCTTTGGCAGCATCCACGGTATCCTCAATCCCCTGTCGGAAATCTTGCAATGAGCTAGCCACAACAACTTGTAATTTCAGCTAGCCTGGCCTCAAATTTTGCCTTGATCTTGTTGTACGATGCACGAACCTCGGGGACCGTAGACCCACTGACTGCCATCTTCTCCAGCCTGCGCAGCAGACAGATGCAAATGTATAGGCTTGGAAAGTAAATGAAACCAGCCTGCATCCTGTTTTTTCCAGCCACTCCAAGTTGGCAGAGCAAGAGTCTTTCAACTCCTGTTGACAAGAAGTGATCACATAATGGGCTTCTGGAGGGAATTACCAGGGCGTGCCTTGTTTCCATTGTATTGGTGAAGGTCCATACCTGCGCCCCGCACCTTCGAGGCCAAAGATCGGATCCTTGGCAGGAAAAAGATACAGAGACAATGAACCTTGGTATGCAAGGGGCGGGCCCTTTCAAGTCTTTCTCCAAATCTCTTTTGGCTTGCTGCTCTGGGGTGACCTCGGCAGCTATTGGGTCCAAAAGGGGTGCGTTGACAAGGGATGAAAAAGTATATTCAATGAACTTAGCTTTCTACCACCTTCTCCTTAGTTTCTTTGTTCCGAGGCTTGTCATCATCACTGTCGTTGTTTTTGCCAGCTGTTTTCTTGGCCATGACAGGAGCCATGCTATCAAACATCGCACCCAAAGACTTCCGAATGCCCTGCCCTGTCACCTTTGTCTTGCAAGTGTTCTCCGTCCCGCCTCAGTCGCACTGTGGGAAAGTTGTGGAATGAAGACCGGAATGAAGCAAAGCCTAGGCACTCGTTTGTTTGGTGCCCTTGTAGACTTTGAACAGACGCATGCTGTCGACTTTGCGGAACTGGGCCACAGTGACTGGTTTGAGCAACTAGAGGTTGAAACAAACTGGAGCATGAGTGTTGGCTTCACATTGCAAGCTGAGATGGGCACTTCTTTCCGGGGGTGTGGCCTACCTCCTTGGGTGTCTTTGATCGTTTTGATCATCTCCCTGCACGGTTGAAAACAAGAGCCCTGTTTCAGAAAGGATTGTATTCAACTTGCCTCCCCGCTTCAGTTCCATTATACTTCAGCTCGATGTCCACCATGGTCATCTCAACAAAAATGTCTTCATCCCTGGTGCCCTGACGCCTGCACAGAGCCAGAACGGGTTGAAGTAAAACAAATGACCCAATTCAGCTGAGGAAGGCGCTGCTCAACCGACGCCTGCATGGAGACATGGTTCCTCACAAAGTCAGCCGCTGCGCAGCAAGTTTTCAGCGTGTCCCATCAGTTCACAATACTAACGCTGGAGAGTAGCATCTCATCGCTGAGCAAGAATTCTTTCAGCAACTGAAACCTGAAGCAAGCGCGGGAACTAAAGGTCATCGCCAGCCCTGTGCCATGCGATCAGCCAAGGAACTTCTTCGAGTGGGATCCGGCCGCCTCTTGGTACTTTTGCACAAGTTCAGGAGACAAACCTGGGGAACACAGTGGGTTGGTTGAAAGCTGCACGTCAATGTTTTTGGATTACGGACCTCCTTGGGCAAACCGGCGATCCATTGCCGAATACAACACCCTTCGGTCCTAGAATTCAATGACAGGCAAAAAAGAATGCAAGAGATGTCAAAAATGGTATCAAGAAAGGTCTTTTCAGACAGCCAGCTTGGGTTGCACTCAAATGTCCTGCACGTCCAACTGGCTGGCTTTGTGCAGCGTTTTGACCTGATCCTTCACACTATCCGGAAGATTCTTGACCTAGGTAGAGCGGTGATCGAGAACAGCAAGACTATCTACGCTGTGGTGATCGAGAACAGCAGTGACTATCTACGCTGTGGAGCTGGCTCTGCGAAGAACGCCATTTGCATCTCGCTGTGTGAGACCCTTGATCTGCACAAGTCCGGAGCCATCAGCCTGACTGGTCGGTATGGATTTACAATGACTGGGACATGACATAAATTGAGTTTCTGCGTTCAAGTAGCCCCATAGTGCATGGTTGCTGAGGTTGATGACCTTCTGAGACCTGTCCATTGTTGGGTACAACAATGAACCCCAAATTTTGGTAAACAGGCTGGTTGCACCTTCTTTCTTTTCCTCAACCAAGGGCTTGCGACCGGCAATAGTCCCCACATCCAGCAGCGTTTTTTGGACAGGCATGTCCTTTACCTTCAACCCTCCCCAGGTGTAGAATCGGACAGCTTTCAAGTCTTTCAGCTTTTTCTGTTTGAACTGCGGCTTTCTGGGTCTACTAGGTACATAGCTTTGCACTCTGTAGAAACGGAGTCCTTTCATTTCTGTGAGTCTTCTCTGTTTGTATACCCTTCCCGCCTTCTTTCCTGTCTTGTCATCTCCCGTTTGCTCTTCCTCATCCTCCCACTCACCTCCTAAGTCTTCTTCTTCATCTTCTTCGTTGTATTCTTCTCCATCTAAAAGTTCATCTAAGCCTTCGTCTTCTGCGTTGTCCTCTTCCTCATCCTCCTGAGGTTTCTTCTTCTTCCTCTTCTGCGCTTCCTCGTCTGCCTTCTTCTGCATCTTCTTCTCTCCCTTTGTCTTTGGTTCCTCACCCTCCTTTGGCCGCCTCTTCTCATTTGTCTTCTTTTCCTTCTGCGCTTTCTCCTCTGCCTTCCTATTCGTCTTTTCCTTTGTCTTCTTCTGCGGTTCCTCCTCCTCCTCATGATCTTCATCTTCCTTTGGCCTCTTCTTCGCCGCTGTCTTCTTTTCCTTCTGCGCTTCCTCGTTTGCCTTCTTCTTCATTTTCTTCTCTGCCTTTGTCTCCTTCTGCGGTTCCTCCTCCTCCTGATCCTCATCCTCCTCTGGCCTCTTCTTCGCCTC
>CAXAMN010007313.1:0-14123 GCA_963970005.1 Durusdinium trenchii | reverse complement strand
CCTTCTGCGCTTTCTCCTCTGCCTTCCTCTTTGTCTTATCTTCCTTTTTCTTCTTCTGTGGTACCTCCTCCACATCCTGATCCTCATTCTCCAGTAGCGCCTTCTTCGCATCTCTCTTCTTTCCGTTTTGATCGTTGTCCTTTGCCGTCTTCTTCTTCTCCTTTGTATTCTTCTCCTCCTGCGGCTCCTCCACCTCATCGCCCCCATCGGCCTCTAGCCTCTCCGCATTTGTCTTCTTTTCCTCCTGCGCTTCCTCGTCCTCTACCTTCTTCTCTTTCTTTTTCTTCCTCTCTGCTGTCTCCTCCTCCCCCTCATAGTTTGCCTCCTCAACGGCACTTGATCTCATTTGCCTCAGTCTCTTTGGTTTGGAGACCTCACTATACCTCCTGTGTCTTCCAAGGCGAGCAGCCCAGGCGGTGTGTGTTTGGGTAACTTCTGCAACCGCCCCTGCCCCTTCATCTGTTCAAACACCCGCTTGGCTACTACATTGGGACTGGCCCCTTTCCTTATCATCTCCTTCACTTCAGCGGCCATCTTGGGATTCTTCTCTACCATGGCTGGTGAGACTTTGGATCTTGCCCGCGTCAAAACTGGCTTTTGCGGTGTGACCAGGTCTTCGACTTCAGGCTCCGGCCTAAATTACAAAGCGTGTCATGTCACGTCATGTGAGGTTTACCTTTGGGTTTCACACCATAGTGCAGCCGTGATTCATCCTGCCTGATTGGTCCTCGGGTTTGATCGATCTTGACCGTCTTGAATTTCTCGGAATTTCTCGCTATCCCCACTTATAGGTCGACCTATAAGGTAATTTCTCGTGAATTTCTCGTTGAAAAACAAATCAAAGAAACAATACTTCTGTCCTCGTGAATCTTTATGAATGAGTCTTCAGGAAAGATTTACAATCAAGAACCCAAGAGCTGTCAAATGTCGGTATCTAAGGGCTGGTGTTTGGAGGTGTCCGTTTTGATTGCTTAAGTCTTCTAAAACCCGTCAAAAACGGACACCTATACAAGCACTATATATATAGGTCAAAGAGTCATGTGGTATATTGCCTGTTGATTTCTCAATCGGTGAAAGGTTAACACTATTGTGTGTTTTTGTAGAACAAAGGCAGGGTAATCATCTTGGACATTCTAGTAGGCAGTTTCAATCGTTGACATCCAATATAGCTTGGCTGGATCCGAAACCAACACCCCCCGAGCAAGTCGATCTATATAGCCTTCCATCTCAAAGCCCAGGTTTTAGAAGGACCAAGGGTAACTTGGGGTTGCATGTTCTTTTGCAAATTCTTTCAACGAAATTTCTTGCAAAGTTCAATTTCTGCTAAATGTCGTGCAAATTTCGCGCCAAGAAATTTATGTGGTACGAGGTCTTTTACACCTTGCGTGGCCAATGTGAAGTTTCGTGCAAATTTCGTGCCAAGAAATTTATTTGGTACGAGGTCTTTTGCACCTTGTGTGGCCAATGTGAAGTTTCTTGCAAATTTCGTGCCAAGAAATTCCATAGGGATTGCTGTTCTTCTTCTTTTGCTTTCTTCTTCTTTTGCATTGCCAAATTTCGTGAAATTTCTTGCAAATTTCTTGCCAAGAATTTTCTTTGACTTTCTGTAGGCTCCAGGGTCGTTGGTGTTAATGTCAAGTTTCTTGCAAATTTCGTGCCAAGAAATTTCAGGGGGGGATTGTTTTTTCTTATCTTGCCTTGCCAAATTTCGTGAAATTGTGTGGTCTGCTACAGGCTGTCTGCTTGGTGCTTTTGGGAGGTCCTTTCAACTTTGGCACTAGCTAGTGGTGTCTGGGGCTCCGTTCTGGGGGCGAAGGGATATACATATTTCACTAAGTGTGACCCCAAAAACAAACCCAAAATTGGAACCCTTCACCACCAAAACGGATCCCCAAACCAGTTGGAGAATTGGCGCCAATGCTTTTCCAATATTTTGGGACATCGGTGACCCCCCCAGAAACTTCCAAGAGAGGTCGAGAGGACACAAAATGCATAGGATCAAAGGTATATACATTTGTCCCTGTTTGTTTTGCGTCCTCTTGACCGAGGTGTCCGGAATTCGGAGGAAATCCCAATTCGATACTTTCAACACCGCGGGGCCTTAGATTGGCTTAAGCCGCTTGAGCCCTAACAACCCTCTCACGCAGTCGGGCTTGCCAAGGAACTATACATTGCATACGCTTGCCTTGCATCCATTCTTTGGAGCCACTTGGGCCAAATGAGGGAACCCCACATTTGCTTCCGCTTCTTGACAGCGGTACCTTGAAGTGTATTAAGAGATACCCCCTGTCACCTGGCTGCCCGGCCAATCACCCAGCCAAGTCTCACCCATGCACACAAGACACCGGCAGCTGCACTTGAGATACCGCTATAAGGGATACGGCGAACATGGACTCGTGAACTATCAACAAACCTTTTTGCAGCTTGATACTACCTAGATGTGAGAAACAATCCAAGCCAGTGAAAAACAGCAAGAGATATTTTGGGCTTCGCAGGGATGAAGCGGTCAGTTTATCGGCTGGCAAATCGAACTAATCTAGCAAGTTCTCAATGCCACTGTCGGAGCTTTCACCATTGTCCGTGTTGATGAAGCGCAGCCCCTGATCTGGCAGGACTGTAGCGTCAGGTTTCCTGAAACAGCATGTGGGTGATGGATGTACTGACACTGCAATTCAAGACTCCGACACTGGGTCCAGGTACAGCTAGCCCACATGTTTGCAATCTATTGAATGCAACATTGCTGCCAAAGAAACATGTTGGCCTTCAAAAGCTGGCCCACCTTCACAAAGTGCGGGAACCAGAATGACTTATATAAAAAGAAGGTGATTGTGAAACAGAACCGCTGTGTAAGCCCCCAGCTTTCAGCCCCAAACCAACTGGGTAAACCGAGGTGGAGTACAAATCCTTTCCTCCAGCCTAAGATATTGCTAAGTTCTGCACTTTGTTCAAAAGAAACTGCTCGAATCCAAGGTAGTGACTACTTTGCTCTGGCCAGTCTTTTTGCACGTGTATTTGCGGACAACCTCGAGATTGAGGCGGCTCTTGATTCTCGCAAGTCGTTGCCTCACACAGACAAGGAAGCTTAATTGTTCAGGGTTGGTGTGGGACCCCTGCCTTTTGGCCGGATCAATAGGTTCACCCAGGGCCGCCAACCAAGGACAGGTTGTATAGAGAATAACTCTCTTCCTCACTATTGCAACGTCAGCGCATAAGATGCATGCTTTATTCCCCGGTCCCCCACTATATAGGTATACACATTATTTGTATGATGCAAGCATCTCCGTTGGGGCGCCAAAGTTACCTAGAGGCACGGAAATAGACTTCGCACCATGCCGGTCCAAGAGCTCCTGGCACGTCAGCATACAACATATTCCACCCTTGACCACAAAATTGAAACAGCTCTGATAGTTAAACATCAATAAAAGAAACGGATGCAGTAAGGCAATGGTTTCTATGGTCATTCCTCTCAAAACAAGGTCTTGTGATTTTGAGCAAATGTTTGGGTTTTGTACCGCGCTCCTCCAAGGGATCATAGTGAAGAAGCCGGGTTCTCGATAACCCAGTAAACGTCTTTGGATTTGGCGTACTCACACCTTATCGAGCTAGATGCAGAACTGCGAATTATCCTTCTTGGGAAGGTTCTCAATCTGACCCCAGAACCCCCAAGCAAATCTCATCAAACCATTGTTTTGGGGGGGCAAAATTTGCTCAGATTCTGGGGTCAGATTGGGGACCGCGCAAAACCAGAAAGCCGAACTTGCAAGCATGACCCTTACCAAACTCAACTTATCTGGAGTGCTTTCAACAGAGGCACAGGTAGCGAATCAGGCGGTTGGCAATTTGAACTTTGCGGAACGACCTCCGTCCTGCATGTATGCGCGCACTCAACGAAAGCCTCCCAAAAAAGGAGATCTCCAAAAGCACCACGTGAGTTTTGAACAATGTTTCAATCCAGCTCCTTGAGGCCTGGTCCGCGACCTACCTGTTGTTCCCCTCGACAGCCAGACGAAAGTAGAACAGGGAGGTGCTGCCCAGTACAGGCAGCCCTGCTGCAATGTCCGGATCTGGCAGGGTGCAATTTTTCACAGAGCTAGAAATTTGCTCCGACTGCGCGCAATAGCAAACATTAATCAGCAGACTTGTAAATGGGAGCTTTCTATATCTCTGACAAGAAACCCCTTGCAGCGCCAAGAGAAATCCAGCTGAAAGGAGCAAGTTGTGGTTCAAGTTGATCTTCATCTGCAACTTGGGCCAACAAGACCACACATTCCCACACCCTCAATGAACTGTATAATCAACTTTGCAGAATCACTCCGCCACTCCGCCCCTCTAAGTACAAACCCTGAGCCCTAGCAGGCGCATCACCGTGTAAACAATAAGGCCAACAAAGGGATCTAGGGTAAGTGTTTTTGGAGCCAAGGTGCATCACGCCTACCAGCCACAAATCCATAAAAGCGCACTCCAGCAGAAAGCGATCCTTGCCCACAGCACTCTTCCTGGAACTGGGAAGCATCCTGCGGTAGAGTCTCGCCGTATGCCTTTAGAAGCACAGTGATCAAAGCTGCCATTGGGCATATTTCATCCTCGCCAACTTCACATGTAGTTCGGAAGATTGAACCAAAAGGCTGTCAGGCATGGTCAAAGTTTGAACTTTGCTGAAACAATGAGATTTCACAGAAAGGTTGAATAGTAACCACTTGGCAATGTGTCCCAAGCGCCTTCGTTGGTACTGGTGGGCTTCTCCATTCATGAGCCTCAGCAGTGCGCGCCATCCAAAAAAAATGCATCTCAGCCGGCCAAACAAACACCTGGAAAAGAAAACTCGGAAAGCTGCGGGTCCCTCCACCCTTTTCCCTCTCACAAATCACCCAGCAATCCCCAACTGCAAATTGCTTTGCTTGCCCCTGCTGGGATCTAAACATATCAACGACAAATAAAGAAGCAAGGTTTTCCTTGCCAGAGATGGGTGGCCAGCAAGGCGTTGCAGACTATGACCACCCAGACCCAAACCGCAAAGAACACGACGAGTCTTTCCATCATTTTTAGTGGGAGCTTACATTGACCATGTTTAACCCTTCAGCGGTCAATAGCGTCGCTTCCGCCGCTCTGCTGGCGACATAGCATCTACAATGGCTGCCCTCTTCTTGCTATTCTTCCAAAGCGCCTGGATCTCACGGTAAGGAACTCCCGCTTTGCGGCGCTTATCGAAAAAACTGCGCATGGCCGCTTCATGGGGCCATTCGATTTATCATTCCTTGGCTGTTTGCTTGATCCTGCCTTGTCAGGCTTTTTTTCTCGCTTCTTTTTTTTGGGTTCTGGGTTCTCAGCCACTTCAGCGGAAGCCTGGGTGGCAACCTGGCCTTTGGCCTTGGCTTTAGACAACTTGGCCTGCATACGTTTTTCTGCTGCCAAAGTAACTTTCTTCATTGGGTTTGGTATCTTGGGCGGTGTGTTGTCCGGGGGTTGGAGGAACGGCTACCGATCAGGTGTTTCCTCTGAAAAAGGTGGTCCAGCCGATGTAGAACAACCAGCTCGAGCATCAGCCTTCCAACGATCCACAGACGTTTTTTGGTCCACTTCTTGGGCCAAAACCATAGACGACCAAAACTCCCGATACCACTTCTCGTCAATGACTTTCGCTGTAGCTGGGTCGGAGATGATCATGTTCAATGCATCCCAAACCTGCCACGTGACTTTGACCATGTTCTGACCCACTGAAACCCATGGGAACAAGAAGTTGCCTGCTGCTATCCCCTAGCTTTAGTGAACAAATGTTGTTTTTGTTTGCTTTGGTGTAGTGTTGGCTTGCAGGTTTCCATGAAGCCTCGTCCTGCTCCTCATCCGAGTCCAACTCCGCTGAAGCAAAAACATGTCTGTCGAGCTCCATGTTACATCTCTCAAACTCAGCCTTCTCTGTCCCAGATCTCTCCTTCAGGATGAATGGCAGCGTTGGTTCTTTGTGTGTTTTGAAGGTGGTTCACGACCCGTCCAGAAAAAGGAAAACTCCGTCAATGAAACCCCTTTTTGACAGCCCACACAGACTATCACAAACAGTCCTCTAGTTCATCACGAGCAGCCCCCTCATCATCTTTGCAAATCAACAAAAAACAAGCCCTTTTGTGGAACATGAAGTTGGTCCTCCACAAATCGTCGACGCTTTGTCTTTGGCTCAGATTCCTGGCCGCCAAATTTACCATCAATGGACCATCAAATTGCAAAATGAAAGTGATTCAAAACTTTCTGGCAGCAGGTTGAGGCCTCATGGCTCGAAGATTTCTTCTCAAGCTGGACCTGTGGGTCCTGCCAAAACATGTTTGTGACAGTCAGGGCGGGGTTGACCATTGCCATCCTGCAAAGTACAACAAAGTTATACATAGCTTTGCACGCCAAAAAAGGTGAAAAAGGCAACCCAGCATCCTCAAGTTCAGGTTCCTTCGGGGCTGCAAGACAAAGGAATGAAAAAAACAGTGATGTCCTCACCCGATGGACTCGCAGGCTCTTCATCACTTGCCTGGAAAGCTTGGTGGCTTGGTGAATTAGAGTGAATGCAAAAACCATCAAACCAAACAGCCTCATCTTTTGTGTCTCCATGTGCTTCCTGAAAAACTGTTCAATGCTAATGTTTACATTGCATGGAGAACCGGTTTTGTAAAAGAAACCCTCCTCTGCAGGCGGCGCGGCCCTGACTTGCTGGCATCCTCGTCAGCCTCCCAAAACAGAACCATAGACCAAGGTGTTTGGGAAAGGGCTTATACCAAGTCTTTTGGTTGTTGATGTTTCGTGAACAGGTCGAAAAGGGTTGATCTCCTGGAAAACATGGAGTTGCAGAAACCATTCACCATAATCAGCGCCATAGAGATTTGTCTTAAGTCTTAATAGCCCTACAACCTGGCCTCATTGTCATAAAAGCTTGCCAGCAACCCCTGGTACTCATCGCAAAACTCTTCGAACTGCTGCTGGTCGAACTGTGCATGCCGTGGGCGAATGGAAAAACAGAAAAGACACAATCACCTACATACCTCAAGGGACTTTGCAGCTGTTTCCAAGTCGGAAAAACATGTTTTTACAACCATGGTTTTGCCTCTGGATCCGTGGCAGGCTCTTCAACCTGCCAGAGCGCACTGCAGCACGTTCGTGGTGCTCAACAGTGTTGTTCGCAGGACAGAATGGCACACACACACAAGCTGGATAACGTTCCTAAGGGTGGTACTTCTGTGTTTGATAAATTGTGTGGAGCCTCGTGGAAAGTCTCACTGGCTTCATGATGCGCGCAATCCACCTGGAACCAGGAATCCACTTGGCAACGCTGGGCCTTCTTAGATGGCTACACTACACCAGGCACAGCGCGAATCGAAACGGGCGAAGAAGAAACGTGTCCAGAAAAGAAAGTCAAAAGTCGGAAGCCTGCCTCGAAGTCCATCAGCTGTGTTTCAGCCGTGTCCATCCTTTTGCTTTTCTTGGCTAACTGAGCTAGTCGGACAGCTTGTTTTTTCTGGTAACTCTCCAGGGTTTCCCTTGGGCCTCGAGTCAGTTGGAACGGAAGCGAGTTGATGATCTTCTTGGTCACTAGCAAGCACAAGCGAGGAGTAAACACTCTCCCCTTGAAGGGTTTAAGAAATCCAAAGCAGGTTTTGTTACTTCGTTTGCGCAGATCACACAGTCTAGGGTACAGCGACCCTGTGTCTTCCACCCGGTCAAGGTCCAACGTCGCCAACAACTTTTGACTGATGACTTCAGCCAGCTTCCTCCGCCGTTGCGTTTGCTGAGCTCGACGTCCCAGCTGCACCATTGGTTCAATAGCAGCCAACACCCTATACACTGTATTTCCCAAAAAATATTCAATGAAGTTGGTGCCTGTACTCTTAAGTTGGGTGATCCTGTTTTCAGCCCGGAAGGATTTGAGCAAATGCCCTGCGGTGGTGCAGATGCCTTTTGACCCATTTACTTCTTCTGAAGTTGGGACACGCTGAGCTCAGTGCACTCCGGTAGGTCGATCGATGGCAGCGGTCAGCTGGCACTAGTGCTACTTGAGCAGTCACTAGAAAATGCACGGCCACCAAAACTTGTAAACAATTTCTCCATTGCGTGAAACCTAGCAGCAGATTGCACTTTGTGGTAGGAGATTCTGTTCACCTTTGAGGGCTCTGTGGCTAGAAGATGTTGAACCTTAGAAAACTCACACTGAAGCACTCTGAAGCTGCGATCACCGAGCGGGCGGGCTGCGAGTTCAGTGCAGCAAGTGAGGAAAAGAAGCTGGGACTCACCCAAGCAACCTTTTTGTATACATAAACCAAGAAACGGCCGACCTTTCTCCCCAAACATTTCCAAAACAACATGATGTAAAACATGAGCAGCAATACGAAAGGTGTGCGCACTGTGTACAGGATGTGTGTTTTTCCTGGAAAATATAGAAACATTAGAAACAATATGTGTGCTTGCTTCTAATGTTGGAAAAACACTTTGGGCCGACATTTTTTTCCGGGAGCGTCGCGAAAGTGTTTTTTTCATAGACACGGGCGCTAAAGTACAGGGGCCTGGTCAACTACCCCGTGTAGACAAATGCTCTTTGTCAGTGCGATCTGGACTGGGAATAGGTTTACACTTGCTCAAGTGCGCCACAAGCCAGCCACAGCTTGGACAAACAATTTCAAGCGCGGTTTGCGCAGTCACAGGCTATGACCTCAAGAATGCCAAGACCTCACAGACCAGGAACCCAGCCCTATAAGTCCGGTTAGCAGTGGTGATCCATAAGTCCGGTGGACCTGTGTTGGTATGGTCTGTGAACGCAGTACGCGCTGTGTCAGGCTGCCGGGTGCGCACGCGCGGCATCGAAGCTGCATTGCGCGACCTCATTGCGCAGGGTTCGTGCTGTATTGCGCAACCTCATGGCCAGCGTCGTACTGCTGTGACTGTTAAGCGCATGACTTCACCTTATGTCCAGAATTAAGTAGTGCTGGCAACGAGGGGAGGGGACGGGGAGGGAGTGGAGGGGAGGGTGAGGGGTAAGTTCCCCCAGAAGTGGCAGTTGGATAACTGGACCTGATCGAAACACCAAGTGAAGTCACACGAGTGTGTTCGGTGTGCGAGCGGCAGCGATGCACACCTTTTCTATGGCTGCGGATGCAGGTATTGGGCTGCTAAGTCTTGAGCCAAATGAATTAAGTCGAAAGCGGACTGAAGAGCTACAAACTAGTCTATGTACAAGAACAGGTGCTACACACGTATAGCGTAGACACGCCTAGGGGGACCTATAGGACCCTACCAAACACAAAACAGACACAAATTTTCTTCGTGTCGAAGCTTACGATCGCTAAAGTACAAAAGGTTCGCAAAAGAATGCAAATGAATTCAGAAGTTCTGTCTTCGCAGAACTAGACCGTAGATGCCATCCTGGCTCAGCCAGGTTGCGTCAGATAATCTCTACAAATCTACGAAAGGCATACTTGCTGCATCGAACGTTCCGGAATGTCGGAAATCTTCTTTTTCAAGTCAAATCGTTAAGTTGAAGTCAAATCTATAAGGCCTTTAGTTTAGATATATCTGGGTCTTTTAAACTGCATTTAGCTTTGTGGCATTTAACCGTAGTCGGCCGGAATATCGGCTTTTCAAGACTACTGCCTCGGCTGTGCTCTAGCCGGCATGTCGGCTTCTTAGAGCAGAGACTACCTACCAGTCCCTGTAGCCTCGGTAACCGGGGTTCCAAGATGACGAAGATGAACCGGTATACCACCATGAGCTTGACGCTCCCGAGGACCAGGGCTGGTGCCAGCCAGCTTGGCGAGCTTGTTTATTCTGCCGAGATCGTTCCTTCAAACGTTCAAGCCGCTCGGCATTCTTCTCGCCACGTTTCTCTGCGGATTGCCACGAACTCTGATCTTGTGTCGGCTGGCAAGTGAAAAATTGCACTGAAATGGGTGGTGGTAACCCAAATCGCTGCTCTTCAGACACAGATCAAGGTGATTTAAGTGCTTAAGGAGTTCGTTGACCTTAATGGTAGTCTCTTTCTGGCGTGGAGGCCCCTCATATCCGACACGTCCACGATCATCCGGAATATCGGATGTCCTTGACCGCAACGTATGCATGTCCTTGCCGTAATTTAATGCGATCTGCAACAAGCAGTCGCAATCGGCATCCAGACCTTCCAAAGCGGCGAGCTGCTCGCTGGCGAGGGTTGAGACCTCCCAGTTATAGGTGATGCGCTTGCTCGGCTCACGCTTCTTGTTCGCAGAAACAAGGATCTGGTCAAGGATGGTGAGGACAGCTCCGGTTCCTGGATCGGCATGTCGATCGCCCCCGGAAGTTGCGGTTCGTGAACTGATTAGCATCGCACGCGATGACGTCCACCTGGTCTGCCACGGCCGTAATCAAAATCTTCATAATGGCGTTCTTGCCGGCCGTAATACCTGACTGAAAGGCATGGGCATTGATGTGAAAAGCGCAAACTCGAAGTTCAGGCATGTGCATGCGCTTGCAGTCATTCAGGCTCCCGGTCTGGAATGTCGGACACTCGTGGAACAATGCCTCTGCATCCACTGGCGAAGCTTCAATGTAAGTGGTGGATGCTTGTGCTACAGCTAAGGTGTCAGGGCAGACTGTTGCCTCCATGTTGTCTGCTGGATCAGCGCCTTCTTCAAGGGCAACACGGAGGTTCTTTCGGACTCCACGGTCATCGGTGATGCCTCCATCTGTGGATTCTTCGACCTTTCCCCAGATCACGCGGAATGTCGCGGCATGGGAGGCGTTCGCCTTCAAGCTCGATCCGGCGGATGAGTTCCAGCCTCGAAGTGCCAAGTGGATCACTGGAACAGACTGCTGCAATCGCAGGTGACTCGCCATCCGCCATGGCCAAAATGCTCAAGCATGCATTTGTATTGGTTAAAGAGCTCTCGATGACGCTCGATGCCATTGGCCTCAAGAAGAATTGTGATATGAGCTGTGTTCCTGACAAGGTAACGCGGAAGCACAGCGTATTGATCGGTCTCTGCGAGCTCCCTGGATAGTGGCTGCCTGCCGTTGAAGTGAGGTGTACGATTGATATCGCCGAAGTTGAGAAGCAGGACACTGACGTGTTCAGTCGATCGGAGAAGTCTTGCTTCATCGAGATCAAAGTCTCCTTGGTTCGCGCGATATCCCTGCATGTACGAACGGCTTAGCTCGACGATCTGTCGCATCTCCGCGCCGGTATATCGGCGATTGGAGTCGTAAAAGCAGCTTGGCCGAATGATTGGGTACGGTGCCACATCAGACTGTTCGTCCCAGTGTTGAGCAATCGAGGGAATGGAACGGCTCCTGTAGGTTGGATGGTTCGTGTAATGGTATTTGCTGACTCCTTCGAGGACAATTCGATCCATCGCTGCATAACCTGTTGAGCCGCCACCGAGAACAAGATCTTTGATTTCTTGCAGACGGTGCAATCGACCGGCATACCGGTCGTCCGGGTGCCAACCCTCAAATTCGGCTGCGAAGGGAATCGTGAAGTCGATTTTTGCCGTGATTTCTTCGCGCTCGTGCTCACCCAGCGGTGCCGGAATATCGGCGTCTGGGACTGTCGAACAGAGATAAATGCTGTTGCATGAGCAGTGGTTGCTAACATCGTGATAGCAGTCAAGGCATGTTCCACGTCGGCATGCTCGGCAAAAGAAAAGCGCATCGGCTTTTGCGCAGGTAAGGCAAGTCATCTCTTCTGGGCGATGATGGAACTTAGTTGGTGCTTTCTGTGCCTTCCTTGCATCGCTGATGACTTCCCGCGCTCGCGAGGTCGCACGCTTCTTGGATGTGGCTGCGATGTACTTCGTTTCCGGAATATCGGAAAACGAAACTCTGCGACCCTCGGATGGAGTGCGGGCCGTTCCCGGCGCATGGTCAGCCTTCTTAAGGACAGTGCGAGTTGGTGTTCGTGACCGTGCTCGGGAGGACCAAACCCTTGTGCTCTGCTTTTCTTCTTTCTTGACTGCTGCAGATGATGAGGCTGCTGAAGGATCGTCCGGCATATCGGACTCTTCCTTCTTCACAGTGCCTTTCTTGACCCAGGTTCCTTTCTGGCGTGCTTCTGCGAGATCGTCCACCATGGCTGCATCTAATGTACTTATGACCTGAACATCATCATCGTCGTCTTCGTCTGCCGGAATATCGGCATCGACGTCCATGTCGTCGTCATCATCGACATCAATCAGGTCCTCTCCCGATTCTTCCTCAGTCGTTTCCGACAATGAGCGTTTCTTGAGACGACGCATGTTGGTGACATCATCCTTCCAGTCGTCGTCGAGGGAGAGAAAATTCAGCCATGTCTCAGTGTGGAGCTTGGACATGCCGTGGAGCTGATGGCGATCAAGTTTCTCCTCGGCCTCATTGCGCCAAGCCTCGATCTCGCGAATCTTAATATTCCTAAATGCAAGCCTCCTTGTTTCAATCTTGAACTTTTCGTGGCCCTTGCCTACCAGCCTCAGTACCTCGCAATAGAGCTGAGAATAAAAACGCAAGTACGGCTCATCGGGGACTGACATGGCTGGAGCTTAGGAGGCGCGCGGGACTTAGCTAGTTGAACTATACTTAAAGTATACTTAGAGTAGACTTACGGCATGGTAAGTCTATCATAAGTTGGTTAAGTTAATGGTAAGTAGGTGTTGGTTTTTAAGTTACTTGTGATATACTTAGCCACTTCTGCACTACTTATAAGTAGATCATTCAAAATGTCAAAATACTTACGAGCTACTTACAAACTACTTAGCTACTTAGGTTTTTAGGTTCTTTAGAAGCCCTTTTTCAACACTCGTCGATATATGGCCATGAAAGTGATCTATTTTGGCTGAGACGTGGGCTCCAGCAACCGGTTTTGTGTTTTCGGCCCGCATGGCTTTGGCGGTGCAGAGACAATTGGAAGCAGTGCAAAGATTTTTGTCTGGACTGACAACCTTGCCGACATACGCTGAGGCGAGGGCAAGGCAGTTGGAGAAGCTGAGGAAAGTCCTGACTTCCACGCCGGACTTATCCACCAAGCAGTCAGGGTGAAAAGTCCTTGGAGGACCTTCGGTCTTGGATCGCAGAGAAAACGGGCTTGGAGGATTTGGAATCGGGAGGGAGGCGGCAGAGCCAGGATTATATGAACCTGCCATCCTTTCTTCCAGACTGGTTGTGGAAGAACTTGTTGGATCCGAACGAGGCTCCGGAGGTGTCTTTGGAGAAGCTGTGCGGCTATGCCGCGAATCTTGGTTTGCGTTTACCAACAGAGGGTACATTGGCCATGCTTTGCACCCTTGCTTACCAGAAAGATGTTCTGGCCATGTCTGGCCACGCAAAGCATAGGTTGCTAGAGCAAAAGAAGCCTCTGATACGCAAGTGGCTTCAAGGCAATAGGCCTCCTGTGCATGTGGGGACATTGCCGGCCTCTTGGACCGATATTCCTGGAGAGCTTCGCATGAAGGCGATTCCGTCGGGGGTGGATCCACTACCGCCACCGCCGAGTCATGTGGATTTTTGGCGCGTTGCGAGCACGTGGCCTGTGCGGGTGTCCAACCGGATGGCCTTGGATGGAGCAGCTCAGGCTTCTATGCCTTCTGGCGTGGATTCCGGAGCATTGGGGAGGATGGAAGAGGTGGTCCAGTCTAGCGTGCAACTTGTACAAGAAGCACAAGCCATGGCCCGCACTGCTCTGACGTCGGTGGGCAAGGGACCTTCAGGCGAGCAGGTTATGCTGGCATTGGAGGATGGTTCGGTTGACGATGTTCCTGCCCGCAGAGCAGCTCCAGAGGTGGAGACGCCTGCAGAGCCACCAGGTGAGTCTGTGCGCGTGGGCACGGGAAAGATCTCTGTACAGCAGCAATTACGTGACCTGCAGACAGGTCTCACTGGAGCAGACTGCACAGATGCCATCTTGAAGCGTCCGGCTGCTTCGGTGGACCTGCGGAAGCGTCCGGCTACCCAGATGGCCAGGCCAGCAGCTGCTTCCAAGGGATCTTTGCCACGTCAGCCCTCGCGGAAGCAAAGGCCAGCTTCTGATGACACGCGGAAGAAGTTTACTTCCAGGGCATATCACGCTGCGAAGAAGCGCGTGCTTCGGAGTGGAGGTAGTACAGTTGCGCCGCTACGGAAGCTGCTAGGGAGGCTCTGCGCAAGGCATCGGTTCG
>CAXAMN010007302.1:249638-279773 GCA_963970005.1 Durusdinium trenchii | reverse complement strand
CTATACATACTACACCTGGAACCAAAACCAAAATATTTTACACTAACACAAATAGAGATTAACTCTGTTTGTGTTTGGAAACAACAAAGCCTGGACAATGGATTCACATTCCAAGGCACACTTGAATGTGTTTTCACATGAACACACAAAATTGTTTTTGCTTTTTGAAGCAGAAAACAGTCAATTCACAAGCATGTCTATCAGGGAGAATATACAAAGACACTGTGAATATTTATGTAAATGTATATTTTTTGATTAAGAAAACACAAAAACCTAACCGAGGTGCATTTTTATATACAAACTGTTAACCAGTTAGCTAACCAGTTAGCAAACCTGCTAAGTTGCTAGCTTTTCACTCACAACTTAACCACTTAGCTAAGTCCTGTAAACTTTATAACTTCTTTAGTAACTCCTGATAAACAATAAGATCTTCAGGGGACATCCCAGTATGCGATCCACTTGGGTCTCCCATGCGAGGGATACAGCAGGATCGGGAATGGCAGCTTAACGGCGCAAGTTGAGGCCATGCTGAAACACGCCGTTGAGGTTTTGCGGAAGCAAAAGGAAGACGAGCGTGTGGGCACCTTGGAGAACCCGGTTGGGAGTGCTGTGTTCCAGGCGGCGCCATTGGTTGAAGAGATCGGCGCCCTTGATAATCCGAAGCGACCGTGGGCCGTTGTCCGGACTGATGGCTGCCAGTACGGCATGGTGTCGCGGGCGGTCAACGATGGGTCTTTAGGCCAGGCGGTCGAAAAGGGGCAGCTATGGGTGGCTAACAAAGAGCTTTCAGGGTTTTCTCTTCGGTGCAAACGACCGGACGCGCTGAGCGTCACGGATCACGCTCATCGACCGGTCAGGGGATCGGTCAAGGTGCCGTGCGAGGACGGAGACACTCATTGGGTTTCCGCCGGAGTCATGAGCAGCTTCTACCCAGTCGCTTGTTGCGACGCCTATGCTCGCGCCGTGTTTGCCGACGTCCAGTCGAAAGTTATGGAGCGGGTCTTGTGCCCAGAATGTGGCGCTTCTTCGCCCTCCACTTCGACTAGCGGGCCGGGTCTGGGTGTTCCCGACCTGGTCGCGGTCAAAGAGGACACGACGGCGTCTGAAGACCTTGTGATCCCTCCTCCGGATGTGAATACTAGTGCTGAGCTGACCGCTCGGGAGCACGAGTTGCTCGAAAAAGAGATCAGTGCCCTCTCGGCGGAGATGGCGCGAAAATGGGACAAACTAGCGACGGAGGAAAAATGGGATGAGGTCAAGGCGGATTTGAGTGTGTACCGCTTGAGCGGCGAAACCGTCACTTCAGACCCTCGACGAGAGGAAGCTTATAGGAAGGCTGTGGTAGAAGGCCTGGGGTTTGGATCCGACGCTGCGGAAAAGCGTTCGAGCCTTTCCGCAGACGACTTGGGCGCGTGTCGGGACGTGCTGTCCCGTAAGGCCGCTGCCTTCTGGTTGGAAGGGACGCCACGCACGACTGTCCGGGGCGTGGCGCACGACTGCGTTCCTACGGGGCCTCCGGTCTCTTTGCAGCCGCATTCGCTGAAAGGGGAGAGCGCAGCGTGGGTTGATGAGCAGTTAGAGGCTGAGGTCCAGAGGGGGCAGCTCATTCGAGGCTCGTCTCCGTGGGGCAGTCCTCCTTTCCCCACCAAGGAGGCACCAACGCACAAGCGGCATCGTAAAAGACGGTTGGTGGTCGACTACAGGCGAGTAAACGCCCGGGTGCTGCGGAGCACCTACTACTGCAGGAAAGCTAGCGATGTGCTGGCGCAGTGTGCTGGGTCCATCTGGTTTTCCTTCGTGGACGCTGTGACTGGGTTCAACCAGATCCAGAACACCAGAAGGGCCATGGAAGTGTTGGCCATCGTCGCCAGATCGGGCAAGTTCCTGCCGGTCTGTTTGACCTTCGGACCTGTCAACGGCCCGGATGACTTCTGCTATGTTGTCGATCGTGCTTTCGGGCCGGGCCGGGGCAGGGAAAACCGGTACACTCGTGAATGGGTGGCCTACGTCGATGATCTCACGATCCGGACTGGCCGGGTCGTTGATGGGAGCTTTCGAACCGACGCGGAGCACGAAGAAGAAGTGCGGCGTGCAATGCGAGACGCCCCGGTCACGGTAGGACAGCCGGCTCGGGATGCCTTGGAGGCCTTGGGAGTCCAAGCCGAAGCATTAGGGACAAAAGGGAAGCACGACCCCAAGGTTTCAGACCATAACCATCCCAGTCATCACCAGCGGCCCGAGGGTTGGGTTCGCCCTAGGGTGCGGGACCTTCTTTGGGTTTGGTCTAGGGGGGTCCCCTGGGTTCGGGTCGGTTTTTGGGGTCGCGCGCCGTTCGGTTCGGGCCGGCGCGCGTCGCTTCGAGCGTCGTTCGTTCGACCGTCGTCCGCGCCGCAGCTGTTTGGCTCTCGGGTCGACGCTTGGGGGCTGCTCTTGGGTGAGTGCGACAGAGCTTGGAGAGCTCGAGAGCCTGTTCTCGCGAACAGCCGGCCTGCCCTCGCTTCCGTGGGCCGGGTCTGCGGTTCGCGACCCGGCCGCGGAAGCATGGGAAAGGGCAAAGGCGGCCGGAAGGGTCGGTGGCAGCGGGAAAGGGATCCACTGGGATGACCTTGAGTTCTTGATGACGAAGACGCTGCGACACGGCAGCTCAAGGTCATGCCGAGGAAGGCATGAGGTCCAGGGCGAGCTGGGCCCAGAAGGATGGATCTCGGTCGAGCGCGTGTCCACCGTGTTCGGCGTTTCCTTCGAAGATGTCAGGAAGGCGGTGCGCTGGCAAGAGGGGGCAGCGAAGAAGAGGTTGGAGCTGTCCGCGGACGGGGACTTCGTCCGCGCGTGCCAAGGGCATGGCTCGGATAGCGGACTGACCGCGAAGGACTTCGAGCTGGCAAATGAGGAAGCGCTGCCAGAGGATAACACGATCCTCGTGCACGGGACCTTCCGTGAAAGGGTGGTTTCCATCACCACGGATGGTTTGCTGCCCAGCGGCCTCGGAAGTGGGGAAGGCCGTTTGTTCGTGCACTGGAGCAAAGATGCTCTGGACAAACCCGGTAAGCACACAGGCGTGCGATCTGGGACTGACGCAGTCGTCATCACGACCGTGGGACGGCTCAAGGAAGGAAATGTGGACATGCGGACAGGGGTTGACGGAGTCATCCTCACGAGCGAGGTTCCACCGCGGTGTTTTGACCGCATCTCCATGTTTGATGGCGAGACCGGCAAGGAGGGCGATCTCCTTTGGACGCGCCAGGAAGGCCTGGTGCCCATCGAGCTGCCTACTGGGGACACCGATGAGTCGTCCTCGGAAGATGAAGCTGAGGGGCGCCAGCGGTCCGGTGCTGCGCCTTCGCAGCCCGGACGCGGCGTCAAGGAAGACCCTGAGGAGCCGGCCGCGCCCGCGGCCGTTGAGTCCAGCCCTCCGGGCCGCGATCCGGCGCCTGCGGTGTCTCCCGTCAAGGATGAGGTCAGCCCGCCAGAGCAAGGTGCGGCGCCAGCCGCGTCTCCCGTCAAAAGGAGGCCAGCGGCTAAAATCCCTAAAGGGTATCATGGTGAGCCGCCGAATTTTTGGTGGGCGCACCTCCCAAAGGAGCTATGGCAGAGAGAAGGGTACTGCTTGCTGTGCAAGACGCGGAAGGGTGTCAGGGGTGGATGCCCCGTTGATGAGGATCACCTGCTCAGTGAGCAGCACATCGAGGAAATGTTCAAGATGGAGGCTCGTTATGAAGAACAGCAGCGCCAGCGGGCCAAGGCTGCGCCTCCGCAACCTGAGCGCGAGGCACCTACGCAGCCGGCCCTTCCCGCTGCGGCCAACCCGGTCAAGAAGGAGGTGGCAGAGCCTTCGGCAGCTTCCTCTAGCGCGGGGCCTGCGGTGAAATCGGAGGCAGAAGTGCAGGAAGCCAAGCAGGCCGTAGTAGCCTCTCTGACGCGGACTGGTGGTCTGTCTTCGGACCCCGGTCGCGCAGAACGGCCTGATCGTATGAAAGGCGAAATGTCCAAGGAGGAGCTGCAAGCCATCTGGAGTAAGGAAGGCCGGACTCGGACGGCACGGCTTGTCGAGTCATTGCTGGGGGGTGCTGCCGCGGATGAGCTTCGGCACCAGGAAGGCGCCGTAGGCGGTCTCAGCCAGCTGATGGCTAAGCAGGAAGAGCGGCCAACGGAAGGAGGAGCCGCCAAGCTTGAAGGCAGTCTTCGGATGATCGCCTCAGCGACGACCACAGCTGCAGTCACCAGGAAGCGTTCAGGACTTCCTGTGGGTGACACAGAGAGTGGGCGCTATGGAGAGGCGGTGACTCGTGCACTGCCCGTAGCAGCAGAGCGCCTGGAGCTCGCTCATGAGACTCCGCGAGCAAGGATCGTCAGCGCCGCAGAGTCGGATACGCGACTCGACGCCGGGCTCCGTGCAGTTGCCCAAGGGTCCACTGACGTGAGCCGGAAGGTCTTGAAAAAACAAGCGCGGAGCAGGATGAGAGCGGAGGAGCACAGGAAGTCGCTGGCCGCAGAGGCCGCTGCAAGCAGACTCGCCAATGAGGAGCCCGATGACTCCAGGGCCAACGCCCCCCCCGTCCGCCGGACGACGGCCTTGATGATCTTCCCTACGAGGAAGGCAGCTGGGTTTGCGGAGCCTGCAAGACGGTCAACGGACCAAAACTGGTCCGTTGCGAGGGCTGGATCAAAGGAGAGCGTTGCGGCGAGCGCTGGGAGTCTATGGCCAGGTACGCCAAGAGCGGACCTCCTCGGCGCAGAAGCCCGGACTCTAGGAGGGAGGCCAAGCGGCTTCGGACTGAGACAGTCCTCAGTCAGGTCTTGCAACGGCCTGACAGCTGGTGGTGTAGCCGCTGTTGGTCAGGGAACTTATGCTTCCGCAACAGATGCTACAAGTGCTCTGCCGTCCGGGAAGAGCCGGATGAGGGGTCGTCCGACGACGGACACCACCCGAAACCGTCACAGCAGCTGACGGAAGAGATCCAGAAGTTCCAATCGCAGAGACGGGTCAAGAAGAAGCGTGCTGGCACAAAGCACAAGAAGAGTCACAAGAAGCGGAAGCGAATCCGCTCAGGAGGGTCGGCGGTGAAGTCTGCGGTTCGCAGGCTTCGCGCGACCCGGTCAGCGGTGAAGTCTACGGTTCGTAGACTTCGCGCGACCAGGAAGAAGA
The DNA here is from genome assembly GCA_963970005.1 of Durusdinium trenchii. Taxonomy (NCBI): domain Eukaryota; class Dinophyceae; order Suessiales; family Symbiodiniaceae; genus Durusdinium; species Durusdinium trenchii. The sequence goes on along the minus strand of CAXAMN010007302.1, from coordinate 274,627 downwards.
GACTGCGGAAGAAGACCAAGCGTCAGGGGTGGGCCTTGTCAAGGAGGGCTCGGAACCGGCGAGCGCACGCCTTGAACGGCAATGGGTTCAGCTTCGGCAGCAAGGCCACTTTGGTCCTTGCCGCGTTCTTAGCGCCGGTGGTCCGCAGGGTCCAGCTCGAGATGGAAGAGATCGTGGAGACCGGGTCGGAAGCCTTCCAGGTAGTGATCGCCGAGGGCGGCGAGGAGTTGGCTTCCTTCATCGAGACGGTGTTCTCGACCGCTCGATTTGCAATCGTCGGGCTGGTGTTTTGGTGGGTCTCTAGGAAGGTCGCAAACGTGATGATGCACATGGCTCATGGAAACGCGACCCCACGCTTGGTTCAGTTTGACGGAAACGTCTCCACGTGGGAAGTAAAAGGGACTCGAGGAGTTCATCGAGTCAGGATCGCAGGGAGAGCCCCAGGGTGCGCTTGCAGAGAGTTTCTGCGCACTGGCACCTGCGACCACGTGGAAGTCGCTTTGGCTGCGCACAAAAAGCTGGTTGGGCCGCAAGGTGCGGAGGCTAGCGCGGCGTCAACGGCCCTGGCCAGAGGAAAAGCCGCAGCTGAGGGGCGATCAGTAGAATCGCTTGGCCTTTCGGCTTGCTTCCAAGGCCTTGTGGAGAAGGCCAAAGGCCTACGTTCGGAAGCCCAGCCAGGGTCCAGCGGGGATCAGGGCCAACAGCTGCGAGAGCCAGAGGAAGGCCAGACGCCTGAGTTCGCCGTGCGCAAAGAGCGTGAAAATAAGCCAAGGCTGGCTTTGGAGGATGTGTCACCGTGGACCGGCGTTGCGCTTTCGCGCGGCGGTCGCGGCTCTCAAGACCAGGAGCTGAACGTGCAGCTCTTGATCAACAAAGAGTCGCAGGAGGCCATCCTCTCAGCCTTGCAAACGCTGAAGGGCGGAGAAGTCATCGCCACAGCCTATACGCTAGACCAACCAGATTTGGTAGAGGGCCTTCTAGTGTTGGGCGGATCAGCCCGGCTGGTGGTGGACAAGGGCCAGAGTCATGGAACGCGCACCAAGCTGCAATTTCAGAGTTTGCAGCAGCTGGTTCGTGGAGGAGTTCGCGTGCGCGTAGTCTCTGGGTCGCACCTGGCGGCGGTGTACTCCGCCGACAACAGAGACACTTCGAGGATCGGAAAAGGTCAGCGTGGAATTCAGCATTCCAAAACCTTCGCGATCTCGAAGGATGGCCAGTTCCAGTTGATCATTGGATCTTGCAACTGGACTACGGCGTCCCGTTCCAATGCCGAAGCTGGTGTCCTCTTGACAGGAAGTTGTGGGCATGAGGTGTACCAGCAGTACACCGAGAACTTCGAGCGGCTTTGGAAGGAAGCTGTCGTCTTTGACGGGACGCGTGTGGCGGAAGAAGAGCCTCGCAGGAGGGTCTTCGGAAAGCAGAGTGCGCCGACGGAAGAGGACTGAACCCGTCGGAGGAGCGCAAGCCAGAGCTCGAAGGGAGCCAGGGCTTGCCTTGCGGCGGAGGTTTGCGGTTCGCATCCTCTGCGCGGGCAAGGCTTGGGGATGAGATGGATCCCACGGCCGCAGAACCCATCTGAGGGGCGATCCTAAGTAGCCTTGCCCGTAAACATGTTTATGTGTGTGTGTTTCACTTGTGCATGAACTGTTTTTGGCTCAAGGGCCAATACTTTTGGCTCAAGTGAGTGGCTAGGAGTAGTGCAAGTAGCTTCTCAGCTTCACTAGGCCGTTTCACCGTCTCACCAGCGTGACTGACCCGCGACCTCGCTCGTGCGAGCAGAAACAGCTGCGCGGCGTTCGTACGCGTGCTCGCACATCGCTACTAGGAGCGTTCGGACGCTACTAGGGGCTCCTGGCCTTACTAGGAACAAGAAGCTACTAGGGGCTCCTGGCATCGCTACTAGGAGCGTTCGGACGCTACTAGGGGCTCCTAGCCTTACTACTAGGAACAAGAAGCTACTAGGGGCTCCTGGCATCGCTACTAGGAGCGTTCGGACGCTACTAGGGGCTCCTGGCCTCACTACTAGGAACAAGAAGCTACTAGGGGCTCCTGGCATCGCTACTAGCAGCGTTCGGACGCTACTAGGGGCTCCTGGCCTTACTACTAGGAACAAGAAGCTACTAGGGGCTCGTGGCATCGCTACTAGGAGCAAGGACGCTAGTAGGTTGGAAGCCATCGCTATTAGGTTCGAGGCCATGGCTAGTAGGTTGGAGGTCCTTCGATTTGTGGTGTGAAACATCCATGGTCCATGTCAGGACCTCGCTTTCGGAACAGCCACTGCTTCGACGGGTCACTTCGTCCCCCCCAGCGTCCGTAGCTGAAGCTCCACAGATGTATAACCGTCACCCTATCATACTGCTCTCCAATGTCTTTTCATGTGTTTTTCCGGATGATGTGAAACAGGCCAGGATTGGGGGAAAGAAAACCTTTGGATATACAGAGTGCTGTTCAGCTGGAAAACCGACTCATTGGCGTTTCCGATCCCAACCTGTGTCTTCCTTGTGGAAGCTTGATTCAAGATTTGGCTCTGCACCAAAATTAGTGGTCCAATATACAGGTTCAAGTGAAGCATCAAACATCAATGAAGCGGCTAGTCAATAGTACAGACTTGATCATCTTGATCCATGTCCATGCATCTAGTTTTTGCAAACATCTATGAATGTTTCAGATCTTTCGGGATGAATAGAACTCTCTCTCCTTACTACTAATACCAAGAAGCTACTAGGGGCTCCTGGCATTACTACTAGGAGCAATGTTCGCTACTATGAAGTCTCTCTTCATCTTTCTCCAATTCCACTCCACACTCTGCCCGGCTCCCCGCACTCCGCGCGCCTCGCTGGACTCCCCATCGATGCCGGAGGCGCGATCCATCGCCAGAGCCGCAGCGCCCTCCTGGTGCCATGGGTCAGTGCCCGTCCGTGCGGCCGCAACAATGGCCATCGTAGGTGGCTGAAAAAGGATCCGTTTTCCGGTTTGTTCTGCTGATTCAGGTGTTGCGATGAACATCCTTCTAGGTGCAGAGAGGAAGTTCCCAGCAACAGTGATTTCACGATTAAAGCAACCAGCCTACCTGCCCTCAGCAAAGCAGGCCTATGATAAATGGGCAAGGACACCAGGAGGGAAGCATTAAAGACAAAGTAGGAAAGGAAGGGAGGTACGGAGGTATGGAGGGTCGATTGGAAATTTTGACTCCAAATCGCACGCGCCGACAAAATGATCATGAATTCACCAAACATGTGCAAAGAACCTTAAAATGTGTTTAATATCTTTTTGTGATGCAAGGAAAATCTCCGTTCGAAAGCCATCCTTCAGGGCGGAGAACGTGCTGTTTAGAGAGCTACGGCGGCTGACGGGCACCTGACGGACCCGAGCGCTGCCGTGGCGAACCGCTTGTTCGCCGGCCGAGCCCGAAGACGCTGAGCGAGAAGCAAATCCGGTCTAAGCAGAAATGTTTTGATTGAAGGGCCAAGGCTAGAGTGCGTTTGAAAAGCAACTTGAAAAGTTGTTGAAATGCTCAAACAAATGCTGCGCAGAGCTGTGACACAGGGGGAGTTGCACAAACCATGGGACCAGATCAATAGCACATTATGTTGATCCTTCTGAATCTTGCCGCTTTTTGGCAGGGGCTGAGCACAAAAGCAACCAGGATGGGACTTTCGAAACAATCAAGTCGATCGGTTGGCTCAGTACTTCTGCTCACGCAAGAAAACTGCGCGCCCACCGCAATTCACTGTGCAAATGGCCCGGCATTCCACATCTCAGGTGGGGTTGCAATGTTCAGTTGTATGGGGAACCTTTCACCTTTTACAGTATATATATTTTTTTTTAAGAATCGAAGGAGCCCTGAAGCAGCTTGGACTCGCTTTCTCGGCACCTCCAAGCGGAAGCACCGGCGCTGCTCATCCAGCAAGTTCCTCCGTAGAATGCCTCAGCATAGAATGCTGACATTCGTGGTATGACTGTGTCATCCCTAAGAGTTTTTGAGTGCAAGCTACAAGTACAAATAACTGCTGCAGGCATCCTTGCTGACATTGATGACGCACCAGGGTTATGACATAAAAACAAGCGAGGCAAGAGTGACGGTGGTTAAGCCCACCGTTGGTCGCTGTGGTTCACCTACCGGCGATACTTGCGACTGTCTGAACGCGCACCCTAGGGTCCTTCTGCATCGCAGGGTACCCAGGGTTTGTGTAACCCTGAACACAAATATGGTCTAAACTACTGTACAGGTGCGACCGAATCTCCGCGCAGTGCATATGCAAGAAACGAAAGTAGAGCATCTAATTCTGAATTTTTGGGGTCGGCACATTGTCAAGATGTTGTTTGCGGAGAAACGCCTTTCGAATGTTGCGACGATAAAGAAAGCACTGGTCATAGTCCTAATTGATCTGGCGCAGCAAGCGAGGCGCTGGCATAAGTCATTGGGATCATGCCATCGGGATGGTATGGCGGTTTACATGCCAGATCTTCTGTATATGTCAACAGCGTTTTATGGACCGCTGACCAGTTGGGAACTTGTGGTTCCCCTACCAAATTCAAGGCCTGTCAACCGGGAATCTTCCGGATGTATCATCACCAGTGCCAGGGCTTCAATCGACCTCTGAACAAACTCACCTGGATGCACTGAAACGAAACACTGGATGAATGATGCATCTTCAGAAGAAAGAAGACATGACTTGACATGAACATCACATCAGTCGACCTCCCAAATCAAACAACTAACCCCAAAGCATCCGGAACCCCTAACCTGTCCATCTCCAAGTTGCTCAGCTGCTGATCCAGCACAATTCGGAAGGTCGCAAAGGCCTAGCTGTTGAGCCCCTCGCCCCCCCGAAACAATTATCGTATATTGACATCTCGGCGGTGGGGTCAAAGTGGGCCCGCCCCAACCCAAGAGATATTCGATGCGTACATCTTCACCATTTCCGTTTGTGCTGGGCCTTGACGGGCTCGAGGGCTCGGCTCGAACTACTGTCGGTCCACCGGTAGACACATCTGTCCTGAACTGCTGATCACCGGTGGTGCCGCAATTGCGAGGCTGAACCTCCAGGTCCTTGTTTGCAAGTTCATAGACCTGTGGGTTTTAGCCAGCTTCAGTTCATGTGTCCTTTGATCATGATGATCATGCCGATGTTCTCATGGGGCCTCATGAAGAGAGAAATCCAACTGAGAAACCACAGGGAGCCCTTCCTTTGATTTGGCCTTCCTCGTGCTCATCTGCACATAATCCAAGTATGTCAGTATGTCCAGCGTTGCCAAAATAAACATCAAGTGACCATCTGACACGAGCATGCACACATGTTCCTGGGGAGCACAGGGTATGAAAATGGCATGCTCCCCTGGCCCCTCTACACACCATCGAGAGGGACGATCAGAAGCGTACCCTCCCTATTCCCTAATCCCCGTTGGGTAGTGACCAACTACATGTGAGAGTGGGAACAGTTGATCTAAACACACATACTATATAGACCGTAAGAGTACTGAAATTACAGCTTACCAAAAAGGATAAATCGCAAGTGCTTGAAGATCCTAACGCTGGACGACCCGCACACAGCTGCCTCTTGCTGCTCGTCCATGGTGAAGATCAGCGACACGCAAATTGCGCAAAAATTGTTGATTTGAAGTTTCTGGAGCAAATTGCCACTACTATTGGAGCAACTTTTGACAACTTTCGGATGCCAGGAATTGTCAGGATAAATGTTGACTCCCTGTATAGACAGACACTGAGAGAAGGAACTTCTACCCCCTGGTGTTGACAAGTTCATGTGTTTTCAATTCGGTCATACGGGGAACCACGAGCCAAGCACAGTATATGAATGAATTAGTCTGCTATTATGCCAATTGTGGAGGTTCAACAAAATCCGTCCAACTATATAAGTGCTGGCTGGCAGGTCCTACAGGGACTGCGGAGGATCGCAGCGTACATGCATGTTGATTCACGTGAGTGTCATCTGGCTGACTGTTCATCTTCAAGGAGAGGTGTGAGCAAACAATGCTAATGGAGGCGCCAGCATTCAGATCATCAAAGCCAGGTCAGGTCGTTTGGACATCAACGGTCGTCGTTGATGAGGTTCTCCTTAGGATGTACTCGTCGCTACTTTGCAGGAATTGCGGGTGCCATAAAGAAAGAGCAAAACAAGAAGCAGCAGGGCATTCTAGACTCTAGAGAGCAACATGCAAAATTTTCCCGATGATGTGTGTGGTTTTGGGTCGCCTAATCCCTATCAAAGATTAAGCACGGAGTGGCAGCTAAGTAGATCTCAACTTGCAATTCCTCAACCTCATAAGAAATGGATCCAATCCGACAATTCAGAAAGACCCAAAGAGCTTTACATAAATGCTTGACCATTAGTACACTAGATTTCGAACATTAAGGCCTTTGAGAGGTGGCATAAGGTGGCATGGACGTTCTTGGACATCTCCAAAGCTGGAGTCTGCGAAAACCGTGCTCCAATTGTTTATGTTGCTTCGCTTGCCGGAACATGTCCGAACATCAAACATATTCTCATAGCCTCAAGTGGGTCGGAAACAAAAGACAGAAAAGTAGTTGTTCTTGTAACACGAAGCAAATTGTTCTCGACGCTTTAGGATCAGGCCAAAGGTTTCAAGGCACGAAAAAATGGTGGTGTGACGCCTCCTTCCATAAGCCGACCTTTGCACAGGCATTCAATGCAATGTTGCAACCTCAGGCACAGCCGATAGTAGGGTGAATCTCTCAGCGGCCAGATCTCTGAGACACTCAACATGTTCGTCGAACAGATCCCAGAGAAAACAGCTACGGCACTTCGTCGCCGCTATCAGCGATCACGAAAAATGGGTAATCACTTCAGGATTGCAACAACCTATATAACTATAATCATCGCAGGACCTCTACTCTGCAAGCAAGTGAGATAGGACTCGGCCTTCGCCTTAGTCTCATAAAGGTGACTGGGCGTCTCTGACAGGCTAAGATGGACTGAACTGGCTGACTCAACTGGGTAGATGGCTATTATTTCTCATCAACTAGGAGCAAGGACGCTACTAGGGGCTCCTGGCCTTACTACTAGGAGCAAGGAGGCTACTAAATGGGTCACTAGTTTCTGGTCGTCGAAACAGTGCCCTCGCTGAGGCGCCCTGCTGATCAAGCCTGCACGTGGGGGGTGCTGCGATGGGACTGTGAAGGGATTGCGAAGGGACTGCATTTCAGAAGTGAGGAAGCCATACCGTCATCAGTCAAATAGTTAAAATCTGCAAGCAGGATTCAAGCGCAAGTCTACAGCAGAAACCTCCTGCAAATTTGTTCAAAGTGGCGAACGCGTTTCTGGGTGATTTTGCCACCTGTGATGCATGTTTGTATTTCATGTGTTAAGTTAAGTCTCCCTAAAAGTCTAGACACCAAATCATTAGTGCGAGCGCTTCTTCAAGGAAGCTCCCCCCGCCCACAGGCAGGGGGAGCTTCCTTGCAGAAGAGTGACCTATCCTGCATCCTAGCTACGAGCAAACTTCTCGTAGTAGCCGAGTAGTCGCCCTTGCTCAATTAAGTAGGCGCCTGCTTAATTCAGTCCTGGGCTTGGATTCCCGCCCAGCCGCCTGAGTCTTTGTTGCCAGGAAAGTTCCAAGTGCTCGCTGCGAGAAGAGCCTCGTGCGAAACTCTGAGCAATATGGAGATCGGCCGCGTAAGCCGCCCAAGGGGGATCCAAGGGTAATTTAATTCTAATAGCTTCTTGTTACTACTAGTAAGGCACCTGTTACTACTAGCGTGGCACTTGTTACTAGTAACAAATATACAAAGAAACTGAACGTTTGAACTTTATTTGTGATCTCCATTCATCCTTCAACTTTGGCCGATTGGCTGGGAACCCTCCAATATTGGAAGTCTTCAAATCATAAACAAACAAACAAACTAACTAACTAACTAAACAAACATAAACAAGTAAACAAGCAAGCAAACAAACAAACGCTGCAAGGCACTTTGTTCAGAACCTGGGTCAGACTCCTGGTCCAACTTGACCCCACCACTGGCCAAGGCGCCAAGGCCGAGTCCCAGCAACGTTCCAAGCTCGAGACCTGGTGCCATCCCATCCCAAAGGGTGTCCCACTTGGAGAGCTCCGGTTTCACCAGTATTTGTGGTGAAAGGATGGGACTTGCCTGTAACTGACTGTATATATAATAAGGATATACATACATATATATATATATACTGACTGTGTATCTACATATACATATATGCAAGATCAGACTGATGGAACATCCTCATTTCTTCTATTCTATACATTCTATGGAGAATTTGATCGTAATCCGTGAAACACATTGACATCATTTGACATCTATGGAGTGATTTTGGTTTCAGTGGTTGTTGTTCCTTGAGGATGTCCAAGATAGGCGACTCATCTTCAGGCCATCCGGGTCCGGCGTTCTCTGTGAAATCAGAAACCAACTGTCAAAGCAAATAGAATCCCAAACACAAAAAATATACAAAATTGCTGATGATTTCCCCTTGCTTTGCATGTTGAATCAAGTAGTCAGCAGTCAGTGAACTGGATACACTGTCCTCAATCCCTCGTTGAAGTTTCGGAACCCAAGCTGCACTCGCTTTGCTCCTTGATTGACGGCCAAAAACTTCAACTCACTAACAAACCATTGAATGTTTGGACAAGGTCAGCCCAGCCAAACCCTTGGCAACAGGTGATTCAGGTCCCCAGCCCAGTCTGAGCCTGGTCTGTGAAAAGAGGGAACTGATGAGGGCGCTTGTGGACCACACCCAAGAGGTGCGAATCTACCAAACTCCAATGCATCTGGACAATCCAGGCTTGCTGGCATTTCGACGTCGAATCCTCAGGCATCAACACTAGCAGCAGCATTGTAGGAGATCTCATCCTGAGTTGGACACATGCATCAGGCGTAATTAGATGGCAAAAGCTGCTTGGACGATGAGAGTTCCAATACTCGATTGAACAAATCGGGGCTAAGTTTGACTTGCCTGCAGGATGTCGTGTCGTTCCGCAAAACAAGGATCCCCACAGACATAGGCTCCTGCAGAAATTCCAGGGCCTGGGAGTAGGCGGACTACTCTCAGCAAAGGGGTGTTGATGACCCCAAGAAATGCAGCGCTTTGTTGTGTAGTAAGAGACACTTGCGGTGAGCACACCCTCCTTGAAGAGTTTTCGACTTGGATGGCATTCTATTAATTCCATCCATCCCCTTCGGGAAATCACCTTTCTTGAAAAAAGTAAATTGTGTTAAACAAAAAAAACCTAAAAACAAAAAATTGTGGGAGTAGATGTTTGAATGATCAAGCAAACTCTGAAGCAAATCTTACATTATCGTGTGTGTTCTTTCCACCTGGACTCTGCACTTTGAATTGGTTTGGGTTTGGCCTTTGATGACACAGTTTGTCCCGGTCCATCCATGCCTGAGACCATGCTGCCCTGGCCGCGCGATCAGACCCGATGCATGCGTTGAAGCAGGCGACCTGAGCGCAGCAAGAAACACATGTTCTTCGCATACTTTGCTTCGGACAAGGAAGTGAAAGGAGTTAAACCTCAAACCCTGTTAAACCTGTATCAGGCAACATATTGTGCATTGTTCAACACTTAGATGTCCCTCGAGCAAATAAGAAACAGGCATCCCCCGAAAGGAACTCAAATTTGAGCTGGGGAAGGCAGAGGACAAACATCTCTTGTTTATGTGCGTTTACGTTTAACAGTTCAATCGCAACTAGTTTCAAGGTAGCTCCTGGCTGAATCCCAACTCATTCGATTCAAACAAACATGCAAACAGGTACCATATCCTGCTGATATTTTCTGCACTGATCATGGCTATACTGCACTACCAGGATGCGCTCGCGCTCTTGATCCAATCTGCCCTTCCATGCTGGCATCTTCAAGTCTTTGGTGCAATTGCTAATTCTAGGGTGTCCAGACGTCAATAGGGTGACGTGGTGGCGACCCTGTGCATCATCGTGTTCCATTTATCGGACTTGTTGACTCATTGTGCGTCTATAACTTTTGAAGGAACCTGGCGCCGTACTGGGGTAGGTCACCTCCATGACTTGTTGGACTTGTCTGCATGCATCTGTGGTGATTGCAGTGAAATGCTTCCCATCGGTGTTGCGTTTTCTGGCAATTTCCTGCTGTCTACAGTTAGCGTCCATCTGTCTGGAGCATCAGTGCGAGTTACAGGTAACTTTCAGCATTGTGCATTTCTGGCGAAACCCCTGACCTGGGCACTTCAGTCCACAGCAAACGTCGCCCCCACCAACGGCGCTTTGCACTTGGGAAAAGCCAAGAAAAACACCAAGGGAAAAGACTTGGAGAACGCAGGAGGACACACAATGTCAAGCAGGATCTTGCTGTGTAGCGAGCCTGTGCATGCAAGACACCGTGTTCAATTTCTTTGCCCTCAGCAGGTTGCTTGCAACTAAGGAGTTCTTACAGTCGCTTCCGGCGTGCTGCGCCCTCTTGTGACGGCACTGCAAAAAGAAGTACAGAATCGAAAGCAAAAGACACAGTTTCCATTGGTTTCCCCCAAAACACGAACAGTGCTTCCATTGGTCTCCATGGGTCAGCACAGCGAGGAGGCGGACTGACCACGGTCACCAAACATCGCAGCACTGATTGGTGCTCTCATCTGTGGAGGCCATCGCTCTTACGTTGGAGGCCATCGCTATTAGGTGCTCGCTCTCATCTGTGTGCTCCTTGGGCCCCTTGCTTCATTTCCTGCCGTGTCTCCCCTGGGGCACCTGGCATCCATCTGCAGAGCGCACTCTCTCGACCTCCGCTTGGCAGGACTTGGCCGCTACACGGTTCATGCCACAGGGATTTGATGGCATATAACGTGGACTGATCCTTGAGTTGATAAGCTTGAGTGGTGCTTTGGAATGTAGTGCAATTCCATGATATTTCAGGAGAGACAGGCTGACAGGCAGGCAGGCAACTAGACAGAAAGGCAGGCCTTTAGAGACCCCAACTTTGTAGCTTCACAAGTTCATCTGACCCGTGAACTCATGTGGCTTCCATTGGCCTGTTTGCACTTGGGTGTCTTTCTCCTCAACCAAGGTCATATCCAACAGGCTACTGCGCAAGTGAGATGCTACAACAGTTGGGGTCCAAACTACTGTGAACATACATGCCATCTCCAATCTCCAATTCAAAACAGGCCTGGCCAGCAAGGCTTGGGAGTCTTCCCACTGGCCTCCTTGCAGGTGCTTTCAGGTGTGCTGCCAAGTGAGCAATGTCTCAAACCATACAAGAAGACCTGCAGCAGATCTTGAGCTCAACATCGAAAAGCTTCGAGCTGCCTAAGGCAGGAACATCCATCAGCATCCGAAAACCAAGAATCTCGAATCACTTTTCGTCATCCTTCAGAGTCTCATGGTGGGCACTATTATTCCTAGCCATCCCAGCTCCTAGTCTCACATCTTTCCTCAAAGCTACTTTGGGTCTTCCTCCTATTCCCACATCGGTCCTCGGCCAAAGGCACTCAGGGCAGCCCCCACCAGCACTCCCTCACAGTCAGTTGGCTTGGTTAAAGATGATCTTATTGGACAGGACCTGTCCGACAGGGATAAGAACCCCAATGGTGAACCATTTCATGTCCGGTCACAAGCTGCTTGTCACTCTGCCAATAGCAAGTAGTTCGCCACAGCCGAAGTATGTCAAGGTTTGCGCGAACTCCGTGACTGCTCAACCAAGTGAGATCAAACGAGAGTATGGATCCGACGAATTAAAATTAGAGGATATAGGTGGAGTAACAAAGTCCCAGTGCATTTTTGAAGGCGGGATGTGAAGCATGCCCACTGACTCTGGAGCTCGAGGGACCCACGACCAATAGTATACAGTATGCACATCTTCCATGTGAAAGCAACACCAGAAAAGCCAGCTAGCCTCTATGAAGTCCATTTCTCAAGTCTCAAAAAGCCATAAAACCACAAGCCCAGCAACTCATCGGTTCTTCCGGGCATCCGGTCATTGCTTTGCACACCGCTGCCACGGAGCCTGCGGGAGGCTGTTCAAAACTGCCGACCTTTCAAAAGAGTCAACTTCACCAAAAATGGGTGCTTCAAAGTGTCAAGCTAAAGCGACCAAGTCCTCTCCCGAGCTTGTCCAGGTGCCAATGTTTAGCATTTTGGGATCCTAGAGGCCCTAGAGGCCCTAGCCGAGCCCTAGGCCGCTTCCAACAGCTCGGTTCCCCTCAAGCTGATTTGTCCGAAACCAAGCTTTACCAGTTTAGGCGAGGAGGCCCGGCGCAGGTGGGACAAAACTGTCCGTCTCTGGGTGCGTGGGCACCTTCTCAGCATCTGAGTGACTTCCACCCACTTCGCAGCGGCTCCCAAGCAACTGACCACCGCCTGTCGATGCCGAGACAATATCAGTGCAGCAGTGCTCACTCTGAAAAGTAATTTTGGAAATACAGGTCTAAGGCTACAAAATTTGAACAGTTGTGGTTGGTTTGCTGTATTTCACACGTCCTTTATGCTGGTAAGCACCAAAACCCATGCAAAGCTTTGGGACACAATTGGAGCATTGCTCAAGGGGTCTACTGTATGTATATATATATACATGACATTGGCGCTTCTCACTGCCCGAGAGATGTTTCTGGGTAGTGATGTTGTGGTGGATGCAGGAACTTCGCTGGTGTGTGATGCAGGAAACAAGTGGGAAAATCGTGTCATTTGTTGCTTGACAGAGTGTTAGACAGGTGCGGGATCCTTTCAACACATGCCAGATTGGCGGCGAATGTCACGATATCTGCTTTGACCTGAGGGCACGCAAACTCCGTCCTCTGGTCCTCTGAAAACCCAGGGATACAAGTAACCACAATGACCGATTGATATTTAAACAGCGTCCACACTTCCTCAGCTACCCTAAACCCCTGCGACTAGTGACTAGTGGGGCATTGTGCATCGTGTAGGACTTGCCGCCAAGAAAGGTTTCGTGAGAAATGCTTCTTTTGCTGCCCGGGTCATAGAGGAAGCAGATACCAACGATGTATATAAAGCACGCGCTGTTCATCTCAGTCATCAAAATGAAAGAAATTCAGCTTGGTTCTCGGGACTTAGTACCTGGGCACCTCAAGGCTCAGAGTGATTTTGCGCAACGGAACCACACCAGGCCGGCCTCCTCAAAAAGCAGCAATGCCTCGGTGAGAAACTTGTATGAGCGGTGTTCCACCTTACTGAGGATTGGTTCCTTTCACAAGTTCCTTCCGCAATGCGCAGCTCGCGTTTTGGCTTGTGCTGACTGTATGTATTTACCTTTCGCAAAGGCATCTTACACAAGCCTCTCTTCAAATTGTTACATGGGAGGAATTCAAATCTGCAAAGGCTGCAATTTCCCGCAGGAAGAACAAAGAACATGCCGAAACGTATCGAAAAGCCTTGGAGAAAATTCCAATCGAATCATCAAATCTGTACTCAAACAGAATGTTCTGGGCCGCCCAAGCTGTGGGCCACTGCTGCCCCTAGAGCGTGAAAACCAGGGTCATTCATCCGGGGCCAGGAATGAATCGAATCATGCTGATTGAATGAATCTATGAAGCTTGGTTTGTTTGTGCATGATTAGCAATTATATCTTCTTTGCTGAAAACCCAGGAGATACAGGATGCAGCACCGGCTCCTAACCCAAAGGCCCTTGAGCAGTTCTATGTCAGTCGTGGCAAAAGTCCAGTCTCCACCAGAACCTAAAAACCTTCCACTTCCTTCAAACCCGCTCAAGCAGCTCACGCTGACCTTCCAGCGCTACAACGTCACATCCCTCTCTGAAACTAAATTGGACCGGTGAAGGATCAACCACGCACCATCCCAAAGCTTTGGTAGTATCAGAGCGGGTTCCAAAAAACTCAGTCCATCGCTGGGGAACTTCTTTTTCAGCTTGAGTGCGAGTGAGGATTAGACTCTCATACTGTGGGAAGGTTAATGGTTATATATAATGGCCCGTAGACGATCCTGTTCATTTGTGGTTCGGTCAGGATTTTCACCCACAGGCAGCTGCATAAATGGCTATGCTATGCCATAGCTGCAGTACCTTTCGTCCTTGGGCAACAAACGGCAGTCAGTGCCATTGGAAGGACCCAAATCGCCAACCCATTGGACCCACCTTCTCACAGGCCGTGATGGCGCTGTTCACCGCCTGCAGGTCAACGCCTCGCAAAGCGTTTGCAACACACCGCGTTCGAGGCCTCCCAGTCCGGTTCACCACCTCAACGATTGCAGCATCATGAGCAGTCATGAGCATCGTGAGATAGAGCTACCAGCTACAAATAAGATCAAATAAGATCCATCTGAGCCAGCCTGTTCGTGTTGGGCCCTCTGCGAAGAGGAGGCTTAGCCTCGGTAGAGCCATGAGGCAGTCAGCCAAGAAAAGCGGCCGAAACCAGCCAGGGGGTGATAGGGACGCAGTACTGGACATTCTTGGAAATTGTATGAAATTGTCGTGTGTTGGGGCAACCATGGCCGATTCACACTCTTGCAAAAGGGTGCCCTCGTTTCATCCAAATCCATGCAGCCAATGATTCAGGCATTCATGGGTAGGGGTCAAAACAAATCAAAGCCTTGTGCAATATTCATAGCGGTAACGTTACTGAAAGGCACCCAAATCCACCCACTGGAGTTATATAAAAGTAGATAACAAGTTCATACATGTTCTACAACTGCAGTTTTGCAGCAAGTCAATCCATGGCCGCCGCGGTTCACCGGTATATCTACGGCCAAAGGGCGCTGCTTGCCATTGGCTCGCCCTGAGTCGGAGGTAGAGAAACTTGAGGCCAAGGGTACGTGACGAAAGCTAGCAGGGATGCGTCCGTGTCAGTGGAGGCGAAGCATACAGCGCCGTCCAGTGACAAAGGACTGGTGGGACATCAAGCGGAGTGAGGCAAATCTTTTTTCATAGGCATGGGGCTGTTGGAGGGATGGTTCACAAGGTCTCGCTAAGACACACGAACAGCAATGACACAGCCAACCTTAGCTTGTGAATCTGTTGAATCTGTTGCATCGTATCCCAAAACCTCCACGGAGGAGTTGAACCAAAGTGGAAGCCATAAGAGGTGTCCAAGAGGTGTCCCAGAGGCGTCCCAGGGGGGAGTTGAACCCGCGGAGGGGAGGGGCTCTACATATGAAGTTTTCACGTGATGCGGCAATCTCGAGGATTCCAGACCCTCACTTGCTAAAGCAAGGACAACTCCAGCTAGATGGTGCTAGCTTTCGTGAATAATTCTCAGAACCTGTCAGAACTGGATACTACCTACACTTGGGTGGAAGCTGGCAACTCCCGGTCAGGTATATCCATCTATGCATGCGACCAATCCGCTATCAAGCCTCCGAAGGCGACCCCTTCGGTGCCCAAATGGCCCAAATGCTTTGCAAAGCGAAGACCAACCTCCCAGCCTCTCACAGGCATTGATGGCTGCTCCAAGGGCTCCAACCTTGGCTGCTGGAACGTGGCGACGAAAGATGAAGGACCAGCGCAGTGCAGCGCAGCGCAGCACAGTGCAGGCTGGTGTCCATTGTTTCAAATCATGTCACCGGTTACAAGTATGGGACATGTTCTGGCCCCAGTTGCTTACTTCAGGGTGACTGCTGAGATGCCTAGTCCTGTGACATCTACATTCACTCCGATTCCCTAGCATTCAATCTGCCATCCTCCTTTTTGTGGCACCTGGCCCCGCGTAGCTCCAGGCTCCGAAGGTGCTCCAGCAGAGACAGCCTCGGAGGCACGACGAGTGAGACGTCGACTGACATGTTACCCAACCACAGATTGATCTTTTGAATCTTTCTGACCGTCTGCCCTGATAAGTTCTCTTCAATTTGCAAGCAGAACGGTGTGGCAGAAATTTGCGATCCCTTTCCTGAGGTCTGGGCGCCGAGGGCCAAGCTGATTGGCTAGCACATGCGCCTGGGTTGTAGCTGTCGGATCAGTTGAAAGCCGTGGTCAACGTGGCCGATGCGGCCGCTGAGTGGTCTCTCTTGAGGCCGCTGATGTGAAGGAAAAACCCAAGGAACCAACAAGATCTCTCACAAGGACTCGACCAATCGCACCGGAGAAAACCACATAGTTGGGTCGAAGCACCTTGGCCTCAAGCAAAGCCGCCACAGGTAAAGTAAGTGCGTGGTTACACCTGGCAACACCAGGCAACTATACCTTCCCCTTACCACAACATGCCACAATCCAAAAACATTTAAAGTTACCTGCAAGTGTTCTGGCAACTTCAGACTCACTCAAACTAAGACCCTTTCAGGAGCAGGTAGGCAGGATAGTTTTGTCTTTTAGTTTTATGCATGATCAATGATAAAGGCCATCGCTTGAATCTAATTCTTACATCTCATAAGGTTGACACCTACAATCTACAAATGCCTGTCCCTCAACCAGTCCCTCACGCCTTCATAACCGCCAAGAGTTGAACGGCCTGGAAGAGTCGCATGGCGAGATGGCTCCATGGCTCCAAGATGGTCATCCGGTGGGTCATCCGGTGGATCCGGAATTGGAAGGTGCCATCCCCAATGTGGATCTGCAGATGATGGTCTAAATGTATCTAAATGCTCTGCTTGGTCACAGTGGAGCCCGTGACCGAGAAACCTCCAATCAACTGTTGGACGCCCGACAGCAGCGGCCTGCTGCCAATTCTGGCCGGAGCAGCTGCTGATGGCAGCACCGTAACTCATCATGTTGGTGAGGCCTCGGAGTGGGGGTGCCCAAGGCGTCGCACGAAGCGAATCACCGGTACGAAGATGCTCAAGAGGTCGCTGAGGAAGAAAGGACATACGGAGCACCACTTGAGGATTCTTTAGGCAGACGAGGGCACCCACCTTCATCCATCTGCGCCAGCAGTTGTAGTGCCTGGTCGGCACAGGACATCCAACTCGGACCACAACCAAAAAGGCCGAGTTTCGTACCGTGTATTTTTTGTCTAAAGCTCGCTCCCCCCCTCCCTACTTAATGAAGTAGGTGCCTACTTAATTAAGTAAGGGAGAGGTAGCTAGTACCTCAAGTAGCTACTACTTAGGCAAAGCGCTTGCACTATTCATTTGGTTCCTAGATTTTTACGGATGCTTAACGAGTAGTGTTAAAATTGTTGACAAAGAGAATGTCCGGGAAGCTGACAATGAGTCATCGAATCAGTTGCTATGTTCAGACCCTTTACTTGCAATGCTCAAGGCTCTATCATTGCAATTGACTTCAGGAGTGTTTCTAGTTTGTTGATTCCATGAGAAGCGGGAAGCATCCAAGAAAATGGAATCATTGATCACTGGGCTGGGTCTCGCCTGCTGCCACTGCTTTCCCTCTTTGCAGGCCACGATTGCTAGGGTCTCAGTTCAGCAAGGCGTGATCTTGCTGTGGAGTGCAATGTAAGCTAGCAGTCTTTGAGAGTGGCCTGCTAGCTCAGCGGATGTTCGGGCGGCCTCCAGCCTTTCGGCCGCCCCGAAAGCACTCCCTCATCAACGAGGCCTTAATTTTGGGAAGGTAATGTATGAAGTTTACGTCAAAACCCAGGCATATGGGAAAGTCAAAATGAATCTTTTGCGGGAGGTGTTTTGAGCCCATACAGCTGGACACCTTCCTGCTAACAAGGCCGTATCATGAGTGCTGCACAACAGCCCATCGTGGATCTAAAAAGCTTTGAGACCATGGGTTGGAATAATCAGCCTCGCACATTGGCAGCTTTTGACCCCTTCAAACTTGCTCTCCAAATCACCCACATGAGCCATTATATGTCGCCTCCAGCCTTGATTGAACATCAAGTTCAACCTATATACATCGCTGTAGCTCCCACTGGCAATTACTCACTGTGCTGTACTGTACTGTTTGTACATTGTACTCTGCCACACTTGTTGTCTTGCTGGGAAACCACCGAAACATTTCGTTGAACCACTTCACGCAATAGAAAGCTTCCTGCTAGTGTCACCCTGGCCAGCACAGGGATTAGCTCAAACTGGGGAACGCTTCATTGACCAAGTTGGCCAATTAGGGATCCTAAGCGCTGGACCCAGGTCCCATCATCTTGACCTTGGGGCATAACAAAAGACATGGACTGTTTTCATTCCAAAATGGAATCCTATTCTAAATGCACTTCTCTGCTGGACATGGAACTCTGGCCCATTCTATCACACGAGTCCCTAGCCTTTGATGAAATCATTCATGCACCCCTGTGAGCCATGAAACACTGACACTGTCACATTTTACTTCCGCAATCCGCGGAGGACTTGCTGTTCCCTTTCCAATCCCCAGAATCGGTCCAAGCCTTCCTAACCAAATCGCCACGTCAACACAATCGCATCGTCCGCCGGGTGGCTGGAAGTGCCTGAGGTGGCCAACCAAAGGCCCTGTGCCGAGGCCGGGCAGAATCAGAATCAGCTGCATGTGTTGCACTCCGGATCTCCCAGCGCTGATCCGAGCAAACCACCGTGTGATGATTTGATCGAGGATGAAAAGCGGCCCGCAAGTACTAATTAGTGGTTCAGAAAGAGATAAGCCCCTCTCTCTGCTCGAAAAACTTGGTGTGTCTCCAGAACTTGCGAATTGAACTGAACTGGCAATCACTGAGCCCAAACGACCCGGCAAACTAAGCCCATCAGCCGAACCGAACAAAGCCAAACCGCACGTGTGTTCCCACGCGTTATTTGTCTAAAGCACCGTTGTGATGAGCTGCTGTTGTTCATTCAGTGTTAAGAACTGGTTTTAACAAGAGTCTCGGATCTGATACGGTTTGCGGTTGGACTACTTGCTTCTAATTTAAAAGGTGTCCGCGTGCATGTTCGTTGTTGGTGGGGCCTTGATCGTGTTTCAAGGGAGGCACGGAGGCACAACACCCATTACAGGCCCATCCGAAAGGCAGCGTGAACTTTCAAAAGTAAGGCTGGCAGAAGAAAAGGAGAATGGAAAGCGACGGCGAGAATGATATTTGTTACTGTACACACATTGAAACATTCGATGTGATTGAATGGTGCCCTCACCCGGTGGAACCTCCAGTTTCTTTACCCGTTTTGATGCTCGCACCACACTCTCACCCCGAGACGCGCCAAAGTTTACATACGCGGCAAAATCCGTCAGTTCCCTATAATAAATGAAACCAGAAAGGGTGGAGGACGGTAGAGGGCAGTTACTTGATGACAAATTAGAATCTAGCAGCTTGGTTGCATGTTCCATTGGGACGTGTCTATTGAGAGTCTGAACGGCAAATGGGATCAAATGGGTCTGAAATACTTCGCACCCGCCCAACCACAATTTTCACAGAAAGAGAAAGGAACAGCGTCCTTTTCCGACGTTTCAAGCCTCGCTAGAGGGGTCTGAACCAGGTCCAGGTCTATCCCTGTCTGAATCACTACAAACACCATGCACCCAGCCACCCTCCGCCCCTTTCCAGACAGGCCGGCAGTGTAAATATAAGCTGATGATCGTGGGATCGTCGATCATGTCTTAAAGACTCATTGCGGGGTCAGTAGGCACAGCAAGATGCCGGCCCGGCTGTGATCGGCTTGGAACAATTTTAGGGCACCCCAAGCGCGGGCCGGGCACGGGCCAGGCGCATTCAACAGACAGGGCACGGGCCAGGCGCATTCAACAGACATTACCAGTAGCATTCATAATGTTGATATCACACGGCGCGCGCCGGGCGCAAAGTCTGGCAGATTGAAACACGACAGTGTGTGTGTGTCCCTTGTAGTCACAGGGATCCTTTCGGATTGTGCTTTTCTTCTTTTTTCAGCAGGGGGCCCATGGACACTTGGATGGCATGGGCCAACGAAGACCCATCCAAGCTGCCGTGAAAACGTACCTGCTTGGTGCACCGGGGCGCATTGTAAGACGCAGCTGGTGGCCATTTATTCCTTTTAATTCTGCAGATGTGCACGGACCGCCGTCATCTTGTCGATCCGAACTCGTCGATTTGGTGCTTGCGCTTTGGGCCTCACTTCCGTTTGAAAACCCCCAGCCTCCATTAGGTTTTACCTGTACTCTTGGGAAATGGTAACCTAGGCTGGCGTGTGGCACCGCTGTCAAGTCAGTACGCATATCCATAAGTGTGTTTGGCCTCGTGCCAACCCGGAATGAGCCCGTAGAGTGCCTCCCGTGGACCCGTCGAACGGGGGTTTGTCGTTGTTTCCCTTGCTTTGGAAACGTAAGTGCCCACAGCGGGCGAAGCTGGCTCATGCCACAAGAATTTGGATGTTTGTCTCATCTTTGGAATTCCAAGTTGGCTCATGCCTCTACGTGACCGCAGCGGTCAGAGGTGGCCGCCCTCGGGCATGCTGTACGTGGTCGCAGCGACCGAAGTTTGTTCAAGGTTCATTGGAACCTGTCGAAACCTTGGGTGCACATACAGCGTATACATTCAAACGAGGCAGGTTTTCCTAGGTCGTTTTAATGAGGTTCGGCTTCATCGGTTCTCGTCCCCTCCATTTGGTTCTCCTTTCATCCCTTCCCCTTCACACACTTTTGTTTCCTCTTTTCTTTCATGTCCTCCTGTCTTCATGTCTGGTCATCTCATCCTTTTCTTCGTTGCGCGCACATTGGTCCCGGCCTTAGTGTGTACGTGCACTTCTACATACATGTAAACACAGGTTTCAGGTCGCCCAGGTCTTTACAATGAGCTGGGCTTCATCGGGTGTCCCTCTGCACTTGGTTCCCCTTTCATTTCAACCACACGCACCTTTGTCCCGTCTCGTCCTCTTGTCATGTCTTCATTCTCTTGTCTCTTGTGCGCGCACACGTGCACATTGGCCCTCACCTTACCTCTTCGCCTCCCCTCGAAAAGGGGGTGTATGTGCCCCTTGTAGTCACAGGGATCCTTTCGGATTGTGTTTTTCTTCTTTTTTTCAGCAGGGGGCCCATGGACACTTAGATGGCATGGGCCAACGAAGACCCATCCAAGCTGTCGTGAAAACGTACCTGCTTGGTGCACCGGGACGCATTGTAAGACGCAGCTGGTGGCCATTTATTCCTTTTAATTCTGCAGATGTGCACGGACCGCCGTCATCTTGTCGATCCGAACTCGTCGATTTGGTGCTTGCGCTTTGGGCCTCACTTCCGTTTGAAGACCCCCAGCCTCCATTAGGTTTTACCTGTACTCTTAGGAAATGGTAACCTAGGCTGGCGTGTGGCACCGCTGTCAAGTCAGTACGCATATCCATAAGTGTGTGATTTTTCTTATTCATTCTTATTCAGTAGATCTCAATAAACATGTTTAACTCGGCCAAAAATAGCTTTTGCTTCACTTAGCGCAAACATGAGCCGTAGTACCGTTGACAGCTGCACGCACGTGTGTCTGTTCAGATTAGAGCCATGTGGAGAACACCCCACGAACCGAAACCTAGCAGGAACTTTTTAGGCATACAAGCCCAATCGAACCGAACCCCAGGGTTTCTTGCTGTTTCCTGTGACTCAAATAGGGAGGTCACTCGTCAAATGGACCAAGAGAGCTGGTTGTCCAGTCTCCCCTTGAAAGATAAACCAACGTCGGTCGCCGTCTGGTGCCTCTTGCCAGTGTTTGCCGCGGATGCAAGCATTCACGGCCGTGTTGCAGCCTCCGATAGCATCTATATGCAGTGACCACGGTCCAGAACATCTATGGTGCGAAGATTCGAATGGTGTTGTCAAGCATTCCAGGTTGAATGTAGAACTGGGTTGGCACACAGCACTTTAAAGTCACTCTGGACTCTACATCGTTGGGCTGTAGGCATAAATCGCAGGTTTAACAGTGACCATGCCATCATTAAGGTTCCCGCCATCATAGGCGGGGGGAGCTTCCTTGAAGCCTAAGCGGTAATAGCTAGTTAGAGCTGCTACTTTCCCTTGCTATTATATACTACTAGCTACTTGAGCCTACTACGGCCCACCCCTGCGGGCTACAGAAAATGTCAAAAAGAAATACAAATATTCTCAACTTCCATTACTAGGACCAAGGACGCTACTAGGGGCTCCTGGCATCGCTACTAGGAGCAAGGACGCCACTAGGGGCTCCTGGCCGTACTACTAGGAACAAGACGCTACTAGGAGCATGAGTCGCACCTGTAGTTGTCTCCAAAGATCTCGCTTGAGCATCCTTCAAGACGTGCAAGGCCTTAGCACGTGCCATCCGCACAGTCAACATGACATGACCCATGTCCTCAAGGCTACCATCAACTCTTGCTCCACGACACATCGCCAGTGCAGCTTGTCTCATCACCAGAATCTGTTCTCACCACTAGCCATGCACGTATGTATGTGTGTGTATGTGTGTGTGTGTGTGTCAGTGAAGCAAAACAAAAAGATCATTGCTCCCGAACGGCCCCTTGAATACTTTGGGCTCTTGGTCGTTTCTGACTTGAGCTGCCGGAGATGTTTTATATATGAAACTCTCATGGACTCTCTACTCCCTCTGTCCAATTTGTAGACACGAAGGAGTTCCATCTACACTGGAAACCTTACAAGAGGGAGGTCTCATGACAAGCAGGCCTAGGCAGCAAAAAAAGCTCGTAGTCTTCTGCGTAGATTCGGAAAACCAGGTTGCAAGTGGCGTTATTATAGATGTGGTCGAAAATATTGAGGCTTGAATCAGTCTCATGCGCTTCTAGTCTGCTTCGGGTTTTGTCAGATAGACGGCAATGTGTTGCAGCGTGGAGAGCTTTGATTCACTTACGCTGCTACTTCATCATCTGAAGTAGACAATCACGCAAAACCGTGTGGGTGCTCTGCAGCAAAACTCAAGTGTCTCAGGGCTTGAACTGGATGGAACTGGCACATTCAATGCCTCCGCCAAAAAAGAGTTTGTCGTTTTTGGTAGCTTCTTTATGCCGCGGCTGCGTACCTTATCGAAACGAGCCACCGGAAGAGCTGCAGGAACTCGTTGGTGTCCACTTTGTACTGTGGACAAAAGATCAGCTGAGAATCTGGAACCACAAAGGTCGATAACCAGTGGCTCGGTTGCTGCTTGCCGAAGTCGATATCTGACTTGGAGGGCCTCCAAAGTTGGTGCAGCTCCCAGTAGAGAGGCCCTTGTCCCTGGGATCTTCAGGTACCCGTGGCTGCAGGGTGTGGCCAATCAACTTCAAGTAAACAGGAGCACCGACAAACAGCGACGCTGAGAGCAGGAAAAAACAGCAGCTTCATGAGCCCACATCCATCAGATGAAACAAAGTAAAGTGGCTAGTTGTCATTCAGGTCATGGTTCAGGGGAGCTGATGATTCCACAACCCTTTCCGGGCCGTTCCGTGAAGCATTGACACTTTGATCTGTCCAACATTTCATGAACAGTGTTAGCCCTTGGTGGTATGTGTTTTCTTCCAGAGTTCGATCTCGTAAGACTGAAAGCGGGTGGTTCTGCGCAGTCTTGGAGAAATGTGGGCACAAGTGAGAATTGCCTAAGCGGGCCAAGATGCAGTTCCACTATGTTCCACTTTCATGTAAAGCCTTACATACCAAAAGAACTAACGATGCTCAAGTGTACCTGAAGGCCATTTCCAGGGATCCCAACGATTGCACCCAACTACCCAGCCCAAACAAAGAAACATCATCAAACTTCAATATCTTCAAAGATTTCAAAGTACAAGTATGTGGCTCAGATCCTTCCGAGTAATTGGTCTACCGGTCTACCGAGTCTACCGCTGCTTGCCACCAACCGGCAAACCAACTTCTGCGGTCCAAGAAGCCTTCTCCCACTGGCTTGAGGAGGCTAAAACGCTGAGCACCGCATTGAACGACACAGCGGTCGCCTGGTCTGCGGCAGTTTTTTCTCAACCAAAAAGTGACAGAAGACCACGGAAGACCATGCGTCCGACCATCCACTGTGCTGAAGCAAACTCCGAAATGCATCCCGAGCAATGTCATGAGGATCTCCAGCCGGGGCGAAACAGGAGACCTAGACAAGGACACCACAAAACGTCAGCTCTACCAGCGGTGGCAAAGAGACCAACCCTCAGGCTGCTGCACTGTCTCAAGTTGTGATTGGTACCTTGATGAAATGATCCCATACATGACAGAAGCTCGAAGACCCCTTGCCTTCTCTTGTTGAGACAGTCAGTAGCTATGCTCCGAAACCTGCGAATTCTTCTCGCCATGCATTTGTTTGCCTTCCCCAGCAGCAAGATATCTGCTTACATCGCACCCCTCAGCTCCACAAAGCCTCACGCCTCGATGGAAGAGCTCAGCAGCTGTTGCAGGAGGCAAAGACTTGGCCTCACCAAAAAGTCTTATAAATGACATTCGGGTGCGAGCAATTCGTTGCGGATGGAGCAAAACACATACTAGAATACTAGAAGTCTGCCCTTCGACAAGATCTCACTCTACCAAGTCCCTCTGCAACTTCTACTTGTTCCTAGTAGATTCTTGTTACTACTAGTAAGGCACTTGCTCCTAGTAGCGATGCACTTGTTACTAGTAGCTTCTTGTTTCATATATATATAGTGGCGGACTACCACTTAGAATTGTCAAATTTTCTAGGGATGCACTTAGAATTAGATTTTTCTCTACAGATAGAATGCAATTGGCGCTTTTTAGTAGTTAGAATTGTTTTTCAAGGATTATGCACTTAGAATTAGTAAAATATGCAGTTAGAAAGTTAGAAATGACATTCCATTGATCCAACATACATGCAACCCATGCACTTTACCAGCAAAAAAACGACCAACAAAAACGCTGCCTTTCCTTTTTCCCGGTCGAAACGATGAATTCCAGATGCATTTGGAACTGATTGGCTACTTTGAAGGGCAGGCTAATCCTAAACATTAAAAACAATTCTAACTGCATTCAAAATTATGTGTTCAAACATATTCTCAAAGGAACAAACTGGTCGCCTATAATATACCATCCATCTAGAAACCAAATCTACACTTTGTTGTGAACACCTGTCCTCCAGTTGTGAATGTAGCTTGGACAAATTCATTGCAACTAGAAACGCGCCGGCCAAAAAAAGCGCAAACCTTAAATAGAAAATTGTTGCTGTTTGAGAAAGCTAAGCATCACTTGCTTGCATTGATGGGGTTCTACCCTTATCTTTACACTCTGCCCTTCCTACTCTTTCCTCAAATCCTTTCTTCACTCAA
>CAXAMN010007302.1:149113-214638 GCA_963970005.1 Durusdinium trenchii | reverse complement strand
CTCCCAAAGGCAAGGGGAAGTCCAAGACAAAAGACAAGGGCAAGACGAAGTCATCATGGCCTTCCTCTTGGGCCACTGCGGCGCGCCCTTCTGCCGCGACTTCCACGTCCGGAAAACGTGCCAAGGCAACTGTGGGCGCTCGCACAACTGCCCCGTCATGAAGGACGGCTGGGTCTGCAATGCACCCCCAGGGCAGCATAGCCCCGGTAATTGCACACACAAGTGACTAGGTCCACAAAAGTTCGATCTTTGATGGATCAAGGGCTGATCCTTGAGCCAAAATGGCAGGCCATTTTGGCTAATGAAATGTATTGTGGACACATTGTTTGCAATCCGCAAACTCCTTGCAAAACCAAAGTGTCCCCAAACATCAATCCAAAAAGGCAGACAGCAGCATCACAGAAGCAGCTCGCACCTCTTTTCAGAGAGGTGGTAGTGTCTGCCTTTACAGGTTTGAACTGTCCTTTTCAGGTCTTCACCTGGCTTACACTGGGTGGCATTCGAAAATCAGCCAATCCCGCAGGACGGAAGGCAGAGGCGCATGTGGGGCTGATGGTGTCTGCCAGTCTGCGGGGAAGGTGTGGTGCAGGTTGCGGAGGCATCAGCGACCAAGTCAGCTGGGA
Source organism: Durusdinium trenchii (assembly GCA_963970005.1). NCBI lineage: Eukaryota > Dinophyceae > Suessiales > Symbiodiniaceae > Durusdinium > Durusdinium trenchii. The sequence goes on along the minus strand of CAXAMN010007302.1, from coordinate 214,015 downwards.
TCTTCTCCGCATCCACCATCTCCCAGCTGGCCGTGCTCTCCGGGTGGGCCTCAGAGGCCGTCGGGCCGGCAGGAGCGAGCTTAGCCGGAGGGGTGCCGGGTTGTCCAGGTCCCTCTTTGTCGATGGTCACCACCCCCGGGTCCGCCCAGTCCGGGTGGTTCAGGTCTTCCCGGACCATCCGTGCCCCACCAAGATTCAAGGAGGTGAGTTTCGACGCCACTTCTTCCCAAACCCGGGTGACCACGTTGCGCTTCTCCCGGGTGTAGATGTCCGCGGATTCAGTGGTCCAGTTGCCCAGGTACTGGCGCTGGTCTCGAGGGATGTGCAGCTGGAAGGCGCAATCAGGGATGAAGACCCGGAAGGAGTGCCAAGAGAGGTTCTCCACCTGTGGGCCTCGTAGGCCTCGTCGTCCCAGCGCTGCTTTGAGCCATCGAAGCGCCCTGTCCGGTGAGGAGGGTCGAGGAATCAGGCCCAGACCATCCTTGCTCAGTGTGGGGATCAGGTAGTCCGAGTCCACGAAGGCCTCAAGTGCGTGCATCTTGCGCCAAGTGATGGTGAGTGGGGTCCACCAATCGTGGCCCGTGAAGGAATACTTGGGCGCAATGAGAGGGACCGGGGACTTCTTCATCTTGAAGGCGGACACATGCACTGAGCTCAATGGTGGAGGAACTGATCTGCAGGCTGCTAGTCGAGGTATGTTGGAGGTCATTGAACCTCGCACTGCATGCAACCTGGAAGCGGACCACTCCCAGGATGAACTGGTCCAGCAGGGGGATTCCCCCCTGATCAGGGCTCGGAGCACCTAGGGGGGGGAATCCAAGCCGCCCAAATCACTTCCTTGGAGGGAACCATGGCCTTCCGCTGAGGCTTTGACACCATAGGCGTCAGTTGGTCCTGCAGTGCTTTGCGCTTCTCCTTTAGCCGACCGAGGGAGGCAACATCCAACAGTCCAAACCTCTTGGAGAACCAGCGAAGGGTGTCCCAGATGCGCTGGATCTTGTGTGGGGTGGCCTCCGTGTCGCGCAGCTTGTTGAGGAGGGCGCGCACCGCCGCCTCATCCCAGGGGATCTGGTTGAACCCCATCCGGATAAGTTGCTCAAGGCCCAGGCAGTGAATACGTAGGGTGCGGAAGCGTGTGTCACCCAAGAGGTCCATGTACTCCTGGAAGAGGTCTGGCCCATGTATTGGCTGGAGGTGGGGGATCTCATTGGCATAGGGCGCCATGTGGGCAATGAGCCTCCTCGCCCAGTGGAGCCGGAGGTCACTCTCCAGTCGTCGCTGGGTGGATGGTTCCATGTCCCGGATGCGACCGGGTTTCCAGTGCCGCCACTTCTCCAAGGCCTTCAGCGCCGGAAGAGGCTCGATTGGGGTTCGGAGCCAGTTGACCCGGTCCGCTGCGGCCCACCGTCGTTCTCGGTCATTGTAGGTCATCGAGTGGCGCCCCTGAGCGGTGGCATGGGCTAGGCGGCCAAAGGCCAGCGCCACTTCTTCAGCATGTTCTGGAGTCGTAGGTTGAGGCATGTTGTCCAGGGTGGAGTGGATTAAGAAGTCCAGGAACTCTGTGCTCACCACTCCAGTCGGTGTCTGTGCAGGATCAATCACTAGAAAGGGTTCGAACAAGCCCATGAGCAATTCCGCCTCCCCGTAGTGAGCCGCCATGATCAGGGCGGTCAGACATTCCCCGTCTGCCTGGACGGGCGAGAGGCCATTGCGTCTGAGGGTGTCCTGCATGTGGGAGGGGCTTCAGGGCATAGTGCTGAAGCTCCATGGAGCAAGGCTGGGGAGCCGTCCATGCACACCGGAGGCTCCGCCCGACTGCCGCCAGGTTCACGCCAGCGCCAAGTACCCTCAAATGGCTGCGGAACAAGCACAAGGCCCCAAGTCCCACATCGAAAACGAGAAAACAAAAGGTCACGTCCGTCTCGTTTCAAAAGCAAAAAGCCGGTACCAGGGGCTTTCCCTACGACTCGGGCGACTGCAAGTGGTACGGTCCACTCTACGGCTGTGGCCAGTGGCAGAACGGAGGCGCCACCACCTGCCACACTAACCTCCACCGAGCAAAGGGACTTCTGAGTGTCCCCCAAATCGGGGGCATCCGACTGCCAACAGAGCTGCTTGTCCGCATCAAAGCTCATGGTCCAAGTGACTCCATCCACCGTCACAGAGCCGTCGGAACCTTCCCCTCCGTAGAACCACGGTGGAGGCACTTCTTTTTGGCTGGCAAGATCCAGCTCGTGAAGCAGCTGGCGCACATGTAGGGCAGCTTGTCCTCCACCTCCGGGAGGGTCGTCAGCTTCTCCATGGAGCGCGCCCCTTTGGGCAAGTGCTTGGCCTCCCAAATCTCCTGCGCCAAGTCCTTGGCAATGGCATAGACCTCAACAATGCGAGCAAAGGCCGGCGGGGTGAGCTTGTTCACGTCAAACTTGAGCAAAGCTCAACGATCTCACCCACCTGGAGGCTCCGCAGCGGCTGCGCCAGTTTCTTCGGGAGGCAGGGAAGGCCAGCCATGACATTGGTCAGAAGGATGTTCCCGTCCTGGGCAAAGGAGTAGGTCACAGGATCTTGCAAGCGCTGCTCCATCGGAACCTCAGTGTCCAGACTCGTCCGCAAAGTCGAGGAAGGCACCGGCGGCAGCTGCTTGCCCAGCGGCGACAAAGCCCCTGAGGCCGGCACAGGGACACATCCGGGGGAGGCTCGGTATCAGGGCATGAAGCACCTGCCAAGGCTCTCGAATGGTCACCCCCATCCAAGGCACCAGTTTCAGAGGGACTCGCTGACGGAATCCCAGTATCAGGGCCAGAGGCACCTGCCGGGACTCCCGCGTCGTCTCCCTGATCCAAGGGGCGTTTGCGGCTGCTTGACACCGCCGATGGATCCTCGCTGCCACCTCCTGCTCCATGGGATCCGGTCCCAGGATCACAAAGTCCTCCGCAGAGTCCAAAAGTTCGAAGTCGAAGGGTTCCGCCATGGCGGCGAAAGTCAGAAAAGAGCGAAAAGCGAAAGTCGCAAAAGTTCGCAAAAGTTCGATCTTTGATGGATCAGGGGCTGATCCTTGAGCCAAAATGGCTACGGCCATTTTGGCTAATGAAATGTATTGTGGACACATTGTTTGCAATCCGCAAACTCCTTGCAAAACCAAAATATCTAAGTCACACCATGAGTACAGTGCTTAAGCAATCTCTGAGGTCTCCACGGTCTAGTCCCTACCTTTGTTTGTGCGTACCCACCACCCGGGACTGTCACAAGCGATGCAACAAAATGATGTTTGGAACCAAGGCCATCATCGGCGACCACTGAGCATGAGCACCTTTTCAGTGGAATCGATTGAATCGATGGTACACCCGAGGCTCGAGGCAAAGTGTTTCTATAGGTCAAGGACGGGTCTGCTCCAGCTCTGTTGTCCATGAAACTGGATCCTCTTCTGCTTGAGAGCCCTACTTGACCAATAACCAGGGCTCCTTGAACAACCGCTTAGAAGGGGCCTTCCCTGACGTCCAGACAAATCGCTAGCATGGAAGGAGATATGAATGTCAATCACACTGCTTAAGGCGAAGTTTGAGTGTTGTGAAATGACATATCTGCCATGTGATTCACTGTATCTGGATTCCAAGCTGTCTCTTGACCCGTGGCACCCAAGGTGCAACGGCAACGGTGAGACTGAGTAGGCATGTGGCTGCCTGAAGCAAGTCAAGGGTGCCAGAGTTGGTGGAACGTGTGTTGAAGATGACCAATCAGGATCAGGGTTCGTTTAGGGCGGCTTCTCTGAGAGTACCTCTTGAAAAGCTCAGCTAACACTCCCCCAGTGGCCATACCACCTAATCCGCGCGCCCGCACATGCCCACGACGTCGACGTGGTGGGTCTGACCTGGACTCAAGCCAAACAAGGGTGGGCCTTCGTCGAATTTTACCATGTTTCGCGATGCTTTACGAATTGGTGAAATGCTCTGCAAGTACCTGTCTTCAGTGTGTCCTTCACTCATGGCCTCATGGCCCACTCCCAGCATATGGTGTTTCTCAAAAGTTGAGCCAAGTCCATGAGCTAGGATCCATTCATTCGATTCATTGGCACCAAGTCCATCCCTTTCTTCTCGGAGAGCTTGACGGATCTCTTTGCTCAATCCGGTGGAGTGCTTTCAACCGGGAGGCCGGGAGGCCGCACTTCCTTTTCGCTGTGAAACGTCTTTCTAAGAGAGTCGGGGATGGTGAGCTCGACTAAGGAGGTGCCATCAAAGGCACCTGGCCCAAGATAGGTCTTTGGGTTCAGAATGGTTAAGCTTTGCAAAGCACTGCAACCTTTAAAGGCAAAGTCCCCAATGTCCGCCACAGATTCTGGAAGACTGAGGTTCTTCAAGGCACTACACCCCTTGAAAGCCGACTCCCCAATTCGGGTCACAGAGTCCGAAGGGAGGATTTCCAAACTGCTCAGTGAGCTGCAGCCTGCGAAGGCACTGTGCCCAATATGGGTCACAGAACTGGGAATTGTCAGGCGTTTTAAGGAGCTGCAGTTTTTGAAGGCAGCAGATCTAATCGAACTCACAGAATTTGGAATAGTGAGACTTCGCATGGAACTGCAGCTGGCAAAGGCACAGTCCCTGATACAAGTCAAAGAGTTTGGAATCTCGAGGCTTCCCAAGGAGCTACAGCCTTGAAACGCGGCTTCATCGATGAGGGTCACAGAGTCAGGTATGGCCAAACTAGTCAAGGAACTGCAGTCCTTGAAAGCGCTGTATGCAATAGACGTCACTGAATTGGGGATTGTCAAGCTCGCCAAGGAGCTGCAGCCATGAAAGGCAGAGTCTCCGATGAGCGTCACAGACTCTGGGATGGTTATGCTGATTAAAGAGCTGCACCCTTCGAAACCAAAAGGCAGAATCTCAGTCTCGGAGTCAGGAATTCTTACAATCAGCAACTCTTGGACATCGTACCCAGATTCTTCCCAGCTGCGACATTCCTCTGCATCCACTGAGAAAAGGACATGCACCTCTGTTTCAGCGGAGATTCCAGTGTCCAGCAGAGTCGCATTCTCATCACCCTCCAACTTTTGGCCATCAAGCACCAACTCTACAGTCGTTACTCTCCTGGTGACATGATCTGAAGACTGCAGCGCTGTGAGCTGCCATTTGAAGTCAGAGATCTTGGTGTCTGGCATCACTTCTACGATGGTCATCTGGCCACTCATCTGGAACACGGACACCTTCATCGCCATGGCGCGAGGGTCATCAAGCATTTTGTATGTGAGTCGATGCGGTAGGATGAGTCGATGTGTGGATGCTCTTCTATCCTTGATACGTTTCTGATTGAAAGCCTCTGGTCTATGGTCAGCCCTTGAAAAAGCTGCCCACAACTTGGCGTCCATGTTGCAGCTCATGCGGACAGTGAAGCCACAAGAGCACTCTTTCTTGCTTGCATGGATGAGGTGTGACATGGCCCTTGTCCAGAACCTATGACCTATGATTTAACAAAAAATATAAATCCTTGCCACGGAAAGCTCCCTCCGTCCGTAGGAACATTGAGTAGGACAGGGGCTGCTTGTGTCCCTTCTCCTCTACCAGCCCATCAAGACAAGCGAGGTCAGTGACCGCAGTTGAACGGCAGGGATTGAATAAATAGTCCCTTTCCATGTCCTTCTTTTCATGGTTTAACCAATATGTAGATATTCTATACACCTTTGGACCTTGCTTTTCTCCCTCAAATATCCCTTTGAACTCCCTCTTCCCCATGCACAAACCCATTCCAATCGCCCTTGGTGGCTTTCCCGAACCTTGAAGTGTACTTTCAATCACCTGTACCTTCAAGTGAATTCTCCAAGCCTTGTTCCGGAGTCCAAACAGTCTCGTCATCCTTCGATGTCGCTGGCCCCGCTGAGCACGACCGGAGCCTCGATGCGGCGGTCCCTTTTTCCTCCCGCCGAGCACGAAAGAAGCTCCCGGCCGAGAAGCCCGACAGGCTCGCCTCGGTGGGGGTTGCGACGTTAGGCTCAGGAATCTGAAAGAATCTATGACAAATATGATGATCTATGTACGCCCTGCTTTTCAAGGGAAAGAACAAAGACGTACAGGTACAGAAAGTACATGAAAGTACCAATAGTTTCTGCTGGTTCTTGGCCATACCTCGATAGATTCAACTCTTGTCTATCACGCTCTGGGTCACTTGCAAACCAAGTGGACAGTTGTGGCCGGGGGTTGTTGGGTGATCTCCCACACAGCCGGTCCCTGAAAAGCGGGCACACAAGCAAGTATCCTGCAGTGGTTCACGAACTCAGTGAAAAGACTTGCGATGTTGTGGATTAGAGGTCACTCCGAAGTGGGTCACACTGAAGGATTATAGAGGTTTGCCGCGGTATTCTGATGGTCTATGTTCACTGCTCTTGGTTGCTTTCGGATTTCGAGACGCGACCGCTCCAAGCCCCGACGACGCTCAAGCGGCCACAAAGGGCAGAACCAAGTCCATAAGGCTCACCTGGTCGGATTGCCGATCTACCAGGAGCGTTCGGACGCTACTAGGGGCGCTCCAGGCCGTACTACTAGGAACAAGAAGCTACTAGTAACAAAGGGCATCGCTACTAGGAGCAAGGACGCTACTAGTGACCAGTGTTGTTTGCGAAACATCTCTTCATCGGTGGGCAGGGGCCATGCAGGTGCGGTGAGTGCATTTCAGTGAGGAAAGCCGTGGAATGACGATTTGTTGATGGGCCCTTTGATCCTTCATAGTGCTGCGAGATCCAGTACTAATCTGACTGGAACTCCCGCTTGTAGAAGCAATAAAGTCGGCATCCCTGAAACAAGGGTTGTGCCGTTCAGCACGTCAGAAACAACCTCTGTGTCTCTTCAAATAGATGAGCACTCCTCCAGTCAGTCCTTTCAGCCACTGCCTCCTCCACCGCCGCACCAAGTACGGACTCCAGTGACCGCAGGTTCCTGAATTCTGTGCCCGGAGTGTCGCCCCCTTTGTCGTGGTCATGTCAGAAACAAACTGGGACTTATTGTGAAGTTATTGAAGCTATTGTTGAGTTCGTACCAGACTTGAAACGAAGTGATCATCGAGGACCCGGTCTCGTGGAGAAACCCTTAGCCTTAGTCCCAATAAGCCTATAGGTCATGACGAGCCTACACATGTGGCCTGCTAATTTCCTCTTCGATGGCTTGGGCCCCCGCTTCCCCACTTGCCTTTATGAAATGTTATGAACAAACCAAAACAAACCACTTTCACATGTATAAAAGACAAGCTATCGGAAAGTGATCTATTCTGTTGGTTCGGATTGTGTTTTTGGCCAAAGGAAAATCTGACCATTGATGACTCCTACCACAGAATCTAAGTAGGCATACTGCACATGGCACGTGATTGTCCTAGCATGTCCTAACAACTGTTAGTGGATTTTGATCGACTGCAAAAAGGAGATTGAGACACATTCCTGCCCTGACATGGGAGTACTAAGAACTTCCGCCACAACATGTTTTCTGGCGCTGGGCTGCTTGGCAGGTGACCAAGGAACATACAGTACATGAACATACCATCTTTGGACTCACAGTCAGTCATTCTGCCCGCCAATTCCGCGATCTGTGAAAACAACTGGCACAGCTCGATTGTCGAAACCTCACAAGGGCAAGTTCCGACACAAAGGGACCAAGGCACAATGTTCCGACGTCAATCTCCCTGAACACACCTGGCGAGGCCGAGTCGCCATGTCTCCTTTGAAATCCGTTGGAAACTCTGTGGACCTCCCAAGACTGTTCTCCCTCGAGTTTCCAAACCAAATTTCCCGTTCAATTGTATATCAGCGGAGCAGAATTCGGGTGGACGAATTTCAAAGTCAAAAGGGAAGATGGTGAAGCGGCCTTGGAAGTAAAAGGCCAAGATGGCCAAGACCACTGCGAAGGCCAAAGGAAGCACCGTCTCCATGAGCCCGCGCACTCCAACCTGGTTGAGTCAAGCAAAGAACCACCACGATTCCCCAAAGGCATCGGGCTTCACCGGTCAATTGAAATGTCAAGCTGCGGAAGGAGAACTTGAGCTTGCCACAACATGTTGCAAAAAGTGGCCATAAGCCATAAGTGCGCGAACTTCCCCACAATATCCCACAATGTTTCTGCTCCAGCATGGTCTACTGTCTTCAGATGGTCTTCCCCTTTCCCGAGCCCGATGAGCATGTTGGGACAAGACACCAGCGTCGCAGCTTCCAAAGCCAAGTCGCCCAGGCCTTCCTGCCAAAGGAACTTCCTCGGGAAGGAACGGACATGGACTCCATGGGCCGTGACCGGCATTCATCTCTTTGATCTGTGAGGGTTTCGCTTCTTGTCAACTTGGAGACCTCGATACATTTCTCAGAGTGCCAGAATCCCTATAGTGGCCCGAAGTCCCATCGTTGTGAATAGCCGTGCCAAGACCGGAACCAAGCCCAGGGTGGGTCTTCCAAAACGGGTCCCTCAGTCCCCTTCCAGGCCTGAACACGAAGCCATCTAAAAAGCCTCAGTGCGCGGGCCCCAAAGTAGCATTCCAACAGTTCAACCCGGTGGCTCATAGTTTCTCAACTGCTGGAGAGTTGATAGCTGGGAAGAGTCTCTTGGAGATGCTTTTCGGAGGAAATGAATGCTTCAGATTCGAAAAGGCGCACCCCCTGCAGAGCATGTCGAATTGCTTCTGTCCAGACAGCATCGCAAAACAGGACGAAGCACGGCAAATTCTAGATTCTAGAATCTAGAAGTTAATCTCAGATTTCATGTTGAGAGTGCAGAGCTTGTCTCGACAACAACCCGGTCACTGACGAGAACCTGGGGAAATCACAAGTTCCGCTTTTGATTCAATCGCACAGTTGAGGGATGTTGTGCGTCAAAGTCTCGGAAGACTTGCAGTAATAATGCACATGACATGCATATTAGACCTTTCAATGCTTGTGGAATTCCATGTACTCGCCGCAGTATTACCATACCAGCAACCATTCACAAGAACACCCCCACTCCGTGAGCGTGCTTTCCACGTTTCCCTTACAGCGCCAAGGAGCCTGGGCTGATGACCACCCTCGCCAAAGCTCGGTCGACGCCTGTGGAGAAGCCCAACAAGAGTGGCAATACCCCACGTGGCCCGTGAGACACTTCTACCCGGTTCTACCCAGTTATGCTTCGGGAGGGAAGAGCTTTATCCCCTGATAACACCCAGGAAGATGTCTCAAGTCCAAAGAGTCACTGAGTGGGTCAGAATCATCAAATACCCAAGCTTTATATCGTCAAGTTCTCAGTCCGGGTCTGGCCCTGCTCGCTGCTCCTGTGTCGCTGCTCCCGCTCTCGCTTCGCCTGGCTTCTTCGAGAAGGAGCCAAAGACCGAAGCAAAGGAGCCCTCGGTGTGAACCCAGAAATCCAGCATCGATCGCAAGGCTTTGTCCTTGGTGCCCGAATCGGCCAAACTCAACTCGCAGCCCTATGGCTGAAAATGACCCTTGTTCCAGCAAAGCCCAAGGTTGGGGCAGTGGTTTCTCAAGAAGCCTGTTGAAAATCCTGAAATTCAAACAAATATGTCGATCATCATGCTCCGATGAGGCAGATCCGAAATGCATATTGATCGCACCGCCTCCCCTTTGCAGGTGTTGATCCAAAGACTCAGCATGATGCATGATAGACATGTCAACTAGAAGAGGTTTGCCAGCTCGACAAAAACACGTCAAAGCCGAGGCACGTTGCCACGCCGCAGTAGCAGTTGGACGATGAACTTGTCGAGACCTCCGGGAGGTGTCCAATCCCAATCCGCTGCAACCTGACCCCAGTAAAAAATATGTCTATATATAGAAAATGGTACAGTTGCGTGAACAAGAAAAAAGGAAAAACGCCAGCCCTGCCGCAGGCACGAATTCAAACATGGCGCACCTGGCTCTTGCAAGAGCTCCGTGATGAAAAGCATGACATCCTCGCGCTTAGCAATGCGGGCAAACCACTTCTGCATCTCAGGATCACGGTTCAACCACCTCAGCATCTGGCATATGGATGACACCGTGGATATGGATGTGTGACAATATGTGATATGCGTTCGATGGATTTGTCTGTTGCTGGAGCTGGAGAACCAAATCTGCCTTCAGACGTGTCTTGTCTGGACCATTTCTGTTTGACATATATAACACGTCATGTCTCACAACTCTGGCTCTAGGGATTTTAATATCCACTGACACAGGGTCGGCCATGTCGTGTCTACATATTTGTTCACCGGTTCGCGTCAAGGTGAACTGGCCCTGATTCTGATTCACCAATGGCCCATATGTCGGGCTTCACGATCTTTCTGGAGATGCTCTGCGAAGTTTCAGAATGTACAACGGGAGTCTTGACAAGCGAATGATCTCTGCTCGACAAGCCTCTAAAACATACTGAAACCGAGAACAACGGTGCGACTCTTGACAGCATCAATTCATCGAACAACTATGGGATACCTGCGGACTATTGCTCGAATGATGGAGCCTCAAAGAGGCCTCAGAGAGCTCATGTGTTTCCTCGAAAACTTAAGCAACACGTGACCAACGTGCAAAACACAGCAGACGTGGAGACCATTCGAACCTATTCAAATCTATGGTCTCCACCTCTATTATGGTGGATGGGATGCTTCATCAAGCTACTACAAATGTTCATAAATGTTCTATGATACTCTCGGACATCAACTCCCAAACCACACTAGCTCAAATCTCTCCTTCCACTCTTGCAGGAGCCCCTAGTAGCGTCCTTGCTCCTAGTAGCGATGCCAGGAGCCCCTAGTAGCTTCTTGCTCCTAGTAGTACGGCCAGGAGCCCCTAGTAGCGTCCTAACCGCTTCTTTGTTCACGATTCCACCATGCCAATACGACCTTCCCTAGTCCACCATCCGTCTTCACCTTTCAAGGGGCGTCACGAAGCGGTAGACCCCCGGCTGCCGTAGGAGGCGGATCACGAAGCGTCTTGCTTCGTTGAAGCTGAGGAAGTCCGCCACCTTGTCCTTGATCGGATCCGATCGCTGTAAGATGTGGACATCAGGGAGAAAGGAAGTGGGGCAGAGATGGACGGACATGGAGAGTGGAACACTTTCGGATCTGGCTGAGACACGAAGAGACTGACTGAGACCAAATGGTGGAGGAGTTTGGGTATGTTCGGGTTACCGTCTCCCAAACCCGTGTGGGCATGACAGGCTATTTGGGGAATGGGTATGGACTGTACCTGCATAGACGGGGTAGGAAGATTCTCTTGAAGAACTGATGCTCTCTTGGACGAGTCTTGTCTTTTTCTCAGGATGTGCTCACACACTACTTGCGATACCTCAACTACAGTCAAGTGTTCCTTGTAAGACGACCACTCTCACATGTGTCTCTTTTGAAAACAGTTTGGCCCCCGAGAATGCTTCCACTGTCAAATTGTGCACCCCATCTCTAGTGACCTTGCCAAAGGCGACCTAGCAAAGACAAGGCTCACACTTCATCAAAGGCGTGGCAACAACCACCAGAGTCTGAAGAAGAAGCTCAACTCAGACCTACTGCACTGTACAAAAATCAGCAAAAAATGACCCCTGGCCGCCACGCCCATGTCCGCCATACGAGCCATGTCTGCCAAAGGGCGATGAAGCCATCCTGTAAAAGGAGCCGCTTTGCGAAGCCTGCGCCGCGGGGGTCGTTGAGCACACCAGCCAGCCAGATCTCGATGCCCTCCGTCGCGCAGAAGTTCATCGCCTCAACCGTTTGGCTGAATGCTCTAGAGACCACGAGCGACGTCGGAGGACATAAGTTCATACTCAACCAACGATCCAACCATATCAAAAACCCAGAGGGAACCAAGCGGAACTCAAATACGCCTCTAAAGAAGTTGGTTTGGGAGCTTCTTCCAAGTGTTTCTTAGATTTTGCCGTCAGGCCACCCAGAGCTCGGCACCGGGTACCGCACATGCGCGGGCCACTGCCATTGGCAGCTCCTGGCGCCGGCGGTGGGCCCAGGCTGCTGAGGCCTCTGCCTGTGAGTGGCAGGTCGAGTGAGATCGAATGAGGTCGAGTAGGCCTCGGGGTGAGTTCTCAGTGAATTTGAACCCCACAAGATCCAAATGCTCGACTGTTATGTGTTGACTGCGGAAGTCGTGGTTTAATGAACAGGTATATAGCTCCTGTACACGAAAAAAAATCCCCCGATTGAGATTTGAAGAGGAAACTTGCGAGGCATCAGAAGAAAAACATTCCGGACAAATTGATTTTCTGTCCTTGAGAGGAGATTCCATACCAAAGCTCGGGGTAGCTTGTAGGTTAGATCTTTTGTATCTCGGTCAAGAATCAACGAGATTTGCGTCGAACTGAGTGGACGTACTGAGTGCACTGAGTAGCTACTGGGGCGAAGGGTTGATCCGGGGAAGGATGCCCAAGAATTCATGGACTCAATGGACCTGGTTTTGGGAAAGGATGAGTCTGAAAAAAGGGGTGGACATATCGTAAATTTCACATTCATAACCATGACCGACGCACAAGAAGACACGCCAATGCAAGAAATTCTTGCGAATAACGAATTGCATCGGCTAAGTACATCTGGCAGCTACGCTGCTGAACAGGTTGCTTTCGCATGGCCAAGGGGGAACAAGGCTCTCGTCACCTATCTTTGGAACAGTTGAAGTTGGTGTACGCGGCGTACGAGGTAACATGAATGGACCATCATCATCACCATCTACCTGCATGAAGCCTGGAATACAGTAGCTTCAAACAAACTGTGCATAGCTGCTGCATACATCCCGTCCCCCATCCAGTCGTGCTTGAGACGCCACAGCAAATGAATAGATAATAGAGGAACATTGTGAATGTTGGAAGATCCGAAGTATTGCAGGCTCTGTTGACCTCATAGATTGTTAGGTTCAAACATGTTCAAACTCACTGTCAGTGAAAGCTCGACTTCGATTTGTGGAGTAAACTTCGCACAGATTGCTCCCCTTAAACTTGAACAGCTACTGGCAAGCTTGCCGTAAAAGTGAATCAAGCCTGAGCTTCAAAGGAATGTCAGTGTGTACAAAATAGGAGCCAATGGGCTTTTGCTATCTTTTGCATAGTTTCCTTCTACAACGGTTACCAGAGATACCAGGGTCCAAACCAGGGTCGCATTGTTTTGAGCTTTCACCTTGAAGTTAATATGCCTACAAATGATCCTGCATACATGTCTGCCTTGGTCTTCAGGACCACACTGGCGACCAGCTTTGCCGTGGCTTTGTACTGAAGAAATCGCCTGGCAACACACTGCAAGATCCATGTAAACGACGTGTGCACCACACGTCAGGGCAGCAGGTATGGAATTTGAGTCAGATTCTGATCATGAATGTTCTTGCAACCTATAACTCCCGTTTCGCAAGGAAATGAGTGTTATCCGAATCAGAAGGACAAAGTCCTCTGTGACCCAAGCCCCTGCCCAACATCGCGATTTCGCAAAAGCGTGGCTCCCCATCTTTGGTGTTTTGATGACGCAGATCCCAGCTGCGAAGGAACCAATGGAACATGATCTGGCTGTAGTGGGGATTCCAGGCTTCGCTCGTAGGATCTTCCTAACTGACTTATAGAGGAAGTTCGGACTCGAGATCGGCCTCACCAAATGTGGAGGCACCGCGACGATGAAGCCTCGCTCGAGCTGAATGAAAAAAAGGTCTCCAGTGGCTGCACTTGAAGGAGGAGGGGACTTTGTGAACTGGTCTTGGGCAGTTGCAGTCATGTCACCCCCGCCCCAGATGCCCTCAACAGAATGCTAGGCAAGTATCAGTATCAGTATATAATTAGGTTCTCGATGCAAGGGTTGGTGCGGGAAGAACTAGGTGCGACCTCTAACAATTGAACATTACCATCAGGTCCTGCCTTTCTGCCATAGTAGAGAACAATATGAAACTTCCAAAATGCTAAGCAAGAGGCGCCGTAGAAAAGAGCCCATGCCTCTCCGCCCCAGGACAGTTCCAGCAAGGATCCGAGCAGTCTCCTGAAAGCTCCGAAACGAGGGGGTCTTTTCGGGATTCGGTCATATCTTGGCAAATCCCAGGCATGTTTCAGAGAGTCTAGGTCGACCAGCTAGGTCGGATGGAGACAAAAACCTGGATATACGAAAATCAAGACTCATCTGAAAATCAATGGAAAACCTGACTGCAAGAAGCCAATCCTGAGAATCACCGACAACATGCTGGGAAGAAACCAACTCGTGTCTTCAACCGGATGATCCGTCCAACCTGATTCTCGCGGCAAAGCTCCACCAAGGCGGTATCCAAATAGAGGACCTGCCACCCCCCCATTGAAGTTCCAAGATTCGAGGATCTGGGAACCCAAAATGAGAGTTCCATTGGTCGGGACTCTCCTACGCCCGTATGTCGATCAAAGGTTTTTTAGCCTACTACCTACTTATATAATACTAAGTAGATCCCTACTTCATTAAGGGCTAGGTAAGCGGACGCAGTATGGCTCATGCTCGCACTATTCATTCGTTTCCTAGATTCATCAAAAACTGGCTTATTGACCTTTCTTTTGACACCGAAGGTGGCACATGTTTCATTTAGTTTGATACCATTCAAAGGATGGCCCAAGCACGCTTGGTGTAATTTGCCCACAACAGGGCAAGTCTCATGGTTAGCATGTTGAACCACCAATCATCAAGCACAAAAACCTCAGGTTTGGCTCCGCAGCTTTCTGGTCCCACCCCGGTGCCACCATACGCTGATGTTGAGCAGGTGGGAAAGCCGAAGAAGTGACCTCAACCTAATTATGGCCTTCACTTGATAGGAGCCTATGAGTCTTGGATCAAAAGGGACCAACAACTGGTACTTGGAAAATCATACTGACCCTGACGCCTCTATTATCGTCAGCCAAGCTGCATTCACTACACCGCGCTCCACTCCGTCTGTTCGGAGGAAAACAAGCCTGAGGTTTCACGCTTCAGCCCAGATGAACAGCGCGAAGCCACCGCAGAGAATTTCGTAGGTTGCACGTTGCACCCAGAAAGACCCAAAATTGCACCATATGCATAGATATCAGGTGCAACATGGTGTTGGTGGTGAATGAAAGTAAGCGTCCCTAGCAGAGTAGATAGAAAAGGCAGCTATCAGCTATCCAAATCCCAGAGTTCGACTGCCTCCAGATTCAAACCAAGTTGTTCCAACTAAGACCCACAACTAGAACTGGCCAAGAGTCCAAAAGAAATGTTCCAGGGATGATAGTTTTGGTGACGTTTGAACGTTTGATCACCCAAAATCCCTGCCCAAACTTGCCAGAGCTGCATGGCTCGTCCAGCTTTCTTGTGGCGGAACAAGAGCTTCAAGAAACGCCCAGTGAGGACTGGCTTCAAGCACAGGACTAGCAAGCGCCACCGGAGCAAGCGACTCACCTCAGGTACTCTGAAGAAACCCAGCCCATTCCAGTACTCAAAGACAAATCAGATGTGATCTTTTCTTGAGCAGGACCCAATGTACCACGCCCACAAAAAGAATAGGAAATCAAGACTCTCAACAGTTGAGATGGTGGACCAACTGGAAGCTTTTCGCAGAATCTCAGGCGATTCGTCTGTGGCTTGCCAAGACTGTTTGCTCGATCGTATTGAAGGGCGTCAGCCAGTTGCTAATCCATGCACAACTAGCTGAACTAGCTGCAGTACAGTTGATAGTTTCTGTCATCCAAATGCCCAGAAGAGAACCCTGCAACCCAGAGGGCTGTGACCTGGCTATCTCCGACCCTCTGCACTCCCAACGTTTTTCATGGCGGCTTTCCTGCACCCCAGGTCACCAAGTAGGCCGTTGGTGCCCAGGAGAGCACACTGATCGCAGCCTCGGCTTGAGACCATGGGAACGATATCGTGTTACTTGAATTGACCTGGGGATTGCATCCACGCCAAATTGGAAAAGACGTCAAAATACAATGACCATGGATTCCTCAATAGTTTGGTCTTCCTGGATCCCTGGGAATCAAGAAACGACCAACAAAGTCCTAGACGCATGAGAAGTACACACAAAAAGAGTCATGTAGCATTTGGAGAAGAAGTTGCCATTTGTGTAGGGGAAGCTTTGGAAAGGCATCTCTTTCCACAAGCTCTTGGTTTCCTGGCGTTAGAACCCCAAGCTTGAAGGATGTTTCCTGGCATACACTCGCAGCCTTTCTGTGAAAAAAACTTGACGAGTCACTTCGCAAAGGCACAGCTGAAGGAAATGCCCTGCACCTGGGCCATCCGGCCAGTGGAATGTCTCAAAAGCTGGAAAAATATCCATCAACGGCTTCCCCAATTGGACCTGAAATACCTCATGCCAGAATCTGCTTGAGCCAGCATCTCTTCAATCTTCATGTCGCCAAGGCACGGGCACGGCGGCCAGATCTTGGCCAATAGACCCAACTCCAGCTGTCTGGGATTTGAAGATCTTGTGGCTTCACATCCTGCAAACATGCTGACAGGATCTCAAAAAACTTGAAAAGGCAAACTTTTTTCAGGACTCTTTAGAGACTCTAGTGTGGTGAAGGAACTGGAGGCCATTCTTGCATCGGTTTTTGGAATCCTTCAGTTGATGACTTTCTTTTGAACTCTGACTGCTCAAGACTCGAGACTCATGATTTTTTCGCACTCGTTCTGCACCAAATCAACCAACACGACATAACGCGACAGTGTGTTGCCTGAAACAACTCGACCAGCTGAGCCGCACCATGACACCGGTCCGGTAGTGGTCCTCTGGTACAAAACTCCCACCAAAGACCGCCGCAGATGGGGTTGCGAGCCGGTCCTCAGAGCGTTCTTTTCAGGCCGAAGTGTTTCAGGGGAAGCCTTGGGGAGGCCCCAAGGCATTGGAGACACTTTCGGGAAACGTTCTGTGTTGTTTGCCCCACCCTGCACATGTGTTGATATGTTGAACCGCAAAAAATGCATGTCCAAAAAGGTGTACAATGAAGCAAGTTAACGCCTTATGCAAAACAACAAGGTGAATTCAAACCAGAACTTGTTACGGACAAAACCCCTTTCATGTAAACTGCCAATGCCATTCCGCGCAACTATGGCAATTACACCGGCGTAGACCCCAGATAGCGGGAGTATAGGGAACACTGCCTGAGAGAAAAAAAGTCTAATAGCCCACACCAGCATGCCCCAAGAAAACACCGATCCAGCACCAGCACCCGCGCGAGCACCTGCACCAGCACGCCCAAACAAAACGCCGATCCAGCACCAGCACCGGCACGGGCAAAACGAAACGCCCATCCAGAACCACACCATTGAGAAGTAAGACCTGTATTTTTTGGAAGCTTGCCTGCTCTTCAATCTGGGATTCAACTCAACATACCCCTCACCAGAACTGTGTCCACGAGCTTTCATTCCCGAGAAAACACAACACCGCTCAGGGTTTCGCTTGTTCAGATGAATTCATAGACCGCCGGACATGCACAGGTACAAGCACTTTTCGGAGTACGAACGGGCATGGGGTCGTTGTACCCGGTGTGATCTAATGAACTGCAAACGAGGGAAACATCTCTTCACGCGCCTCATCGGCGAGCATCCACAAAGAGCAAGAAGGATCTAATACCCTCTGAACCTAGGCCCTCCATGCCCATTTTGCGACCCGCTCCCGATCGAGGCTGAGGTCCCTTGGCACTAACCGTGACCCAGCCTCTCCCGTGATCAGTTAGAGGGAGCGCCCGAGGAGTTCGAATTGGTCGCAACACAGTGGATAAACGCACAGCACTGCACTGCAGGGCACTGCACTGTATAGCTGCAGACCTGCCGATACAGTGGACGGGTCTTTCGTCAAACAGACTAAACTTCCTGTGATCAGGTTGAATCATGCCTACCTACCGATAGGCTTTCCTTTCACAGCCTGCACGCGCCGAATCGGGCAACAACAACTGATCCTATTTGTTTGTTCTTTTGGGCCACCTCGAACCTCTGCGCCGGAATCCAACCATCACAACCGACCAAGCTAGTGATCCGGCACTCACTCCTGAACTAATGGCCCCAACGCCGAGCCCTATTGAACATCTTCAAGAGTTGCCTCCCAAACCTTCTTAAGGAAATGGGGACACTGATGCGAGCTGCACTGGCATGATCTTTCAGGTCTTTCTCATACAAAGGCCAACGCTGACAAGCGATGGGGCCTAGGATTGGAAAGCCTTGCAAAGCAAGAGCAAGTCAGACAGGCTGTGACAGGCAAGAACTTGTTGACCGGATGGCAAACATCAAGCATCGCATAATACAAGGCAACGTGACAAGCGAGGCCGACCTGTCAGGGTTGATCATCAGGCGCCCCGTGAAGGAGGCGTCGCAGGTAGGGATCATTTACTTGACTCGGCCAGCGCTCGGTCTGAGGAAGAGGAAGGAGTTGGGTGGCGCGTGTTCCCAAAACGCGAGCATCAAGCCGATTGGCGGGCAGCACTGCTGGGCCAGCAGCTAAGTTATCAATGGCTCGAGCGCGAGAGAGAGAGAGAGAGAGAGAGAGAGTCAACATCGACCTCACCACATAGCGTGAGGACTGTCGAGAGCCCATGCGATGGAAGTCCAGGTTGGCTACTGTGTGCAACAGTGGCTTGCAAGCGCCTCTTTTGTGTTGGTAGCCCGCGGCCTCCTCAGCTTTCAAGGCTGAGCGAGCCTGCCGATGAAGAGGTTGCTCTTCATGACCTGCAACTGTGCGGAGACCAAACTATATAAGCGGAGAGCTCTGGCGAACTGCTTACACAACCGAGCTGGGTAGACTTGAGCAAGCTTGGTGCACTTTCCTAGCGAGGGGTGAATTTCCTGGCGAGCGTGCCAATCTCTCGCCAAAATGGCATCAACGATAGTACTGACGATAGTCACTCAAGAAATGACTAGACTCGAAACGAAAAGATAAAGCACACAGAACAGTTGTGGGGGTAAGTGATCCAGGTGTCCCAGACCCACCGTAAACACCTGACCACATGATTTTACTCTCTCACTGGACCGGGACCCAAGCAAACCTACTACTTCCATCCAGCTACACCAGTCCAACGGTCTTTAAACACATTCAAGCTCTTCCATCCTTCCCAGAATCCTTCCCTATCCTCTCTTCTCGCACCCTGCCAGGACTCATCCAGCAAGCGGGACAGATCGGAATCGGTGAGATGTTCTAAACCTGTCAACTCATCAGGCAAGAACGGGGGAAAATGTTCCCACCAATCCAGAAATCCCACCAGGTTGTAAGTGGCTCGGAGGTAGGACAGGGCAGAACTGTGCTTCAAGGGAGAGCGGCCACAAGGATTTTGTGGGAGCCGCTTGTAAGTGTGCGCCTGTACAAAACAATCGAGCTTGCATCCCAATGCCAATATTCTGCAAAGACCCCCTCTCAGCAATGATCTCAGTTCTGTCGTCGTGGAAACGCAGCCCAGGCACGGCGAGCGGCTCGTGCCCATTTCCGCACACTCCAGGTGCTCGGGTCATCATGCTCGAAAAGCAACGCGCTCCAACCTGGTGGGCAAATAGAGATTGTGTTTGTTGTGGTGAGATGCTGACTTCACAGGCATTGGATGCCCTGGTGCTGTTTCTGTATATCCAGCTGAATAATGGAAAAGCTGATGTTAGTGATCAGAGATTTTGGACCCACCACACGATTGCCATAACACAACTTGGGTGGAGTGGGCCCGTTCAAGCTTCAGAATAACATGAGGACGCTATTTTGTTGGAGCATGCAGCAACTTACAACTTGTTTGTGCACGTCACGACTGTATGTGCAAGGGAGGTCAGGCTCGTGCAACTCATACACTTTGGAATGAAGGCCGGAGAATTTCATGCGAACAAGAAGCTACTAGGGGCTCCTGGCATCGCTACTAGGAGCAAGGACGCTACTAAGGGCTCCTTGGCCTTACTACTGGGAGCAAGAAGCTACTAGAAGCTCTCTCCCGTTGTCGTGAACCTTCACAAACTGAGACTCTCTGAGGACAGAAGGCCGGACCAATTCGTCGGGCAGCGGGAGACGAAGCGCCCTCGGTTGACCGCGCGTAGCAGGAGATCGCTTTGCGGGCTGCAGCTGACTTGGATGAACTCCTGGAAGTCGATCTCGCCTCCGCGCCCAGTAGTCATCAGTCGGTTGGAATTCATCAATGACTCCTTCAGTCGTGAACAAACCAACTGACTGACCCCACCCACGCGCCATCTCCATCTCGGTCGAGGTCTGCCACGATGCTGCGGACTCGGCCTCAAACAGAAATAGAATCTTCCAAAACCCTGTAACTGGAGACTCGATACAAATGCTGGGATTATGGTCTTTGGTGCTTGGATCTAACCCACCCGCCCGATGACCGACGGATGCTGTTTTCCTGCATATATATGTATATTATATATATATATTAATACACCTAATTATATGTAACTGCATGCCGCCATATTCTTTCGTTACTCCAAGATGAGCATAGGTATGGCGAGGCTGCGGATGACTGGTGTCAACAACACACACCAATTGTCGAAGTGTCCACCAGTTGGGTGGCTGCGGCGATTCGTCAGGTGAGGCTTATCAAATGGATAGCACAGCAAGCCCGAGGGTGCAAATGTTGATTCCTGTTTTGTAAGTTAGGATTCAGCAATGCTCCACAGTGCAAAGCAAACATCAATTAATTAAGATTGCACAATTTATGAGATCTTGCTCTTAAAGGAGATCCCAAGAAGTCACCTAATACCAAGAACGCGGGTTTTGAGTTGGAAGCCAGGATCCTGTTGGAGGGCCCGCAAGTCCTGGCATTCCGGCAACCCCACTTTTTTGTGACTGTCCAAGACTTTGAAACAGGAAAAGCAGAAAGGCTGACGGTCTTCCCTTTGCAGAGGCACTCTACTGGCAGCCAAGTTCCCCCCCACGCTAGAGCTGAACACTCAACTCAACCTGGATCTTCGCTCAGCAGGAAAGTGTGCATAAAAGTGAAGGCCCAGCAGGTGGCGACCATGTCCACATCACATCACATCACCTTTTCTGCTGGGCTTGTTGTCTCCACCAGGGGGTGAGAGCTGCCACGGCTATCTGATCCTCCAAGCCACTGAGGTCTGTGGTGATTCCCAGAACTCGAAGCGCGCTTAACAGCTCCTGGAAATCTGAGACAAGCAGGCCGAGCTAGATTCGATATGATCTTCCCAGATCGGCTTGCTTAGGTAGGCATGAAGAGTCCACAAGAACCTCTGGAATTGAAGGCGTGAACAATTCCTCCACCAAATCCATAAGATACCTTGTTCGATGCGGTCGATTCCGAAGCCATCTTGAAGACACGTCGAACCCTGACGCGCTGCTAACATCCCCTGATGGTCCTCTGGCACCGTCCCAAACCCTCAACTCTTTTGTAAGACAGATGCTGCTCCCCGCGTTGAGCTAGAGATGTGCCTCAAATATGCTCAGATGGTTTATATTTATGTCAGTTTAAGAGGTGAAACTACAATAAGAGGATTTTGAAGGTCAATGCCTTGAACGCCTCGGGTCGTCGGGCACCTGGGGTCCTGGACCTCGCCCACCCCATGGTCTCCTGGGCGCTGATCTTGCCATTATCGTCGGCATCTGCCAGCTCGAAGACCTCCCGCAGCTCGGAGCCTGAAGAAAGCCGAGAAAGACGACTCGACGACCGTTCTGTCCATTTGTGCTGGTTGGCTTTTGCTTCGGCGATGGGTCTTGATAGCTCTGGCACTAAACATTGTTTTTGGCGTTCAAAGTTGAAACCTGTCATTCTGCACAACTGTTCAGTTTGGCCTCTCCTGGTGTTTTTTGCTTTTGATGACCACCCTCCTCTGATCTCCTCTGCACTTGCGTTGACTCCATGACCTACTAAACCCTTGGTCTGGCAGAAGCCTGGCACTGGCCATTGGTCCTTCAAAAGCTATGATTTTGGATGATTTTGGCAACCTCACAATCTGCATGTCCACTGCCACTTTGAGAAACACTCTGAGGCCCTGGCGAAGCTCCTCTGGCGCGCGCGACTCGCCGCCACGCGCACCAAATGTGCGAAGCGGCCGGCGGCGAAGAGCCGCGCTCCTGGCACGAAATCACTTAACACCCCTGTCCCTTTGATTTGGTTGAATTCTCGCGAACTGGCCCAGCCAATAAGACATTTACGTAAATTTCTACTGGGCAAACGGGACATTGATGCCATACAGCCATACAGCCATAGCTTCTACAGTATATACATGTATATACAAGTATATATACATAGATCATAGATCATAGATGTGTCTCAGCAATGAAGGACGCTCAAACCGGCTCCATTGGCCTCCTACTGTGTCAATGAAAACAGGCAGCCTTAAATCGGCCCAACCTCGCCTGGCGATCCCGACCGCAAGAACTCCAGACCCCAGGGACCAGTGCGACCTGCTAGGAACTGCAGGGAAAACGATAGAACGATCTTCCATCAACAAAACCATCTTGGGCTTTGCATCACCTGCTATTCAAGCAGTTCCCGTTCAATGAATGTCCAATTGATTGGACACAACCACAAGTAAAGCTCAGCACAATGTAGAGCTTCGCCATGCAGCAGGCATTGTCATGACAGGTGACAGTCTCCCTATCAACCAGTGCCAGCAAATCTTCACAGTGCTCTTTCACAGAAAAGGGAGAAGAACAGCACAACCATGCGTGCGTACCTTGTCACATCGGCCAAAATAACTCCTAGTAAACCCCAATTCTTCAAAATTCTTGGTGCTATGATTTCTCATACCTTCTGAAGTGGTGCTCCAGATTCAGAAAGAATCTTCATGAATCTTCTGGCCGACCTCTGCCTTCGCGTCTCGTGCACATAGCCCTCGGGCGCCCATCTCGGCAGATCGAGGCTCGTCGTGGGGCGCCATGGGGTCGGGCGCATCCGGTGCGGGTGATGTTTTGATCCATGGACATTGGGAGACTGTGGCTGCCTTTGACCCAACGACGCCTTGGGACGTGCAAAAAGCTCAGGCGCATCTGCGCGGTCCTAGTGGCTTTGGTTGTGGAGCTCCAAAAGAATGGGAGAGTTCGTAGTCTCTTCTCCGACACACGTTTGTTTGTGGGATGGTTCTTGCATGTTTGAAGCATGAGGTTCTCAAATGGTTGCCATGGATTGAGAACAGTAAGAGCCCAGCCAACCTGATTCCGGTGCAAAGAGAAGTGCAGCAATCCCACCAGTCAATAGTCCTGGTTGAATGGGTTGTTGACGGTCATGGAACCGAGCAGCCTCAAAAGCTGATTCGTCTAATCCACCGAATGTAGAATAACTCATGTCAGTACTGAGCCCTTTCAACCGGTCCTCTGACCCCAGTTGAGCCAAAGCTTGAGAAAGCCGCGGCCAGACTGTTGGCACATGGACAAGATGGTGTGGAGAAGCACAAGGTCCAGGAACATTTGCAGAGCAATGCAAATCTTATCTCAAACCTTCACTTGCACAGAGCATGAGCCATTCACAAACAACCAAAAGTCTTAGAATAAGGAGTTGGTTTGGGGCGGTCGGCAAAGGAGGCTCAGCCACCAAGGCTAGCCCGATCATTGATTTATATAGTTATATACATATATATATATATATTTACATATAAAAAAAAAGGCTACATAGTTTTTGCTAACAGCAATATCAACCCGCGTGGGAATAGCGTCTCTGTACAAACTGGATCTCCCTGATGATGTCGAGTCTGAGGGTCAGAGTTCGACACGGACACAGTCTAAGCGGTTTTCGTGAACCAAGGAGCCTGTTTCAATCGGGGTTGCCTCCATTGAGTGCGTTCCCACAATGGTCCGAGTAAACCTGTACTGACTGTACTGTAGCATCTTTGAGGTGGTTCCATCGACTATGTTCCTCTCCCATGGTGGTTGTGCCACTTTTCCGACCAAGCACTGGAGGTTGCGCAGCAAAGCGCTTCTCACGCTCAGGGCCTCGCAGCAAGTCGGTGTTCACCGAGACATTCATGGGTGTGTTTCGAAACAAACCACCCAAACCCCTCACGACCGTGGGATTGGCAGCTTTACCTTTTGTACATACCCATGGCAAGGATGGAGGAATACAACAGTCGAAAATAAGGCAACCTCCATGCGGAACGACTCCGAACGCCAAGGAGGTGTCATAGTGACAACATGAGCACTCCCCAAGTCTTTCACGTCTTGGCGGGCCACAACGATTCATAGATGTTCAGAAATTGATATGTGAGTGGCTGATAAAATCAACAGTTTTCGATGTTTGTCCCCGAAAGCAACTGCGAATGGTTCCTCGCAAAGAAAAACTGCCCACTTCAACTGTCTAACTATCATCATCACACTTATCAACAGCATCATGATCATCATGCAACTGCTACAACACATCCACATCTTCATCAACATCAGCATCACCATCATCATCATCATCACCATCATCATCATCTCCATCATCATCATCATCATCATCATCTTTTTCTTTCATACGCTCATCGGTCGATGACTGCGTGGACCGTGTTGGTCCCACCTGGGCCCCGTGGGGCCTTCCTCAACTTTCAGTTGAAGTTCTTGTCGAGGAGTCTCGCCAAGGTGGAGGCCTTTGCCTCCATCTGTTGATGGGACCGCAATGCCCTATGCAGCATTGCGAACTGCCTCAGGCAGGGACAGCAATGGTCTTCACTCATGCCAATGCTGTGAAACGGTTGGCAAGCACACCATCTGGTGGGGTGCGCTTTAGAGAGGAAGCTCACTGCACATTGTTCTGCCAGGGAGCTGCTGTCTTCCCACAAGGAGCGATGCGCCACCTGCATGTGTGAGTTCAGATCACGAGGCCAACTTCCACATGTGATGCACTTTTTCACCAGCCGGTGGCAAAGTCGAGGATGGTCCACCAGCAGATCCGTGTCCATCAGGTCCAGCCCTTGCAGCCATTTGCTGTGCCATTCGTCATTGATGGACGGGTCATGGATGATGTTCTGCACCTTCTCCTGGTCCGTCAGGATGGGCGATTCGTCAGAGAGGGCAGAGACCTCCTCTGCACCTCCATGTGGTGTGCAGTTCAACCAAAGTAGGCAGCAGTTCTCCTGGGCCACCAGTGGGAGCATAGAGAACTTCACCGGCATGTTGTCGTCGTCATAGACCCACCATGAGTCACCGTCCTTAATGGCCGTGTTATAGTGTCCCGAAGAGGCCTCTGATCCCAAGTGGTAAGAGACGCCAAGGACAAGGAACGGGATGTGGTCGACCTCCAGCTTTGAGTTCAGGAAGTATGGCAGCCACACCTTAGAATCCCATGTCAGCCGAGTGTGACTCTTCCGCCCCGTGGAGTCAAAGCGGTCAATGTGCAGGCATGTGACGTCTGCTGGTTCAGTGAGGGCGTGTAACCCGAAGGATGCAAGGCTCCAATTGGAAACAAGACCTTGTAGGTCGATCGGCAGGGTGCTTTTTTGCTCGCTGCAGATGTAAAGTCGTAGTGGGCACCCTTGGGCATTGTGGTCCACCACCTTCAATTGACCTTCGTCCTCCAGCCTGCTTTCCCAACAACAGCTGAGAAAAAGAGGATTGGTTTGTTGAAGAAGATGGTGAGCAAAGTCAACCACATCATGTTGCCGAAAAGGATTGGGCCAGTTGGCCAAGAGGGTGGTCCACTGCCCATCCGCCCATAAAAGCATGGACTGCCCTTTGGACACATCTGCAAGGTCCCCTAATGCCCCGAGGAAGTTGGACCATTGGTCCTCCTTCAAACCATTGGCCTTGAGTGCACTCCAGGCTAAGCCAGTGGCCGCTGAGTTCATGTAGCAGGCGGCAGCAGGATTCTGAAGCGTCCTCAATGGAGGTGACGTGGATGCCATCACATTTGTTCCAGCATCTTGCCTACTTGTTGGGCAAGTGGTGTGCGATGAGAGCTGGCCGGGCGCATCCGTCCAAGCACTAGTTGCCAGAGTCCTGAATGACTGAGTTGGTGCCAGAGTCCCCTCATCTCGTTGGCGTGGGTGTGAACCAGGGCCAGTGTGATCCGCCAGGGAATGATGGCTGACGGTGCCTCCGTGTCCGTGGTCATGGCCTTCTGGATCTGCTGTTGGGGACGTAGGGCTCCGAATCTTTTGATCAGTGCTTCTTGCTGGAGCAGGGTGAGCATCCTGGTCACTGTCTGTGTGGCTTGTTCCATGGTCAGGGGCGTGTCCTCCTGAGCCTCCATCTGCTGCTTCTGGGAATTCCACCTCATACGTGGAAATATGAATGATTCTCCCTTCTCGGGCTCGGGCTGCAAGAAGTTCAGGCGCAGCAATGTCTGGATCAAGGGATCGGAGGAGGCCGTGGATTGAAGTTTCTGAATCCTCTTCAACAGTTCCTCCAGCAGGGTTTTCAAGACCAGGATCCGGAGTGGATGAGTCCTTTCCGCAGTTGGAGTCTGCTGCCAAGTCTGCGTCTGGGCCATCATGCTGGGAAGAACTGAGCCTGGTCCCGCGCTCAAAAAAAACGAAGAAGTCCGTCTCCATGGCCAGGCACTGAAGCGTGTCTTCGTGTCGAAGGACGAGGCGGGTCAGCGCATTCAGGAGTGTTCTTGTATCTGGTGTGGACTCGTCCTTGATGTTCTGGGTCTTCCCCTGCCCTTTTTTTCCTTTTCCTTTTCCCTGGCCCTTCGCGCCATTCGACATGGAAGATCTCGGGCGCTTTGCCGTCTGCTTGTCCTCGTCCACCTCCATCTTCACCCACTGGTTCAGGGCCCCCCACATCTCTGAGATCTGGTTGCCCTCCATGTCCATGATGAAGTATGGCGAGAAGGCTGGCTAGCTGCAGGAGCACTGGGCACTGTGCTGCGGTTGGGTGACAGTTGCAAACTGAACACTGTTGCTGCCTTTTTTGATAGAAGGACAGAAACTTGTAAAACAGCCCCCCACGGTTTCCATGTTTGGCATGGTTGTTCCAAAGATGTTGAAGCATGTCTCTGGGGTCAATCTGCCGTCCACATAAGCAGCACCAAGTACTAAGGGCTGTGCAGAGTGTGCCATCACCAAGAAGTTCGTCAAAGACTCCCGTGGCAAGAAGGCTGTCCATGTGTGGAAAGTTCATGGCAATGGTGGGGCTGAGAACTTGTAGGTCCAGCTTCAGTGCGTGTGCCAAGATGAGCTCATCGCTGGCATCCTTCAGTTTGTGCAGGTCATGATGGACAAAGAGGGCCAGTTGAGTAAAGACCGTGCATACATGTGGAGTCGCCGGAGGCCGAAGACAGGAGCAGCCAAGGTTCCTCAGAGCACTGTCTGTTTGAAGCCATTCAGCATACGTGGTTGCCATAGTCCATGATGTAGAGTGAGCCGAACTGAGATGCTTCAAAAGAGAGGATGAACTGGATGATTGATGTCCACAAAGGCCACAAATGTAGCCCAGCCTCCGAATCAGTGACTTGTAGGCAAGTAAATGGTCAAATGTGCCCCCATGAAGCCCAGAGATGACCACTGGATGGTGCCAAAGTAGCGATGGAGCATCCGGTAGTGGTTCAGGACATTGACCTCCATCAATGTGATGCCTTAGTGCTGCAAGACAAAGGAAGGAGGCCTCGCAGTGTGCACATTGCGTCAGCCCAGGAACTTGATCCCTGGATGCAAGGAAGGTCCTGGTCAACGTGGAGTGAGCATGCTCCATGGATTGATGTTGATGAAGTCCTGCGGCAGTCACGAATTTCCTGGGACATTGAGCGCAAGCAAATTGAGCATCCATCCTCTGCGGAGGTTGTGGGACCGGTGGTGGACATGCCGGAAATTGTGCACGGTGTTTCCGGTATGCAAGAGCAAGTCCCAGCTGTTTCTTCACAGGGCATGTGTGCGTTTTCGATCGAAAGTCCTGCCCACACAGTTCACATGGTGAGTTGGTCCGGGCCCTGATCACATTGGGCAGAACCTCCCCCATCAGCGCATAGACATCTCCATGATCTCGACCCATGTGTGCAGACATTTGCTGCAGTCTCGAAGACCAAAAGCCACAAAGAATGCACCGTTGGGTCAGAAAATAGCAAAGTCCTCGATCATTGGCCAGAGGGGCCAGGTCGCCATCGTCGAAGTACTCCAGGAGTTTTTGCCTGTGTTGTTGAAGAACTTCTGGTGGTGCCTTGGTCGAGTCAAATTCGGAGCAGGAGAGAGTGTGAATGTGGTGTCGGAGGTTTTGCCAGCTAATGAAGGTTTCGCCACAGTGCCGACAGGTAGGTTTCCCATCAACCGCATCTCTAGCTATATCCAGCTTGGGACCCTCAGCATGTAGAATGCCGTGAACATGCAACTCGTGTCTCCTCAGTGTATATAGATGTTGAAAGGTCAGCCCACAGTGCGGACAATCAAGTCCTGCCTCCGCCAGGGGGAGCTTGGGTTGCAGATCCAGTTCTCCAAGGTCCTGAAGCCAAGAGTCTGTGAGATGAATAGAGCTTTGGAGTGCGCTGAGGTCAAGAAGGTGGAGTATGTCATGCTCTTGAAGTGAGGAGAGTCTGTCCTCATGCCGCTTCAATTGAGAGGCCATCCGCTCCCTAAGGGAGAGCACCGGGTGGCGGAGTTGGTGCTCTGTCAAGAAGTCCATGTGAGTGGTATGTGTCATGTAGGAATGGTCTCCTGCGGCCTGTCGAAGCATGGACGTCATGTTCTTGGAGAACAAAGGAATGGAGGTGTGATCGGTTCCAGTTGCATCCAGTCCATACACTCCTATTGGAAAAATGCATGTTTGCCATAGAGCCACCTTCTGAGCCGAGTGCATGCCATTTTTCGAAAACCACTTCTGCATTTGTCTGAAACGAACTTTGCATGCTTGAAGCCGAGCTTTCATGGTGTCCCTTTGAAAATTGTTGTATCCCATCTGAACTCCCAAGTATTCGTGCTTCTCTTTGATCGGAATTTCGTGTGAGCCCCGTCTGCTTGTGGTATACAGAGTGCTGAATGGTCAAGCTTCTTTTTCACAAATTGCTGCCTGGCTTGTTTCTGTTGTTTGCCTCCCCATCGTAAGATGACGGCGGATTTCTTCATATTCACGGTCATGCCCAGCCGTTCAAGGACAGAGATAACGGTGCCAAAATATTGAAGGCCTTGTTGAAGTTCTGCCATGGTCTGAAAAACAAAGCAGGCATGACCGTCATCTGCATAGAAGGTGCAGCATTCACGCATCCAATCTTCGGAGGATTCGTGCGCTATCAGGTTCAACACCAGTGCAATGAAGCTGGCCCAAAAAAAGGGGGCGCCCCGGCAGCCTTGCCTCACACCTCTAAAGGTGGATTGTTCAGCAGAGATTCCTTTCCATTGAATCACATATGAGGTCTGGGTGTGCCATGTCATCAGAAGGGAGATGAGATCATGGGGAAGACCAATGAGTGAAAAAGCTGAGTAGAGGTGCTCGCGAGGCATGGCATCAAAGGCTCCTGTGAGATCGAGAAAGAGCTGACACCCTCCAAACACTTGAGGACGTTTTGTCCCGTCAACTGACCTCTGATTGGCGTCATATCGCCATCGGTGATGAAGAGCTTGGACCTTCCGAACGTGTGCTTGAACCCGGGTGATTGCTTCCCATGTTCCTCGTCCCGGGAGGTATGCAAACTGTGGATACCAGGTCAAAGTTGGCAGTGAAAACTTCCTTGCTTCATGAACAAAAAGTGACATGACCGTCTTGGAGAGCGGAGTCTGAAGAGCGATTGGACGAAGCACTTTTGGTTCAACCGGTTGTTTGTTCGGTTTGGGTAGAAGGACAACCCAGCCTTTCCGCCATTCGTGAGGAATGAGCCCCCAGAGCATCCATGTTTTCACCCATTCAAAGACAAGTGACCCAATAGAGGTGGCCAGCGCTTTCCAGACGAAGCTCGGAGCCACGTGAGGCGGAACACTGGTGCGTCCATAGAGCGCCTGCAGTCCCTGAACAAGGTCCGATGCCTCAAAGGGTAGAGCAGTCAATTGGAAGGGTTGAGCTGGAAGATCAACTCCTGCATAAAGATTGCCCATGTACTCTTGGATCCAGCTCAGTTCCTCTTCCGGTGACATAAGTTGACCAGCATGACGTCGGAGATGAGGACGAGATGGTCGGGATTTGGGTGTGAGAGAGTTCACCACCTTGAAGTACTTGTGGGAGTCGTTGTTGCTCCAGTGTCGCCTGGCTTGTGCAATTGTCTGAGCCAGCTTGTCTTTCTTGGCATCCCTAGCTTTTTGGTTCGTGGATCGTTTCCAGGTTTGAATTCTGACCACTTTGACCCATGTGCCAAAGAGCTGTTGAAGTCGACTCGAGAAAGTGGGCTTCCGAGCCACTTCCGGAAGAGCAAGTCCTGGATGTCCGTTGGCCCAGGTCCAGAAGGTTGGTGAGGGGCTTCCAAGCTCCAAAGTAGGTGGTTTGAAGTTCTGACATCCTTCTAGGAGTGCCTGGTTGAGAGCCTCAAGGTCTGGGCCACCTTCCCTAAGGCCAGTGATGACCTCTTCCAATGAGGAGCAAAGCCCTTGCCACTCTTCACTGTTCGAGTCCCAGTGCCGAAGGAGAAGTTCTTGTTGCCCACGAGGAAGCCCAACCGGCTTGGAGTTCCAGGCCCTCCATTTGTAAGGAACGGTGAAGAGAATGGGCACGTGATCCTTGGTGTGGCCAAAGCGTCCGGGCAGATCCTCCAGGTAGATGGTTTTTTTGTGAAGGAGTCACTGGACTTGTGACGAACCATGATGTAGTCAATCCGGGATTGTCGGGCCAGTCCACCAGTGTAGGTGGGTCCAAGGGATGTGTCCCAAGTATTGATAGCGGTAAGCCCATGCTGGGTGAGGAGGTGACCAAGCTTCCCAGAATCAGGATGCCGTGGTCCAGCCTTCCTTCCCTTCTGGTCCTGAAAGTCGTGGAGCCCCACACAGTGTGGTATGTGGGGAAGGCTGGTGTTGAGGTCGCCTCCCAGGATGACCACGTTCCGTTGGGGAAGACCGGCAAGGAGTTGATCACAGGCATGAAGGAGTTCCCCTCGATGTTGAAGACAAAGAGGATCATGTTGAACCCACGCGTGTTGATAAAGGTTGAGAAGGTCAATCCCCGAGGAGGGTAGATATAGTCGAACGTGGAGAAGCCTCCCAGGAAGAGTCTCCCGCCAGGAGATCCGGTCAACTGGGCAAAAGCTTTTCCTGATGATCACCATCAGTCCACCCGTTTTGCCCCTTGAGCCACTGTGGACATAGGCAAAGTGAGAGTCCTGCCAGTCACCGCTGAACCCCCACCGGGTGTCCTGAAGAAGAAGAACATCGAGGTGTTGAGAGCGCATCCACTGCCTCAGGATGTCAAACTTATAGGAGCCCAAGGAGCAAATGTTCCAGCTAAAGCCCGTGAGGCGGTTTTTCCTGACTTTGGCCGGAGGGGCCACATTGATCTTCTGCTTGTTGTGGTGACCTTGGTCGGCCAGGGGTGCTGGTAGTTGTTCGGTGCCAAGCATGGCTGCCGTGAAAAGCTGACCTTTGTACCATGTGTGTCCATGAAGCTGGGCTCGTTTGAGCGCACGAATATAAGCCTTCTTTTTGTGTTGAGGTTTGTCCGAATCCAGGTGTGCTGATTGAGGTCCTGTGCCACTTGGCTTCGCCGTAGAGAGGGTGTAGAAGGCCCGAGATTGGATGGCTTCACTGGGTCGTGTGGCTGACCCAGAACCCTCAGGCCACCAGGGTGGAGCTTGGGGATCCAAGGCACTCTTGTGGTCCACGATGTAGGCCATGATGAGGCCTGACAGGCAATGAACAAAGAGGCCAGGTCCAACCCTGGCCGGGGACTTGGGACCCCGGTGAGCTTTGCTGCTCGGTGCTGCGTGTGTCCGTCGCCTCTGTGGCCTAGTCCTTTGCCAGGTGCAAGAAGAGCTGAGGTGGTAGAAGGCCTTCTTCCGGAAGAGCCAGAAGAGGGAGGCGGCCACAGTCACAAGGGACAGGAAGTAGAACCAGAACAGGTAGAGGCCGGCCACCTGGAGAAAGTGAGCTTGTCCTCTGTGTTCTGCTGGTAGGTGGGCAAAGGACCGGTAATCGAGGATCTCAAGGATCGAGGCGGTCACCACAGGGTTGCCCATGGAAGGAAAGATCGTGACCGCACTTCCCCCGCAGCACCGTGGGGATGGGGGTTGAGCCGCTCATGGCCCTCATCATCATCATCATCATCATCATCATGATCAACATCAACAACAACATCATCATCATCATCATCCTCATCCTCATCCTCATCCTCATCATCATCATCATCATCTCTGACACGCCTACATAGATAGAGGTGTTGGGGCACAGGTAGTGAGATACAGGTGTTGAGCTACAGTGCTACAGGTGTGGAGATACATGGGGTAGGTGTTGAGATGCAGGTGTATAGACACAGGTGTTGAGATACAGGTGAAGACTCCTACAAACTCATCTACACAACTACAACTTCAACATCCTTCTAATCTTCTCTTAAGGCGGTGGGGTGGCCCGGCCGATGTTCACGAAACGCGACTTTCTGCGGATGGGAGATCGCGTCGGAGCCCACAGAAACCATAGAGAGTGGAAGCCTGTGGCAAAAACACTCATCAGTCTCTATGTGTACGCGTCGATCAAAGACAGGTATCTGTCTCATTGGCACCTTTGCAGTACAGGTGTAGTGCGAGAAGCAGCTTCTGGGACCTGTGGCCTCAGCACTGTGTCGGATGATTGGTGGCGCGGCGTCGCATGGCTGCGTCTCGTCTGTGACACGCGGCGCAGCGAAATTACATCCATGATGTCGCTGTGCCATGCAGACTGGCTCGTGGTGGAATGCATTTGCGTGTGTCCATGGGAAAAGGAAACATGTTGGCGTAAACGCGGCGTGTCGCTGGTGAGCGGGATGATTGGTGGTGTGGTGTAACGTGCTTGCGGCGGTCTTTGACACACGGCGGCAAAACTACGCCCTTCTCTCCCTTATCTTGGCATTGGCACCATTGTGATCATCATCACTATTATCACCTGTCGTCGTCATCATCGTCAACATCATCTTCGTTGCAATCCTCATCCTCGTCTTTGAACATGTTCGGGTATTTTGCGGCCAACAAAAGTGGAGAGGTCAAGTACAAGATAGCATAGTATCGCTACTCTCGACCAGGCTTTTGATGTCAATGCACAAGTGGACGATGGGTGGCTCTCAAAATAATTGGGGACCTTAAAGACCATCAGCAACTCGTATATCTAAAAATATCGTAAATATATAACATGTCTATGTGTTAATTATATTATTTTATGTGTTAAGTTAAGTTTCCCCATAAATCTAGGAACCAAATGATTAGTGTGAACGCTTCTTCAAGGAAGCTCCCCCCAGCCCTCAGGCCGGGGGAGCTTCCTTGAAGAAGCGTGAGCTATCCTGCGTCCAGTAGCTCGGAGCGTCCAGTACCTAGTACCTTGTTATACGATTAAGTAAGAACCTACTGAATTAGGTAGTAGGGGTGCAAAGCGGGCCGAAAAGCTAGACGACAGGATGGCCCGAAAGCACAGAAGGAGATGACAGAGAGCACTTTCTGGCCGGCTAGAGAAAGCAAAAGGGAGAGAGAGCGAGAGAGAGAGAGAGTGAGAGAGAGAGAGAGTGAGAGAGAGAGAGAGTGAGAGAGAGCGAGAGAGAGAGAGAGAGAGCTGGGGGGAGAGGGGGAGCCAAGTCTTTGGGAGCCAGAATCTTCGGGATAAAGCGCCCCACAAATGTGGTTGGTTGGTGAGCTCATACCGTGAATGTGCTGGGAAGCGAAACTCTAGCAGGGCCTCGAAGTTGAAAGCAGCTAGAGGATTTCAGAATCGCACGTGGAAACTCTGTAAATTCTCTGCCACCACATGGAATGCGTATTATATAAACAACTTCGTTGATCCGGCACGAGTTTATCTGCTTTGCAATTTCTACTGCAACAACCGACAACAGCACATATTGCACATCCGCAAGAACTCATCCGAAACACAAGCCACCTCGCCTGGAATCGATCCAGTGGCACATACCTAGTGTTGTGGGCGCATCTGCCGCAATTGACGCTCAAGAGACTCCTGGAGTGCTGAGTGGGAGACAACACACTGGATGTGAGCCAAGGTGCCACAGAAAAGCCTCTACGCGGATGATCTCGGAGCTACCCATGATCTAACCATGATCTGCCCCAACAAATCTTCATCCTTCTCTTCTTGAAGCTGGGCAGCCTTCTTCTTCCACACCTGCACAAATGGTCTCAGTTCCGATCCTCCACATGTATTTGCCTTCAAAACTAAAGTAATTAACCCACAAGGTGTGTTGAACCCGAGGTGTGTTGCACGAGTTCGAGGAGATCACAGTATATGCAGTTGTGCACTGCCCTGATAAGAAAGGATTCAAGGTCGAAAAGCGCGGACCTGCAACGCTGCCCGTGAGCAGGACAAATGGTTTGGCTAGGAATAGAAGGAAGGCTCTTTGATTTGTAGTGTGCGCTTGGGCAAAGTGAAAAACGCTGTGCCTTTTTCCGATATCTGCCACTGGCATCATGTCCTTAAAAAGCTGGTTTGTTGCCTGCCCAAAGTGTGTTGTGCGATGGCAAGCCAAACCAAAAAGGTAGGACCATGGCAGACATGGCAATTGGGCAGTCAGGCACCCAGTGGGAGTGCTGAACGGCTGGGTCTGGTCAGTACTAGACCCTGTGCACTTGACACCTTCGCTGGACACCCCAACAGAAACTCAAAATCAGAGTAGTTCTCGCAAAGATTCAGGTCTATCTCAATCTTCTTTTTCAAGTGTCCAGACTGAGAAGGGATGTCAATGCTTTGTCCCGTCGGACGGAGCAAGCAACATTCTTGGGTCACCAACTCGACAAGGGAAGAGATTGTAAATCACCTGGCATTAACACCACAAGCTGGTGCTCAGTGAAAACCATGTGCAAAACTAAATCCTTAAGGAGAGAACGCTTGCATTCAAGTGATGTTTGAATCTTTAGCATGCCAAAGGGAACCAACCTGGGTGACTTCAGAAACGATCTCCGTGACTCCATGGGATCTGCCCGGAAGCCGCGAAACTCGCGAGCGATGGAATCAGTGCTGTGCAAAGCAAGGCGCCCCGGACCAACACACTGTCACATGTCTCTCACCCTTCAAGCAAGCGGAGCGACTAAACCATCCCAACCCATGTTGTTGGATGGGCATCAAAAACACTCACCGAAACCACCAATGAGATGCATGTAAAGATATGGGAGTTGATCTAAATTCCTTTATCCGGGATCCGTCATTTTCGCAAAAACAAATTTACGTTAGCCAAACTTTCGCCTTCCTGCGCTTTATCTTTCGCCGAAGTATGTTGTATTTATGTGTGCCATGTATGTTGTGTTTTGTTCGCGTCGATGGCTTCTTCTTTACTGGCAAACACAAAATAGAAACTTCACTGTTTGTCAGCATGTGTCTTCTACTTAACTGTTGACACCCTGTACGTCTCTTTTGTTTCTCCTGGGTGTCAGCAAGAATCAAAATTGCAAGAATCACTGTAGTAGCCGGTCACTCAAACTTACTCATAATGGGCTGGGGGTCAGATGTGGCAGGGTGAACTTTCGCCAATCTTGAGCTGAACTTTCGCCAAACTTTCGCCTTTTGCGGGGTAGAGTTTTGTGGCAAAGCCACCCCCCAAGCAGGAGCAGGAATAGTAGTAGTAGTAGTAGTAGCAGGAGGAGGAGGAGGAGGAGCCGCAGCAGCAGCAGCAGGTTATCTAACTTCCACAGCTCATCTAACTTCTGAGTCACTGCCACCAGCTGTTCAGGAAGCAAATGAACATTCATACAAAAGTATATAATGTTTAATCTTTCGCCAGATCTTTCGCAAAAAAAATTACTTTCGCCAACTCGAGAAAAAACTTTCGCCAAATGAGATTTTGATATGTTCCGGGCCATCGTCATACACAATGCTGTCTAGGACCTTTAGATCGACAACCATATGTGAAAAAATTATTCCAAATCAATTTGTCAAGGTCCCAGTGGAAAGTTTCAGCTCCAATATCTCTGACTCGCCAGTCGCCTGATTCTGATAGGTTTCAAGTGTTTGCAATTTGCAAGTGCCTTATTTCTTTGAGTGGCTGGTGGGTAAGCGGCATGAACTTCTCATAGTGGCCCTTGCGTGACGCTGCTCAGCAGGAACACCTAAATGTGGACAAGATGAGGTCTGCTGGCCGTACGTGTTGCAAGTTTTCTTTGGAGATTCAACGTTGCTTAAAACTTCAAGATCTGCAAAATAATACAAATTCAGATTCATGTTGTTTTGGTTGGTTGAACTTGAGTTGAATCCAATCAACCTCAGTTGGTTAAACATTTAGAAAACACTGTGGCCACTTCCAGACCTCCGAAGACTTTCCTGTCGGAACGGCGTCCCTCCAATTCTCAAGCCGCGCCACGTGTTCGCTGCGCCGATAGAAAGCTAGCTGACCATTAGGGGGCCTATTACATCATTCGGGCCGTCGGCAACCATTAGTGACAGGAAAATAGTGAAATCTAACTGTAGCTGGTTTGTTAACATCATTTCAGAACAGTCCTATGAAACAATAAGGATGGCCCCGCTGGGCACATCACATTCCTGTCTTTTGGCCGCAAGTGCTGCAGACCAGTTTTAAGCAATCTACCCTCCTTGGCAACTGCACAAAGGGTACAGCTGCTGGAGATTGAGGCCCCAAACTTGTCGACCATTCAACAACAGAGTGCAGCGGACTGGCATGACCTTTCACCCATCAAGTGCTTAGGACCCAGGAAGAGCCTGTGGGGGTTCTAAATGTTTTAAGTTTCAAAGCTTCGATGGCAAACTTCCGGCTTCATAGTTCTTGATCGTCTGATCATGTCTGATAGGTTGCAATTCCATGCAAGTACAATCCTCTTTGAAGAGAACATCCTTACATTGACGGGTACTCCATGCACTTCCCCTACAGTGAGGCCCTTGCCACTGCTCAGCAGGGCCAGAGGCCTAAAGGCAAACACGAGGTCTGGTGGCACAAGCAAGCCCCGAAACGATGAAATATTGCTGGAACCTGACTGGAGTCTATATAAAACATTACGAGACGATGGAAAAGACTTTGGCCACTGCCAGACCTCCGACTGTCCCGTGTCCGCCTTTTACATCGGAACGTAGATCCCTCCAATTCTCCTCAAGCCGCGCCGCGTGTTCGCTGCGCAGGCAAAAAGCCATCTGACGATGGAGGGCCAATTAGCATGATTTGTTCCAGCGGCCAGCAACATGGAGCGAGAGATAGGACAGGTCAGACACTCTCTTCGAAACAGTCCCTTGCAAGAGATTCCGAGTGGCTTCAGGTTACTCTTTTTGCTGGCCGCACATGGTGTTGATTTCCCCTATTTCCGCTTGTGGCAGCTGCACAAAGGGCGCTACCAATGGAGATTAGGGGCAGCGAAACTCGCAGGCAACACCAAAGCTGTGAGGTACGGAGCAGGCGTAGCACACTGGCATGATCCCCCTACCCTTCAACAAAGTTTTGACTCCGCCGCCCGCCGCTTTTTGGGCTGCATCACGAAGATGTGTAGAATCGTACTCGGCGTTACTGCACTACTTGGGATGCCTGAACTTTAAACAAATTCCTCACCACAACAGCTTTCTGTGGTGTCCACAACCAAAAATGACCAAAAGCCAGGCATTGCAAGTTTAGTCCTTTTCCAAGTGCTGCAAGGAATCACCTACGGCAGAGTGATTATCTTATCAGTTGAGGGGTATGGAATCACACATGTAAGCATCAAGCCATTTCTGAGGTTCCGACAAGGCAGAACCGGCGCACTTGCTGAGATGAAGAGGGTCTTTTATGTCAGCTTTGTGGCTTTTCCAGCTTTACATTGACTTCACAACCGAACACCGGGCTCATAGATGACCCAAGCTGGATCAATGCGCTTGGGCTCCAGAAACAACTTCTGAGTTACATCTACGTCGACTGTATAATCATCTAAATCAAAGGATGTTCATTGGTTTGCTGTGACCAACGCTCCAAAAACTCCGAGTGTCTACAAGAAGGCATGGCTCATGAGTTGTACCAAAACACAAAAGAAACTCCTTCAAAAAGGCTCTGACCCTCTCATCTCTGTGCGAGATGCCACGCTCGGGGCGCAGCAGCAAAATCACGGACCACTCCGGGGTCCCCCGATCCGAGCTGCGTGGTCGCGTCGCACACCGGGGAATGATGAGGCCAACAAGACTTGGGAACGGGAACGATCGAACTGGGCATGTCTTGGAAACGAGGACGCTCTGATCGAAAGAAAGCACATGGAGCAAAAAATGAAAAAACACGTGGGACATGGAGCTTTAAAGAGACTCAACACTAAACAGACTCAATATTGCCCACGTTCGCATCTTGCTGGATTACAAGCCTCAAAGCATGGCAATTCCAGTAACATCCTGAGAAACTGAGCCTTGTCAGGCCTTCAAGATCGAGAATATCAGTGCATGACCGTCTTGCAGCACCGGAGATGTATATGTATATGTGTTTGGAACATGACTCCGGACTCCACTATCATTGTTATTTGGCAGGGTGCCAACCAGAAAACCGCAATGAGTCACAACCAGGCCCAACCAGGTCACAACCAGGCCACTCCCAAACTGTCATTTCAAAGGCCTTCAGCGACTCTCACTTCCATGCGCACATCTTCCATACATCCTCTCATTAGGCCCATGACACCAGGAGGGGATCTCACAGAAAGCAATCCCACCAGGCCTGTGCGCATTCGGGCAACGCACCTGTCTTGTCCTATCTGGATCTGGCTCTGTCACATGATGAAGAACATTGGGGCATGGTCTGCTTGACCGATGTATTCCCCTTTACTGCTTGTCCAGCCTGCCAAAGACATGCGAGACAAGAGCTGGGTCAGAGCACGGTCAGGAAGGCGCACCGCCTGGTGAGATCAACAGACAGCTGGTGGCACTTTCCAACTGCTTTCCAACAGGACTTACCAAATGACTTTCCCAAGCTTGATGGTACACTACAATTTTGGCACCTGCAGCACTCTAAGCTGGGATGTTGCCTTTGGCGGTGGTATGTAACAATGGCTTGCCTTTGGGGTGTGTGGGTGAATTTAATGAACTGAGTGTACGATTTGGTCATTGCTTTGCTGGGCAGAGTCTCTTGCACATGCCAGAGGCATGCCACAATCTGCATGTGCACTTGTCAGGATTGTTGTGCAGGTTGCATTCAGGATTCTGTGGCGGGCAAACACCCCTACCTTGTTCGCTGGAGGTCTCTTCAGAAGCTCTAAGTATGTTCTGTGTCTTGTTGGTCCTTTGTTCACTTTCTTTACTAGAACTCACACCCAAGTTTGACCAAGCTCATTCTCATCTCACTGAAAAATTCTGCTAAGAGAGCCAACGGGAAGGTAAGAAAAATTGTAAAAATGACAGATTCCATGCATGAAGTGTTGGAAACCTGATTCTTTCAGTTCGTTGGAGCCGGCGTGTTGGAACCGTCGAAACTCAGCTCCCCACCTCAGCTGGTCGGAGTAGAAGCTCTCGTTCCAGAAAGTCCATGAGCCTGGCGGCCAGATCCCCGATGCCATGAGTGAAAACTGAGATCTACCTGGTTTGAGTGGTTGAGTGGTCTCTTCGGCCCCACAGCTGCATGAAATAGTTATCGGAGTCAACACTACCTCGCTCATGGCACGAATGGCACATTCACAGGACCGGTGCGAATCTGCGAGAGCCGTGGGGGTTTGAAACATGCACTGCCAAAAAGACTCTTGGCTGGAAGCGAAGTTCTGATATTGTGGGTGTCCAGTGTTCACATCAATAACATTATACAACGATCACCAATGTATCTAGTACTACAGCTGCTGGTCGACCAAGCCTGCTACAAGCCAGGTCCTGGTTTAGGGCATTCCATCGGTTGCGGATGAATGGCATCAACGTGGCCAAGAGCGCTGGATAGCCTTCGATGGTCGGACTCGACGGAAATCACAGTTGATCTGGAACGTGGACTTCTGGGACAGACAATTTGAAAAAATATGACCTGATTGCATACTAGTTTCAGCCTGATTGAATACTTGACTCGGGCATCGTGTCAAAACAGAAGGACAAGAGAAAGATCTGTGACTTCTTTCCTGTCATTCCCGGAGCCACAAACTCTTGTTGGCTCCAAACACTTCTTGACCTCCAAGTTTCAAAGTTTGCAAGTTCTTTCAGTTGAAGCTACCTGTGGAACCGACTTCAGGACTTTATGTCTGTCATCGCCAGGTGGCTCAGTGATTTAAAATGCTGTCGCTGCCTTGGAGCAAATGAAAATCTTTCAAAGCACCTTTTAACAGCCGGTGGGGGGTAGGCCATAAGCGTAGGCTGCCAAGTAGTAGCTAAGCAACAAGATGAAGAAGCTATTACCGATCGGTCGCAGAAGGGCTCACGCTTAATGATGTGTTTCATAGATTTGGGGGGTCTTGTAAAATTTATGTCTGTTCAAGTGACTGGTCGGTCTATCCCCGAAAAACACTCCTCGGCATCTGTGACTGGTATAGCATGATTGATGCAAGGACTTTCTGTCAACGACCATTAGCTTAGCACAGACCCAGAGCAAAAGAACCTTAGAAACTAGTCTTCCACAGGGTCCATGTTGGTATTTGGCGGATGAATATCTTGATCTGCTCGGAGTCCCCTTCTTCAGCTCAAGTTGCTTCCTGTCTGGATGTACTGGTCGACCATGCTCCAAGTGGCAATACCCGCAATCGGCACCATCCTTACATTGACCTGTGAGGGTGGAGTCACCGCGTGTCCACAAGCAAGCGCAGTGGCACGACTCGAAAGTGGGCTTTGCCAAATAGAGATAATGCTTACAAACGTCGAGGCGGCTGTCTGCACTACCGATGTATAAATATTTTTTATGTTTATTTATTTATTTATTTATATTTATATGTATATCAGTTACTTGGCTTGATGGCTTGTCTCGGCCTTTTGGCGGGTTAAGCTTCCAGCGTGGCTAATGTATTGCATAGCTAACTATAACGAGGTGGATGCTCCAGCTGGCCAGATGCTTTCAATCTCCGTGAGCACAAGCCAAGGAAGACATGAGTACATGTCCAACGGATCAGAAGGCTCATGTCAAGGTGCAAATGCCTTGTGTATATAGGTGTGAGGACTTACCACCCGTCGCCCATCACCACAGTGGGGTGCATAGATGATTACAGCAACAGAAAAACAAAACTTCAAGAGAAATGCAGAGTGGGCAAACGACCTGGAAGATGCCGCGGATGCAACAGCTTTACGATCTCGAGGCAAAACGGAAGTCCGAGTTGACGCCCGAGTTGACAGCGAAACAAGACGGAAACAAAAGCAATTAGAAAGGCAAGAAGCAGTCAGAGTTTCCTGTGCAAGTCCTCGGTACTAAGGACGGCCCTTCCCGTCAGCCCTAAGCATAAAGCAAGGATCGGCCTTATGAAGTGGCTCTGCCAAGTGGCTCTGCCTATCCAAAAAACACGACATCTACCTGTAGTCTGTGGACCTGCAAGAGAGACAACAGGTCCTATAGGGGTGAATAAGCACCAGGTGTTGCAACCGTGTCGATCGCCCATAGAAATCAAATACTTCACCAGGTGGCTAATCTTTCTTTGCATATATAAGTGTCTTTTCTGCTCAAAGAAAGCAATTCTCTGATCTTTGGGAGTGGGGCACAAGTTCTATGCTCGTCCAACTCCTGGGATGGTTTCCCAGGTAAGGACCACAATATCATGTTCAAGAACATGAATCAATCCATTGCATAGCCTCCAGCATCACGGAAGGAAACCGACAAAAGCGGTTTGCTGACCGAGAATGTCATTTGTAGATTGCAAGCTGGAAAATATCGGGATGCGGCAAGTTAGTGGAAGAAAGGCAGGTAATGTCCATGCAAACCGTCCCACAGAAACTTGACTCA
Source organism: Durusdinium trenchii (assembly GCA_963970005.1). NCBI lineage: Eukaryota > Dinophyceae > Suessiales > Symbiodiniaceae > Durusdinium > Durusdinium trenchii. The sequence goes on along the minus strand of CAXAMN010007302.1, from coordinate 172,401 downwards.
TCTCATCTACAATCTACCCATCAAGCACCTTTGGCCAAATGCACACAGGGCCGATGGCAAAGCTCCGGGTGTCCAAAGCTTCCATAGCTCAGCCTGAGGTGCAGGTTGGGGTCCTACAGTACCCTGATGCATCAAACGCTGAAGGTGGTGTAGAAAGTATTTAAAAGTTAAAGAACCGGATAACCCCGCATGTCAAGTTTGTGCGTTCGTAGCTAAGCAAAACGAAAAGTGGACAGCAGAGGAATGATAGTGGGTGGATGAGTGGAGGTGACGAACAGGGTCATAAGAAAAATAACTTCCAAAGAAACTCTGTCTCTGAAACCAGGTGTCACAAATGCAATGAACGATGTCGTGATGTGAAGTGTGAACACGTAGATCATGTATGATGCGTGTGTGATGTGGGTGTGGGTACTGTGAAGCATGATGCGATAATGTCCACATCAAGACTGCCGACTGTCCACGTCAAAGTGACTGTTGCGTTCTGTGTTGAACTGGCGGGATGGGAGAGTAGGACCCTAAAAAGAAGAACCCCACACTGGCATGTGGGGAACAAAAAAATGAGAAGAGCTAGCAGGTTTCCGGGACCAGTCCATATACGGGGGCTCCTTCCATCAGTAGACGGTCTTGTGGAATCTGAACAGAAAAGGTCCACCTGTAAATCGTTTGTGTGAACTGGCATGGAATACCTGCCCTTTGCTTGATACCCATGTCAATCACCAAACTAGGCTAAAGCCGCTGAGCAGCACCAGTGGCTCAAACCATAAGTTCTTCAAGTCCTTCTCCTCCATCAAGTCCATTCCCTTGCGAAATCTCCTAGGTTGTGCGGAAAGTTGGGTGTTCCAAAAGATTCGGATGTCGACACAGAAACACGCAGAGTTGAGGTGATACCTGATCTTCATGATTCCTTGCAAAAGTATGAGTGCAGGCAAGTCCACGTGGTCCCTTGCACAAGACTGGTGGATGTTCAATCTTTAGATGGCTGTCACAGGCTGTTGTCTGTCCCCCAAAAAAGTATAACACTGTAACACTTTTCGTCTAGCGGCCGGGAACGGCTCTCCAGTGTGGACATGTACACCTTCATCTGCAGGTCCTGGCGAAGATCCCTCCAAAACTTGGCTCCCAAACGCAAGCGACAACGTCAACACCCCCAGAATCCCCCAAACACGTGTTGATGTCTTCAGGTCACCATTAATTATCTGCCAAGTAAACTTTGAGATGTCACGGAATGTGAAGAAGCTTGTAAATACCGATGCCAATGTCGCGTGAACTTTCAGCAAGAAAGAAGTGCTCCAGGGTAATTACCCAAAAGGGCCAGTTGCGGTGACAGTAAAGCAGTGATTGCTGTGTACAGCATCTCTATGTAATTAGGTTGGAGGCCATTGCTATGTCTCTCTATGTATCTTGGTGTCTCACTCACAAAGATGTTGCAGAGTGCCCCAAAATGCCCACAGGTGAATGCGAAGGTTTAACGTTCCGAATGACATGGCTGCAGTCCCGCTCTCTTGTGGGGTAAACAGAAGCTCCTCAACCGAAAAGTTCCCAACAAAAGGAGCCACTGACCATGCATGTTGGGCCTCGACCTCGGGTGGCGGGCAGCTGTGATAGCGGGCCTTTGGCATCTGGGAGGCCTGGCAGCACGTTTCGGTCAATGTGCCGCTCTTTTCGTCTGGTTGTGAGTGTGTGGCCCTCTAATGACATGGCCGTCAGCAGTCAAGGACGGATTTGGAAAGCAAGAGTCAGAAACCAGCCTGATTGAGAAACTATGATCTGGAAGCCACTCGGACACTCACCCCTGATTTGGAAACTACAGTAAACCCAAAAGGCTAGCGATTCCTGACTTGGAACCTGAAAAAAATCATATACTGTAAAGGAATGGCTGTTTGGGTGGACAGATTCTCAGGGTGTGATTTCGAACTGCAGCGTGGTTCCCTGCATCAATAAGCAACCCGACAACCACACAATCCTGCATAATCCTACCCCCAGTTCAACTGGCGCAGTACACTCGTGTCAAGCGGTTTTTTTGGGGGGGTGTTGTTGTCCACTTTCTGCACAACCAGAACCTCGGATTTTTGCGAGTCTGTATCTAAAGGCCAAACCATGCTGGCTGTATTACCGGTTTCATTGAGTCCTTCAGTTTCTGCAAGGTGTCTCGCCCATGTGACCCCAGACATCCAACCTCGCCAATGAAGGTGCCACGGCAGACGTAGTTCGACATCTCGGATACATTCAGTGAAATGGTCGATTGACTTTGTCAAACGTGGAAACTGCTAGAAGGAGTCGAGCTAAGGGGTGCTACTATATCTTTACTTGAACCTAAGCTGAATAGCCAGGTCCCGTCTGCCGAAAGTTGCATTGAACATCCTTGTAACATCCCCTTCTCCACAAGGGTATTGTAAGCATTTGGAGTGGAAAAAACACAACACACAGGTTCAGGCGGTTGAGGCATCTAATGTAAACTGGATAAAATGTGTGAAGTCCTGCAAACGATGCATAGGTGCACATCTTCGGCTTCGTCCTTCCGGCCTTCCTTCCTTCGAACACAAAACACAAAACGATCCCTGCGGTTTTTAGACAAGGCACTGTCTGTTACTTGGACAAATCGCAGGCCACCAGCCGCGGTCACTTGGAGGCAGTTCACAGGTTCAGAGCCAAAAAGTACTGAGTCGGCACAAGGAACAAGACGCTACTAGGAACAAGACGCTACTAGGGGCTCCCGGCCTTACTACTAGGAACAAGAAGCTATCAACAAAAGCCAGGGCTCGAAAAGAGAATATAGGAGCAAGAAGCTACTAGGGGCTTCTGGCATCGCTACTAGGAGCAAGGACACCACTAGGGGCTCCTGGCCATACTACTAGGAGCAAGGTTCGCTACGAACGGAGCAAGGGCATCGCTACGAACGGAGCGTTCGGACGCTACTATGCTCGTTCGGAGCACAAACTCGTGGAGTCCGGAGTACCGAAGCACAAGTCGAACGTGAGTTTCTACTAGCGTCCTTGTTACTACTAGTAAGGCACCTGTTACTACTAGCGAGGAACTTGTTTCTAGCGGAAAGCTGTAGTGGAGATGCAAAGAAGCTGAGGAAAAGTGAAGACCATGTCTGAAATCTCAATGGGTTGGATCGGTAGCCAACGGTGTCTTTTCTGCTTACCGGAGAACTCCAATGACACAGGAGACGTTGGAAAACACCTTTGTTACCCAGGAGTCGGTTGACTGGTGATGGGGAGGTCGTGCAGCTATAGTTCAGCAAATGGTTTAGGAGAATGGGGTTCCTCAGTTCAGAACTGTCGGACAAGCCTTCAACCGATCCGAACTGCTTTGGCTTCTTTGGCAATCCAAAAACAGAGTTCGGCCAGTCACTTGAGGAAAAAGAACTAGCTCCAACCTCGATCTCTTTGTACAGGTCTTCTGGTAGGATCGGCGGGATATATGCCTCCAGCATTAGCAACCGGTGCTGGACCTTTCGGTACCATTTTTTATTGGACTTTGGAGTTTGAGTCAGCCCAGCCTCATGAACAAGAAGGGACTATGTACAGTACTTTCCTCAGGCTCTTGACACACATTAGACAGCTTCCCAGCACAGAATGTTCACTTCTCCAAACACCAAATCTCAGCAGTCAGACTGCTCACTCTCACACATGTTGCCTGCCAAGCGTGTTCATTGCCAAGGTTAACATCAACCAGCACCTTACTACCAGCACGGTTCAGTCTAGGGCCTCTTTGCTCTCGTCATCTTCCTGGGCATTGGCCGTGCGGGTTTGGGACTTGAGACACCAACACATGACCCAAAAATGGTGGTGTTGCACCATGACCAAGAACTGCATCCAGGTATGTCGCGGCATTGTTTATGGCCCAAACACCGAAACACCCGTCCAGTTCGGCCGTCGTAGACTCCGCTTCCCGACCGCTACAAGAGTGTAGAAGCGATCGCTTGGGAGCGAACGAGAAACATGGAATAGAATATCGAACGTTGTTGTCTTTGATACAAGTTTTCGAACAGAAGAGTTCCAGGTGGTCCTTCGAATATACAGTTGAAAGGCAAATGGGCATCCAGCCATTCTGTGTCAAACGGTAATCCTGGCACATTTTATGACGATCCAACGTCTTGAAGCTCCAGAGCTGATGTGGGCAATAAGCGAAATGTTTGGATTCCACCAGGACCATCCAACAGGATAAACCCCCCGCAACCGCCTAGCCTCCTCAGCCTCCTCCTCGCTGAAGCCACCCAGCTCACGGACCACCTTCCAAATCGATGGATCTCTTTTTCGAGCCCTGACTTTTGTTGATATAGCTTCTTGTTCCTAGTAGTAAGGCCAGGAGCCCCTAGTAGCGTCCTTGCTCCTAGTAGCGATGCCAGGAGCCCCTAGTAGCTTCTTGCTCCTATATTCAAATCTTCTATATATAAAACCACCTGGAGCCCACGAACCAGAATGCACACAAGCGGCCAAAAACAAGCGGCCAAGCATTGTTTGAAGCTCTTGCGGGACACTCTTGTAGGACACTCTTGTCGAACACTCTTGAAGGACACTCTTGTCGAACACTCTTGTGGGACACTCTGAGACACTCTTGTGGGACAGCTTTGTCGGACACTCTTGGGGTGCACTCTTTGCGGGACACTCTTGCGACAGCTTTGTCGGACACTCTTGTGGGACAGTCTCGTCGGACAGCAAATGTTGCACCACACCACGCGCTTGGAATGACTTCAACACCTTCTGCGCACACTCAGTTTAGCTTGAAACGCAGTCCCAATGCACAGCGACCACATTTCCTGACCTCACAAAACGCTGCACCTGCGCAGGAAATCAAGCTTCACACTTGAGCATGTCACGTTTGCACGCTATTCCATCCAAAACCACGGCCCTTCCCGATCACATTCCGTCACTTGCAGAACGGTTGCAAACGGTTGCGAACACGAAAGCAACGTCACGCAAAACGCGCTGCCCCTTCGCTATGCCGAGAAAAATACTTTTCAGGTTGCGATGGTCGAAGCTTCACAGTAAAGTCAAAAGGCATGAGGCATGGGTTCACCTGAAGAGTATCGCCCCAGCACTTGCGAAGGAGAATGAGCGAGCTGAATAAATCAACTGATGGAGTCAAATTAGTCCACCTTGATGCCAATGGTCTACTTTCGGGTTGGTTCTTTTTCACTTTCGACCAAATCTCCAAGATCCAGGCTGGTAGGATGTACCATCTCCACGCCGGAACTACTAAGGTGGCCTTGGACTTGGCCGGGCAAAACACCAGAAGCCTCCTGTGCTTCTGTGGCGAAAATCAAGACTGCCATCATTGCTAACAAGATCTGTGTTGAAATATGTTGAAATGGTGAGACAGCCGCCTGTGACAACCTCAGCCCATTTGAGAACCTTTCAGGTGTACCTCTTGTTGCAGCGACTGATTTCCGTGGTGCTTCGATCTTGGCTAACAATGATGTTCAGAACGTGGATCTCCACTATTTGGGCAAATCCCACCATGATCTCCTCGCATCGTTCCAGCCCCTGAAAGCATCCGCTGAGTCCAAGGCCAGCATCAAGGCCAGAACCACTTTGACTAAGGCTGGTGGGACCTTGTCAGCTTCCTGGCACTCGGTCGAATGCGACCCAGAGGATCCAGAGGGCGAGTAACGTTGAAGACCAAACCAGTTGGACGAGATCCATCAAATTGACATCAGGATCTTCAGCATACATTGGGGGCAGACGATTGAACCGCTTCGAAACGGACCTAAATGAGCACAGCACTCAAATTCCAGCTCCCTCCATGTGTTGAGTTGTGCAACGCGCTCTCAGTAGAAAAATGCTAAGGTTGCACGAAGAGTGTGGCACCAACGTTCAACACCTCAGGAATCGCCACCTCCGGAACCACCTGCAGACCTCTTCCAGGAGCTCCTCTGCCCTAGACCTTCTGTTTTCCAGCCCGTCCCCATCGCTCCTAAGCTCTCTCGGCCGGTGACGGTTTCCCTCGGAGACCCGTCCCGCTCAGCGGTCTCGTCCACGGCCACATCGAAGCACTTCTCCCAGGCAAAGCCGATCAGCACGCCGATGGCCTTGGTCCGCTTGGCCCAAGAAGTCGCTCCAGCCTACTAGCGGCCTCCAACCTAATAGCCTCCACAACGAGTCCTTTCTTGTGTTCGACCAAACAATTCAGAGAGCATATCCGCGTCCGCTAGGTCGGCTAGCTGGCTCACAGTGTTCCAAGAGGGGCATAAACTCTGTGCAAATGCACCATCTCGCAAGTCTTTTGGAGCAACCAGCTTCAAACTCAATGTTCTCGATCTAGGAGAACCCAAGATTATGGCGTCAAGGCAATAACCTCTCAACTAAAAGCTCTGAAAACCATGGGCTGGCTGTTCAGGCCAATGAGAAGTTAGTGGTACACCCCACAGTCTGTGTCAGGTCCCTAATCCTCGCACTATCGTATCTGTTCAATTGCCTTGGCGCGCGTGCGGGGTCTCCAGATTCACTGTGCTGGCTAAAAGTAGAGGTCCAGAGTGGCAAATCATGAGAATTGTTTTTTCCGTAAAGAGCAGTGGTATGACAAAGGTCGGGAACACACTGTCTCACATACTTAACCATCCTGGCATTGGGAGGGTTCTCTGAGCTTGCGCCCTCAGGAACTGCACGGTTCTACAAACACGCTTTGCAAACAATGAACCATTGGACCTCGCATTTGGATGAAACCTTTGGCAATGAGCAGCTGAACCTATGGTGAAAGCCTCCTCACTGTGGATGGAGCCAGTCACAAGTCCAGCCAATGATTCGTTCATTCATCGAATCTGCTGCAGGGTCCATCAGATCCTCTTATATTTGCACCTGTTTGCTCAACCTAACCAGAAAAGCCTCCGGAAAGTCCGCGGTCTGCGCCGTCAAAGTCTGCTGTCAACTCTGAGCGTCCCAAGCCACTTTGGAGGACATTGCTATTGGAAACAAAGAAAAAGGAAAAGGAAAGAAGAAAGTCCAATGTAGATTGCTTCTAGGTTGGAGGCCATCGCTAGTAGGTTGGAGGCAATTGCTCCTGGGTTCTTCTTTCAACTCTGAGCGTCCCAAGCCGCTTGAACTTTGGAGGACCTGCTCTGGTGCTTTGTCCCTGCTGACCTGCCCTGCCCTGGAATCGAGGCCCAATTCACAGAGTGCAGTCACTAGCTTCCGCAGTGCACGATCAATGAAATCCTTATTTTTAGATATGTGATCTTTCTGCCTTCAGGGGAATTTGGGTCTCCACATTTCTGGAAAGGAGGACAAACAATATGTCATGGCAAATTCACCAAGGTGTCTGCTTGTTTCTTTTCGATCTCACTTGTAGAACATCCAGAATGATGCAAATCCAGGACAGGCCTCTGATGCAAATTCTGCTCTGTGCAAATGCTTTAGCGTCTTGAAATCGAATTAATCTGATCGGTTCGGCTCCCTGTTGATAAGACAGCATCCCAACCAGTAACCCTCTGACTGAGGGGTCTCCACCACCTGCGTCGAGCTTCCGTCGGCATGCTGTGGCCGAGTACCAAGACTGCACGCACGGTGGAACAGCTCTAAGCCTTCAGGGCCAGGAGCCGCTTGTACTTGTACATACTTGCACTAATCAAAGACTTCCGGGCACCAGATTTGCCACTTCTGGAGTAGACTGTCATCAGCCACCCCATGTGGCCCAGCACCAGAATCCTGGGGGCATACTGACTTGGTTGCAGCTGCCACCCATGGGAAATAATCTATAGCAGCCATGCCAGGGGTTGTCCTAAAAGTCAGCCGATCAAGCTTGTCCCCCTAAAGCCGGGCGTTCAGCAAACCAGCCTTAACCTTATCAATGGAAGGATGTTGAAATGTTGGCTGCAGAACTAGGGGGTACTCTGTGCTCACGTCTTGTTGCACATCATACCTGTTCCTTGATGCTGCATGCGCAGTGTTGACAAGTTGCAAAAGACTTCTCGTTCACACATGCATGCCCTTGAGGATGCTGTTTCTCCGAATTGTCGAGGTTCCAGCGGCGGACTCTTCTCGCAATCACCCTCGTTGATTCAAGATCGCAGGAATCAAGCCTCTAGTATAGAATGAAATGGTAGTGCTCCAAAGACTGTCCCCATTCCAGGATGTATGCTCGGTATCAACCCTTGACTACTGAGGTTTGCTCATCCTTGCTCATCCCCTTTTGCGTCACTCCGGGAAAACTCCATACTCTGTAAGTCTACAGGCTACATCAGGCTACAGGTTTTCGTCAGGCTACAACTCATCAGGCTGTCGCCAAAAGGCCCAAGTCTTGGTGCTGGTGTGCACCATCGAATTTGTGGCCAAACGGCCTCAAACGGCCTCGTGAGCCCAAACCAGTGCGCTCAAACCTCGTTTGCGCCTCCGATTCTGTTGGGGCTCAACAAAAGGTCCGATTTTTCCTGAGGACCGTTCCTGGTCGTCGCAGAATTTCCGATTGCCCTGCAGACTCTTGTGCTCAAAAGTATATGTTCAACATCTTTTGGAATTTGTGCAAGACTTCTTCTACAAGACATTTATATAAGGAAAATATGCCAAAGGGGAGTCGTCCGGTTCCATAGTCTCTTACCTACGACCTGTCAAGTGGAGAAACCAGTGGCCAGAGTTCTTTCCGCAAAGGACATGGGAATCTTAGAGAGCCCCTGAGACCAGGTCCATCCCTCAGGGACACTTGGCTTGACATGGTGCTTTTATTCTCTAAACATGAATGTCGATTACAAGTTGTTATGGTGCGTTACTACGATCCCTTTGACTAAGACCTACATGACTGAGTCGGGATGCCTATTGATGGGCCTTCCTTCAAACAAAGACAACAATGGTAGGAATAGGCTCCACAAGTACTTAAGCTACTTCTTCCTTGAGCCGACAGTCTTTCACAGCGCATTCGGAAAAGTGATAGCACGTGGTCAGGCCTAAGAATCAAACGGGCCACTGTGCTGCCGTATTGCGAGTATGGGTCAAAGCCTTAGGGTCTGATGTTTGAATGGTTCACCTGGTGTTGATCAAGTCTCGGGTTTTTCCAAGTCTAGGTTCTTTGCGATTGTCTAGTGCTACCACTGGCTTGACCCAATCTCTTTGAGGCCTCCCACTTTCTGCCGTCCCTGTGTGATCAATGCAATGTGTCACGATTCAAAGACGTAAGCCTTCAGCAAGACCTTAAGTCAGTGTCACATTTATCGAGAGTGCCAGAATCTGCCCTTGCTTCTCAGCATTTCAACAAAGGGTTCCTGAGTGTGTGCGTGTGTGTGTGTGTGTGTGTGTGTTGTGTGTGTGTGTGTCCATGAGGTTGCATTCCATGAGACATCACAGTGTCGTCAATATGGGAGGATTAGAGCTTAATGCTCGAGGACGGTCTGCTCAAGTTTGCAGCCGCCTTGTCATGCACTTCTTGGCTCTGCCCATAGTTGTTTGAGTGGCAGGATCACAAGAAACCTAATTGGTCACACGTAGTAAGTCGACCTTAAAAAGTTTCAGCGCGTAGTTTTCCATGATAGATAGTCACATAGTCGAACGCCTTTTTGCCCCAGCTATCTCGCTGCTTCCAGTCCGCACCAAATTTGATGAGGAGGGTCATGATCGGCCAATTACGCTCTTTGGCAGCTTGATGCAGTGGGTATGACTTCATCAAGTTGAAGAAGAAAAACCTCGGAGCATTGACATCGTCGCGATCAAATTGATGGTGCTCAAGAAAATCTTGGACCTTCTTCCAGTCCTGCAGATGAAATGTTTGGCCGTTCGAACCAAGAGCTATGGTCTGGGTCACACTGCCTTGAACAACAGGTCCAAAGTGCGGTCAAGACCAATGGACCCGGTATTTTTTTCGAAGTCCGCTTGATGGTCCACAGCCAACAGCCAGAGTGTATGAACCATATGAATCGTTCTGAAGGATTGAACAGCTTGAACGAACGGCCCACGCTGCTCCTTCGCTTTTCGAGCTTCGCGCTTCCTCTCCTGGATCACCAAAGGTGGAGAGGAACCCAGGCGGTCGTAACGCCCCTTTACTGCTGAATTCGATGCCAAAACTTAGGTGTTCATAGAAATGAAAAGTTGAGATTGATTGAGTTAGTCAGCCTTATCACCTTGATTACAACTCATGCACCTTGGCAATCTTGACTATGTATACTGTGTGTGAGAGATTGAAACATGTTGTCGCTGCGTTGCCCGATGCAGCCCGCAAATTGTCAGAAAGAAACATCATTCCAGATCGCATGGTGGTCCGACTGTGACTATACCGTTGCACTTGTGCAGCTTCATGGTCTATAAAACGGGACCCAAAAATCTGGCAGGGCGGTAGCCGATAGCTTTCGGAAGAAGGGGCGGCCCCGTCTTGGTAGCCCAAAAATAGAGCCAGCTTTGGTCCCAAAAGTTCGACTAAAAAGTCAATTGTTTTCAAGTGTTAAACGCAGTGCTTGGAAAAGGATATATATATATATATATACAAGTTGCACATCACTAGCACTGTCCCTTTTTGTCTGGCGGAACTTTGGATCATACATACATACATACATACATTACATTACATTACATTATATCACATCACATTACATTACATTACATTACGTTACATTACGTTACATTGCATTACATACATACATACATTCATTACATACATATATACATACATTACATACATTACATACATTACATACACTACATACATACATACATACATACATACATACATACATGGCTCACTCAAGCGGGCAGCCCACGAAGTCCCGCCAGTGTGGAAAGCCCAACGCGCTACAGGTGCAAGGAGTACCTCATCGAGCACGGCCCAAGGAGATCCTGAAGTACAAAAGTTCCTTTGCTAGCTATCCAGGTCTTCTCCTTCCGCGCCTCTGTACTCCTCTTTGGCACCTGGCAGGTCTCGCTGGCTATCTGTTGGGACACCCCGAGGTGACTGGAGCATCAAGTCTGCCATTTACTCCGGCCTGTTCTCAGAGCACCTTACGCTCCTTGCCCCTTTGCAGGACATTAACACCACTTTTGAGAACACCCGCATCAGGCACTATGTCATCCTCCAAACCGGCTTCATGGTGCAGAAGCTACAGGCAGATGCACAAATTGGATCTGGAGCAACAAACTTCGACCAGACACTCGATGCCGGCAATGCGGCAATTGGTGGCCATCCAGCAGGGCGGGCATTGGAAAAGGTAAAGGTCACGGAAGACACACCAACAAGACCTACAGCAATGGGAACTGGCCAAAATCGAGTCAGACCTCAGACATCTTGGACAAGCCACCAGGGCTACACAAACTCAAGCCCCTCAAGAAGAACACGCCAAATCCAACTGCGGTGGAACTACTGGCCAGTACATGGGAAGTCATTCCCAATGAGATCCAATCCAAGCTCCAGACGCTGGGCTTTGGCCCGCCTCAACCTGAGGAACCAGGGCTCGAAGAGGTCTTGCAGACACACCTCAAAGATCTCCCGGCAGTACAAACAAGATGCAGCAACCCATCCCGGACACGGAAAAAGCTCTTGCTCAGAAACTCAAAGCACAGATCACAGAGCTCAAAACTATCTCGATGAAAAAAGCACAGCTGCAAACTCGACCGGACCAGATCAAAAGCCAATAAGCTTCCATGCTTCAGGACATGCAGGAGCATCAAACCCGACTCAATGAAGCTCAAAACCCTCTCAGAGCAGTACACGCAAGCCGTCAACACGACGCCACTACCTGCAGAGCTTGAAAGTGAGGATCATGGGCATCGAGCTCACTGCAGAGCAGCGCACTCAGCTCCATGGCCTTCTCAAACGGCCAAATCCAGAGCCAGAGGATCCCAGATGCTCCTGCATCACTGCCGCTGGGAGGGCAGTGTGGGTAACAGCAGCCAGAAACCACTCAGTGGATTTCAAGGGATCCAGGCGCCGCCTTGATGAATTTGATTGGGCGCCACAACCCATGATGGTTTGCCGCGATGCCTCAAGCTCAGCGTACGGGGACATGGAACAGGTGAGTCATTGTGCAGGGGACCAGACACAACATCACCTGAGCCCAACGTTACACGAACAGAAACCTTTTGGGGACACCTCAAACAAGAGTGCTGGGGAAGTCACTCTTGTCAGTCAACTCTGAGGAATCACTCACACCTGTCATACACAGGGAGACACCTTTTGACAATTTTGCACTGCCTTCAACCGTTGATGGGCAGCTTCCTGGTGCTCCTGGCCCTGACGTCGTACCCATCCACTACAACAAGCGCCAGATGCTACGCCAACGCCCCGTGGAGGGCGTTCACATGGACATGCGCCCTACTGCAGGAGACGAACACCCAACCCTGGGGAGATCTACAAGCTGCAGTCCAAGAATCCCTGGAGCTGGCCGAGGCAGTGGATATACATCAACTGCCAGGTCTGCATCCACTGTGGAAGAAGCATCCAGGGAGATGCCAACCACTTTGTCAACACATTGTGGAACTTGTCCCGAACGAGAGCATTTCATTACAGACTTGCTGAAATCCAGCCAGGAGGATACCTCCGTGACCACATTCAGCGACCCATACTGATCCCGTATCCTGACGATTGGCCTGACAACACAAGCCTTCAGGACCTGTTCTGGGCCAACACGGGTTTGGGGCAGTACTTGATGGATGACAAGCCAGCGCTGGTAAGCCACATTACCAGAAACACATGTATGGAGGGCATCACAACCAAGCACACCAAGATTGTGAACACTTATGGCACCTTCACAGTGCCTCGATCTCTGGATGGCTTTGCCCGAACTTCTTCAGAGTTTGTACCGGCGGCATTGGTATGTCACAGAGCCCCAACCCACAACACTGGACACTATTTTGCAATTCTCATCTACAGAGACCTCATGTGGCTTGCAGATGATAGCAAACCGCCAATACATCTTGAACACCTGACACCACAACTGGCCAGCCAGGTCACGCAAGTATGGGCGGCGCACATCGACACCTTCAGGACCACCCAACAGGTCATCCGGTCTTTACCTCCTCCAGAAGAGCCAGACTTTGACCCTCCCCTCCATCCAAGTCCGGAGAAGAGACCACGGATGGAACAGCAGCACAACCAACTTCACTTTGCCAATGTTACTAATTTTGGCAAGCAGGCGCTCGATTGGCACTGGTCAAGACAAAGTGAGGTGTACATCTTTGCGGAAACGCACCTTGATCCACAGAAGCATCAACAAACCTGCCAATACTTCACAATACGTGGCAGAACAGCTTTCGGCGCACCAGCAATGCCCAACGAAGACGACACAGGTACACATGGAGGACTACTGGTGCTTGGAGATCCGTCAAGTGGTCTGACTCCCTTGGACGCTTTCACCATCCAAGGATGTGGGTACCAAGCCTTCCTCTGGCAAGCAACTGAATGAAGACAGGGGAGAATCTCCAAAGTGACACCAATGCCACCATCCTGGCTAGACTTCTAGCCTGATCCAGGCAACCAACCACCCATATCTGCTCCTTGGTGATTGGCAAAACAGCCCAGTCACCAGCACGGTGTTGCCCTCCAAGTTCCATTTTGAAGTACTTGCACCAGACCACAGCACACTCTCGGGCAATGTGATTGACTATGCCCTCATCCACAGCACGCTGGCAAGCACCACTGCCCTCACAACAGACTGGGCAGTCCCATGGAGACCACACACACTCCTTACCCTCCACCACCGCTACCAGCCACACCTGACATCGATTTCAGGCCCTGGACGACATACCAATCCACTGCCCATGAACTTGAACTCTACGGCAACCCACCAAACAGCTCTGCACAGAAATGGGCAGACTGGATCTCACGCGCGGAGCAATACCTCCTCCAAGAACAGCCCTGGGCAGCCCAAGGCAGAGGGGCAAACCTCCAAGCAGTCTTCAAACCACTCGTACAGAACAAGACCGTTGCTACTTGGAAGAAAGGTAAACCAGCCTACTGGGAACAGCTCAAGGCCCGCTTCCAATTAGCTGTCAAGCAACCGCAACAGCAGCCTAGCGGCCCCACAAACGGATTCATGATGGCTCTCCAAGATGCACCCAAACACTGGGTAGGACCGCCAACGTGGGGACAATTCCTTGACTCCTGCCACCACTGGCACAAGTATCGTGATGGCCAGGCTGCAGAACTTGTCCAACACACAATTGGACATCAACTTCAAGAAGCAACAGGCCGCCAATGATGACAGCCACCTCCAATACAAAGAATGGCTGCAGCAAGGCCAGGCGGCCTATGTCGAAGTCTCAAAAGCAGTGAACTTGCATGGGAACGCCACCTCATAGCAGATGAACGGATGACTCGAAGACTTCAAGATTGGTGACAACTATGGACCATCAGACAAGATGACCAACCCCATGAGCGGCCCAGCCTTCAAGACCAAGCCAAGCAACAAGCTCAGCAGCTGGAACCGCTCACCATTGGTCAACTGGCCTGGGTACTCAAGCACCTCCCTGACAAAGCCTGCGGACCGGATGCAGTGGCAGCACAGCTACTCCGCACCGCACCACCGCTTGCAGTAAAGGCACTCCTCAAGCTCTTTCAAGAGATGGAGACACAAGCCACACTCCACCCAGCAGCAAATGCACATGGTGGTAATGCTGCCAAAGAACAGCGCAAAAGAAAGACCAATCACCTAAACATCCGTGCTCTATCGAGTTTGGCGCCGCCTCCGTAAACCCCTGCTCGGCAGATGGCAGCAACAACTCCCAGCCACCATGAACCATGACAGAGCCAGACCGGGTGCACAGGTCTTGCGCGTGGCCCTCGAGAGACTTCTCCGCCAAGAAGTACATCGAGCAAATGGTCAACATGGTGTGACATGCTCATGGACATGTCCACGTTCTACGACACCATCAATTTGACCAGGCTCCAAACAGAAGCCCTCCAACTTCAATACCCGCCACTGCTTCTTGAAATGGCCACGCAAGTCTACACAGGCCCCAAAGCAATTGTGGGAGAGCAAGAGATGACACCCTTTTTCAAAGTCCAAAACGGTGTACCAGCAGGCTGTCCGCAAGCACCACTTCTGGCCAAAGCTGTGGCAAGAAGCACACCCTGCGATCTACCTCTCCAGCTGGGTGGATGATGTTGGCTTCGACACAGCTAGCAACACACCTTTGAAGGCTGCCAAGGAAGCTGTTGCAGCATACCGACATGAAGCAGAGGCTCCTGAAGGCCAACAACCGCAAGATCAAATTGGGGGCTCTGAAGACTCCGGCTCTCAAAGTACGTCTACGACTCCACAGAGGAGGCATCCAGCCAGTGGCGCTATGGGGCGTTGAAAGCCAAGGACTTGCCCCACGGTGCACCATGGCAAAGCACCTTGGACACCACAATGGCGGCCTGCTTGGCATCACATACGACATCAACAGCAAACGCTACATTGATCCTGGTGACCAAATCATCATCCACCACATCAAGGCCATCCACCACCTCGTACAAGCCTTGCCCGCAGAGCAGTTACCAGCCCTTGAGCAGGCAACCCATGGTACAGTGTCCGGGGCCCAATTGCAGCACCATCGTGTACCTTCAAGAATGGCAACCAGCACAACTCATGAGGTGGATCCGCCCGGAGTCCAAACTGATGCTAGCCAGTGAATTTACACACCTATCACCAAGTGAAGAAAACCTTGAAGCAACAGCACAAGCATCACCTGGACACATGGGCGCAGGCTGCACTTCAGAGATGGACACCAGGCCAAAAGCTGTCCTATCTGCCATGTGCCTGCCACGCCCAAGCACATCTTGTGGCTATGCCGTCGGCGCCGCGCCCAACAGCATGATCCGATGCCCCCAGAATGGATGGACAGACTCACATGCCAAGATGAAGAACCGCTCTGGGCTCATGGATGGATCCCGCTGGAACCACAGGATGCTCTTGAACAACAGCATCCATACCAAGGCCATGGCTGTTGGGCAGCTATAGAAGTCCTTCCACTACAACAACACTGCGGCTGGGCCTTCACCTTAGATGCCACTCCCTCCTCCTATGACTCACGAAGTCAGATCGATGTGGATCTTCGGGCTGTGCGCACACACCATGTCCTTAGGACAGCTCCGCAGGCTAGGCGCCATCACCGGCGTTGCGCCTGGAGCCCAAACCAAGTGCACGTGCACTTCTGGCAGGACTTGTAGCTTTGGCCAAACACACCGAAGACCAGGTCAAAGTCATTGTACAGCTAGCCATAGTCTGGGAAGTATGGCACCAACCCAAAAGCCGCAGCACATTTCAGGACATCTTTGAAGGTCTGACACCACAAGACCTCAGCAGGGTCACAGTCCTGTACATCAGCAGGAACACCAGAACTCCTGATGCCCCTGGCAACGAGCCTCAACTCCGGACGCAATGGAATCTCGATGGCAGCCACAAACTCATAGCCACCCAGGCCCTCTACAAACCCTGTAAAGGTGCGGCCACAAAGGGCTCTCCGCCACTCAGTGAGTTCTTCAAAAAGAAGGACACTACAGGGAGCACCAGCCAAGGATCAACTTCGAGTCCCCAAAATGCAGTCTGCAGCAGACCCACGCCAAAAAGGCTCCACTTCAACACAGAGCTTGACGAACAAGAAGCTCTGAACCAGCAGCTTTCTGCACTGGCCATGAACCCCAGCCACACAGCAGATGACGACACGGCTGCTGATGACAACGCTGGCATTGCAGTCGATTACTTCTGAGGGCTAATGGAAAACCACCCCGCGGCAAAGACCTACGGAAGCTGGCACTGAGGCACGTGAGGCACCAGGCCATAGAAAAACATGCAAACCGGCCAAAAGGCCCTCGAACTCAGCCACTCTAGGAAAAATACATATATACATACATACATACATACATACATACATACATGGCTCAAGCTGTGAGCGGTTCAAGGTGGCAAGCCCGCATAAAAGTCCACCTAGTGCGGCACCCCAAAGCACCACGTGTGCCCGGTGTACCACCTTAAGCGGGTCCAACCAGGGTGAAGGTTTCTTTGCTCGCTATCTCACGACTACTCCTTCCTCATTCCTGAGGTGACCTTCAGCAACCGGCAGTGCTCGCCTGGCTATCACCTGGGGAAGGTGAGCGTCACTGGCACTACAACATACCCGTGCTCTCTGGCCAGAACAAGCTCGGTGAACCGATCCTCACACTACAAGTTGACTACACAATGGGGAAGGGCCTATATGGTCTGTAAGCATAGCACTTGCTCCAACTGGATCTACATGGACAAGCTCAGACAGGGCACCAAATGTCGAAAGTGTGGCACATGGTGGCCTACTTCTGACAAAACCACAGGCAAAGGCAAGGGCTATGGGAGGCCAACGAACCAGGCCATGACATACCGTACCTGGCCAGAACCGCCACCAGGTTTGAGCAAGCTGAAACCATTGAAGCGCACTAAGGTCCAGCAAGAGGCAACAGAGCTACTCTCCACAGCCTGGACAAGTCTCTCAGAAGACACCCAAACAAAGCTGCAGGCAATCGGCATTGGGCCCACTAAGCCAGAAGAGCCACAGCTGCAAGAGGTCTTGAAGAATCACATGCAGTCCTTGCCTCCACAGGTACAGGACATCGTCACCAAACTCACGACCCCGGAACCTTGCAGTGAGAAAGAGATTGCAGCCAAGCTCAGAGGACAGGTCAGCGAGCTCAAAAACATGTCCGTCAAGAAGACACAATTGCAGGCACGCATTGATCAGGTCAAGTCTCAGTACGCCGCTCTCCTCAATGACATGCAGGAGCTCCAGGCCAAATTGACCGAAGGCCAGGCGACCCTGAAGAGTCTCTCGGAGGACTACATGAAACTCCGCCGCAGACAGCAAGATGCCGCCTTGGCGGCTTGGGAAAGAGCTAGCAGTCTCCATGACAAGAAGCTCACAGAGTGGCAGCAGGTGCTCGATGAGGATCACATGATCATCTACAAGCATGCTGCAGAGCGCTTGGCCAAAATCTACAACGACAAGGACCACTACCTTCACCAGAGGCCAAGCAGACACATGGGAAAACACACCAAACAGTACAAAAAGCAACTGGTCAGCCAATGCACCAAACCATGGCAATCTCCACATCACCGTTGGGCACCGCATCGCAGCGGCTACCAATGTGGAGCTTGTGGCTTGAGAATCCACCAAGCACTGACAGTTCAGGACATTGAGATCAGACTGCAACAAGAATGCCCGCAGCTAGCACTGGAGGAGCACTACCCAGAGCACACCAGCTCTCAACAAAAGCTGCCAAAGAAACACACGTGCCCAGATCATCAAAGATCTCCTGGCCAGGCAACAACAGCAGCCGCCAGACAAAGACCATCACCAGCTTGAGGCCACAACTGGCTATCTACGCTGTGTGAAGTGTGGTGCCAGCGTCCACAAGAGGGTCAATGAACCGGCTTTCATAGCCTTTGTTGAAGGGCAATGCACTGATCAGCCATGAAGGACACTCCTCCCATGCACTTTGGCAGAAGGGAGACAAGGTCACGTGCACACAATGTGGCCTCAGCTTGCACCTGGATTTCCAGGACAGCAACGGCTCATCCTCACAGGGGCAGTCAAAAAGCCCTGCAAAGGCTCTGGACTCAGTGGTTCACAACCGCTGACAGAGATCTTCCGCAAGCAGGCTGAACAAGCTTCGCAACAAAGAAGTTCAGGGGAGTCAACTGACACAACGAGCCAATCAGCACCACAGGCACCAACAGCCTACCAGGACCCGGCCAAGAAGCCCAAGCTTGACACACAGGCTGCCAGGCCCTTTGAAGGGCCTACACCAAGACGATTGCACTTCCATACAGAGCTTGATCAGCAAGCACATGGACTACAGGCAAACAATGCTGCACTGGCCATGACACCCAGCCAATCGGCAGCACCTCCTCTACAGGATGCACTCGATGAAGAGCATGAGCAGCCAATGTCAGAGACACCGGCAAGTGAGGGCTCCATCGATGTGGACTACTTCTGAGAAGAGTGAGCCCTAGACGGACCAGCCAAAATGGCAAAGAGCACACAACTCTAGGAAAAAACACATACATACATACATACATACATACATACATGACTTCTTTGCACGGCAAATGAGTGTGGACAGCTCCCGCACACAGCAGGGCAATAACACTGTGGCTGAAGCCATGACAAACCCAACGCCAAGGAGGTTGCATTTTGCGACTCCACTCACCACGGCAGAAGATCAAGAAACTTCTGCACAGGCCATGAACCCCAGCCTTGAAGCAGGACAGCACATGTCATCACCGGCAACAGCACTGCAACCGGCCACAAGGTCAGCTTCCCTGGCTCATGCCGTGCAAACCCTCATCGACAGCAGCACCCAGCACAGGGCTACTGGCCATGACACCCAGCCACACAGCCCACTGCAGACACTCACCAACGAGCTGCAGAAGGAGTTGGAAGACACCATTGACGTGGACTACTTCTGATCATGTGCCGCTACTGCACCGAGTCAGGGCCATAGGACATCTGAAACAACCAACCTGCCTAAATGGCAACATCAACCTTAAGGAAAAAAATACATACATACATACATACATACATACATACATTTACACAACAGACCGCCCACAATGGGCAAAGGGCCTGAAACTTTAGGAGAAAAAAACACATACATACAGGCAGGCAGACAGGCAGGCAGGCACGCAGGCAAGCAAGCAAGCAAGCAAGCAGGCAGACAAAAAGGCAGGCAGACAAACATCCAGGCATACAGACAGACAGACAGACAGACAGACAGACAGACAACCTCCAAATGGGATACTTTTTAGTAGCATGCATGTCTTGTTATGTATGTCATGTTTGAGAACCAAATACTGTCCACAAAAACTATCCACGTTGATTGATGTTCGGATCCATGAAATGTCAAGCAGCCTAGCTGACTTCAATTGGTTCCCAAAATCGTTACCCCTCCAACTCGCTCACACTACTACTCTGTCACCCACTTCCCGCCTTGGCTTCTTCCTTCCTTGCCTTAATTTCTCGAATCAGCCTGTCAGCTGCAACCTCTTGCTCTGACACACCTCAAGGCGACTGATCAAAAGCTCTCCAGAAATCATTGCTAACTGGTTGCGAGGTCATACACACTAGACTAAGCTCAATTTTTGGGCTACTGTACTCATTAAATGCAAGGGTCTAAACAGTTGCAATTGCTTGCCTTGCCAGTATTGTGACAGAAGATGACACAAGAAGGGTCGATCACACAATTCATAGAGCTAAATATCATGAAACATGTGACGAGGCCTAGCACGATGTCACTGGCAAGCGGCATGGCCCCTACACATGTTCCGGTTTGGGCGAGCCCTTGCAGCCCTCTTATGAGCTGTTGGCTGTGCAATTGCTGGCTTTCTGGGTTGCGGAGGTCACACCACACGCTGGTCCGAGGGTCACATCTGCAACTGAGCGACGCTTTGCCAATGGCTCATGGATCAACTTGCAACGTCCTCCAACCTGGTGGAAGATAAAAGGGATAAAAGGCTGGTCCATGTCCTCGGATCCGATCAATTCGATGTTGACAGTTGCAGCACGAAAAGAAAAACTGTTTCAAGCACTCCAGTATCAATTACATGTGTTGGCGAAGACGTGGGCAAAAAACCTGAGAGTTCAGTCATACTCATCCCAATCCCATGATTAAAAGCAAAGCTTGACAAATATGCCACTACACACTCCGACTCCAGCCATAATTCCCTAATCTCTGTATGAAAAAAGTCATCTTCTGGAAGGTGCCCACTTTGCCTCTGCAAGTCATTCTCAAACTTGCTGCTTTAGCATGATTTAGCTTCAACTCTTGGATCCTCTCTTCACGGCATTCAATGTCCCATTTCTGTGCCGCCAAGTGGCAGCTTCGTCTCACCCCGCCGTGTACCCGTTCGGCCGCTGCAGGGGTGCAGGCTGTTTGGTACCCAAAATGGCTCTGGTCTGCCAGCGGGAGTTGCACAACATTCCAGCGGTCCGCAACAAATGGCACATCACCACCGTTGAAGGAAGGAATTCATTCCACCATAAAGTGGTAAAAACCTAATCGCTGATACTGTATCTGTGACACCCCCGTCCACCGATCTGATGCAGCAGCAGACTTTCAATAATCTAAGCAAACATGAGCAACCCCATAGTGCATGTGGACACCGCACACAACTCATCGCCATCTACCCTGCCCAGCTTGGTAGCTTGGTGCAACCTTCCTCCTAGCTAACCAAGCCTTTTGACCCTTGGTCACTTGCATCATGGGCTCAAGCCAGAAATGCCCTGAGTCGCTCCCGATCACCGCCAAGCATCCGGGCCAAGACCGTCGCTCTCATTGCCACCTTCCTCCTGGAGAACCCAACGACGGGACAGGACCTTTCCGTTCCGAGCAACCTGTGCCACCTTCAGCGTCTGCGTGGCTGTTCGTTGGAATGAAACCCCACCGGCAAATCAGGTTCAGCTGAACAGGTACTACAAAAGGAACGAATTAGTGCCCATCATCTGGTCGATTGGTACTTAGTACTTTTGACGGGAACTAGTTAGTAGCTAGTCCATAATATTTGAATCCTCTACTTGCACTCTAGATGTAGACCTTGGTCCCCCCTGAACATGGTGTCAGCGAATGCCAAATAATTCAAAATTTGCAAGTCTCACACAATTTGTATGTATATATATATATGCATGTGTATATGCATATATATATATATATATACACCATACATTTATACATATAAATATGGTACCCCGGCCACAAAAAGTCTACCGTTTGAAATGCTTAAAGAATTTGGAAAAGGGTAAAATGCGTTGTACTTAAACAGATCCATATCTTTTTTACAGGTATTTTAAGTTAGGAAGTTAGAGGTGAGATTCTCTAGGATAGTTTTACGCAATCTTACTTCTTACATCCAAAATGCGTGTCAAGTTCTGTCAATTTTCTTGTTTTTTAAGTACAACAAAAGTCCAACATATCTAAATTGGTCCCATAGTCTAAGTACAGCAAGTAAGAGTCGTTACTAATTACCAAAGACCTATGCAATCTCACATGTTTTACGTTACTTCCATCAAGGTGTATATAAAGTATGCCAGTTAATTGGTGGGAAAATTCTATGGAAGCCTCGGTAACAAATTTTGGTGTTCTAAGTAGAAAACTAGATAATCAAAAAGCTCAAATCATCCCCACCGCTCTCAGAAGGCAGAAGGGAAGGAAAGAATGGAAAGCAGGAAGCAGAATGCAAAAAGATAACCACAGGCTGGAGCGGCTAGATAGAGTGTATAAGCTAATTGCATTAGCAGTCTTGTATCAAGCCGTAAAGTATTGAGGTAATTATAGACTTACAGCTTGCATAGGCCCAAGCAATGTCGTGGTTGCTTCAGAGCATCAAAGCAGGACACAACGAGACCGGTGCTAATTTCACACGGCAAAATGCGGCATCCGAATTCACCTTTCTTCATCAGACCTTCCAAACACCTCTCGACAGGGTCGAAAGAATCAACATATAACCTCATAACAGGTCCTCATAGACGGAAAATGAGTTTTTGAGCCTGACAAAGTTTTGTGAAGGTTAGGCATTGACCCCCCATAACACACTTTGTTCGCCCATATGAAACTTGATTCAAGTAACCAACAGTTGAGCAATATTCCATGAACATTTCTGGCATGGAGGTGCCTTCCATTAAGGATGAATTCGACTTTGCCGGCTGGAAGACTTGTGCAAAGGAAAGAGGTCTTGGAATAGACTAGCTATACTTATTTAAACTGTAAACAAAAAAACTCTTGTGAAGGGATTCTTTCTAAGAGAAGGAGGTGTCGTGTCAAATAGCGTCAGGTTTTTTGAAGCAGAACGTATTTTTTAAGAAGTGCGGCAAAGCCGTGGAAAGCCTAAATTGTTATCTGCGTCAAAGGCCTCAAATGGTATATCTTTGAAGGGGGGTAGCAATTGTATGTGTATATATATATGTATATAATTATATATATATGCGTATCAAGAAGATCGAAAGACCAGCATAGCATTGGGGTCGTTGCTGCTTCGCTTTTTTCCCCTGAACCCTTCACAGAGGAACCTTTTCAGCCAGCGTCTCGGCCATTATTCTAGCCATCATCCCAGCCCACACACCTGCTATGCAGTTCCTTCTCGTGTTGTGGGGTTTCAGACCTCAAACGACAGGCTGAAACAATAGGCTCAAGTGGCAATTGCAGCAGGACTCAACTTTCTGCACTCAAGCTGTGTGACTAGTCTGTGTCTGTGTCAGCGTGTGTTGACGCTCGGACACGCTGTGCTTCTCCTCCTCAGCATCTGCCTGCCGCTTCAGTGCTTGGGCATAGACCGTTATTGGGATTCAAAGGGCTGAATTTCATGGTATGATCCGGATCAGAAAGCTCCCCTCTTGAGACAAGTTCTTCGCATATCAAAAACAAGATGGAGC